>VZTF01004787.1:649104-976263 GCA_013397755.1 Cnemophilus loriae | reverse complement strand
CGGGGGCCGACCAGCAGCGGTGGCTCTTCAGCCCGTGGGCGTTCCCTGCCGCCCCGCCCAGGCCGCGGCTGAGCCGCTGGACCCCACTTGTTGAAGAGAGAGTTTCCGCACTTGGAGCCAGCGCTTCCCAGCGCCGGGAACCCGGCCCTTCTCCTCAGAGAAGACGTTCAGAGGGACCCCGGTACCCCTGCGCACCCCGCCCTCGCCCGGGGTCCAGCCGCGACTGGGAGCTCTGTCCCCATCGCTCGCTGCCCTCGGCTACGCAGTCACTTCCCAGAACACAACCTGTTGACTATATAACTGATCACTAACACTGCATAAAAATAATAAAGAGGAGCGTACAAAGGAACTACTGCGGTGAATTGGGTTGTTTCTTACAGAAATCAGTGTCTCCGTGGCTCTCTCTAAACTGTCACGTCAGGGCACAAAATACGTGGCTATTAAGAAATATACATTTTCTCCTCATTATTTTTTGCCAGATCTCAGTATTTGATCACAAATCTTAAAATGTTTTGATACAGATTATCTAGAAGACTCAGCTGTGCATGAGAAAATCCTGGATTTCATTCAAACAAAAAGTCAAAGATTTTATACCTATGAAAGAAAATTTGAAAACGTGATCCAGATGTTCCTGTAAGATCTGAAACCCAGAAGGATGTTAAAAAGTATTCAGAATGTCTTCTGTGATTTCTATATTTTGATCTAGCAATAGTGTTTTCAAAAATATGTTTAGAGAAGGTAGCCCCTTACTTGATTGCACTTCAGTTTTTTCAGATTAGCGTAGATTCCTTGGAGTGTGTCATCAAAACTATTGCAATGAAGCCTGATAAAGAATTTAGGAACCAAAAAGCTATAAAACTATACATATGTCCATAACTAGAACATATTCAGTATGCTTTAATACCCCAGTATCCTCCTCATCTAACTGACCCCACAAATAGCTCAGTAACTGGATTAACAATTAGGAGTGTGTACAAAATCTCATTCTACTCTGCAACTTTTTGTTGTTCTGTTCTGGAAAAGCCACTCTGATTCTCTGCAGCATTTTACTGATAATGCTTCTCCTAAATGCCATTATCAGTTGGTTATCTGCAACTATTTCCTCTTTCAGCAATTGTCTTCAGCACCCATCACTGACCACTAGACTAAATCACTTATTATTCACTTTCTTAGAAAATCCCTCTTAAATATTTGATTTGCTTAGATTGTATATAAAGCTCATCATGCCAAATGCTATGTTTTAGGGTTTTGCCTTCCACATCGTTTGGGTTTTTTTTTTAAATTTGTCGTTCTTTACTGATTACATGTGATGAAGTACTATGATCAAAAGTAACACTGAAGTCATAGACATAGAAGTGCATATAACAATCTTCATAAATCCAGGGCATATATTTACTCTCTCTATATATATGTGTATGTGTAATTCCTGTAGATTCTGGCATACTTAGTAGGTTTTGCACCATTGGAGGTTTGGTTTATAGTTGGTTTCTCTCATTTTCCATTGCCTTCAATCCTGTTTGTTGCCACATTGTACTGGGGACTTTTTAGTCTTTTTTCCCACTTCTAAATACATCTTACGCAGTTTTGTATTGGTAGAAGTACTAATCTTTCTACTTCTTAGCAATTAGTAGAAAATCTGATTTCCAGCTGATTTCTCTAACTGCATAACTTGCTTAGCTTCTTTGCCTTTATAGCAATGCCATCTTCAAACCTGTTTTTCTCTTCTGCAATATTTCTTTTGTCTCCTTCTTTCATGATATCTACCAAAATCTATCTAATTAAGTGAACTTACACTCATTCAGTTTATCCTCTGAGTTAGATGCTCTTCCATGTAAAGAAGGCTGAGGGGCACCTGTTTTGCAAACTTAGTTCCAGTGTTCCAGCCTCCTTTATATGGAAGAGCATCTAACTCAGAGGATAAACTGAGTGAGTATAAGTTCACTTAATTAGATAGAGATGTTGGAACTGAGTTTGCAAATCTGGTTGAAATAATGGATGTGACTTTAAACAGCAAAACTCTGGTCCCCCACAAACCATCAATAAAAGTGATAATCAATCAGGATTTCACCTAGAACATTTAATTTTAGAAGGGATAAAAAAGATATGAGCATTCGGTGTGTTTCTAATAAAATGCCATGGCACCGTCTTGATCAGTTGTACATGCAGTGTAGTATTCCACTTTCCTGTTCATGTAGCTTTGCCTTTTTATCCTATTAGATCATTTTAGTACACTTTTGGATGCCTTGTGAAATGTCTGCCATATTTGGAACATTGTGATAGCATCATTTGTTTATCTGGTCGTGTGTTTTCTCTGTTGCTAGAGTATGTCTTTGCTTTGTCTTGTTTGTCTCATGTTTCAGCAGGTCAGAAAAAAATTGTTGCCAAAAAACACCCTCTTGTCCTTAGGACCTGTCAGCTTTCTGCTGAAGTCTGGTATCAGATGTTTCAGAAGGCAGCTGAAATGTCCAGTGAGAGACAACCATTAAGTAAAATACCTCGAGAAAAGCCCTACATATTCAGTTGTTACATTACAAAACACAAAGGCTTGTATCCTCTATCCGTTTTATTCCAACCAAAATTTAAGTGTAGATACTACTATCAGCTGTTCAAAAGTTCCATACTCTTAAAATCACAGTAATCTTCCTGCTGCAGCAATATTTTGTTTTCCAGAATAATTTCCTTTCATCATTGATACACTTAGATGTTTCGCTTTGGTTGTTTCTGTTTTATTTCAAGAACAGCTAATAAATAACCATCTGAATACTTCAGTAGCAGTATGAGTAGCTAATGATGTTTGCTTAGTGAGAGATTGTAGGAATTGGAAAGCACACCCAGGTATTTTCTGCTGTACATCGTCCCAGACTGAGCCTCTGGAGTTGCTGGGGATAAAGCAGCATCCGCACTCTCAGAGAACAGCTTGTCCAAGAATTTGCCTCAGCACTTTTTGACATCCGCAGCGTTCTAGCGCAAGTCTTGCGATTTAGTAAATCACTGTTTGAAAAATATTTTCTTTTGTTTGTGTCAAGCCCATAATTTCCTTTGATGTCCACTAGTTCCTTTTTTAAAAAAAATAGATGGATAATTTTTCCTGTGTACCTACACTTGCTGTTCTTGCATGCATATACCTCCGTCATACTGTCTTCAGTTCTCTTTCAGGAGTTCTAGTAAATTTAATGTTTCCTCTATTAGAAGTCATTCCCTGTTTTCAATGATTTGTTTTGCTTTTTTTTACACCTTTCATAATCCTATTCTGGAAGACCATAATGGTCCTCATTATTCAAGTTACACACTCAATGGCTTTATATAGGTGCATAATAAATGCTTTCTGGTTTTATATTATTTTTCTTTCTTATAATACCAATCTCATTTGCATGTTTGAATCCTAGTGAGCCATGAGCTGGTGTTTTCACAGAACCCCCCACAACTCAAGCACTCTTTGCTGCGTGAAAGCCATTTATTTAGATTCCAGGATTTTGCACGTATATTTTGGCTTGTTTTCTCTCACACATATTACTTCCATTTTTCAGCACAGAATTTAACTTGCCATTTTATCATTCAGTCACACAGTATCATGAGAGCTTTCCACAATTCTTCACGGTCAGCTTTTGTTTTTATTACCATGAATAATTCAGCATCATCAGCAAACTTGGTCGCCTCGATAATCACTCTTTTTTCCAGATCATTTAAGAATATGCTGAACAACACAGGTCCCTGTGGTACACTACCAATGACCTCCCTGTACTGTAACAAAATAGAGCATTTTTCTTGTCCTTCATTTAATATCTTTTATGAATCTAGTATTAATAACTAATAATTAACAATTTATTAATATATCAAAGAATGTACCTGTTAATCTTGTGTCAGCTTAGTTTCTCTCAAGAGCTTTGGGCAGAGAATTTCAACAAATTATTATTTTTTTTTAATTTTATCATGTTGTTTCAGTCAGACTACGCTAAACCTCAGTGACTCCTTCAAAGAATATGATGCTTCTTGCTATTAGATGCACTTACACAGAAACAACTCTTCATTTGTCCTTATCACCAAACAGCCCCGTCCTTTAGTTTCCCCAAATCGTTAATGGTAGTGTCATTAAATGGTGTTGCTTAGAACAACAGATCCTCGGGATATTATGGGAAAGGTTGATCATTCGGTTTACCAGTCTTTGTTATATTAAACCACATTATTCTATCTTAAGCCAGTCCTTATCATCTTCATAAATTCCCCAGATGCCTTTGAGCAAAGTCCCAACATTTATTAGTAGCTATTCATCTTTTTGTGCTCCTGTAAACAATGTCCTTAATCAACATTTCTTCCCAGCAGTCTGTGTTGATTTACTTTGTTTCCTTAAACTAAGTTTTGAAGCGATTGTGTAGCTCTTACAAGCACAGTGCCCTAAATAAATGCCTCTTTTTCAACTTCAGGTCAGAACTCATCTTGCTAGCCTGAGTCCCACAGGCTGCTCTCCAGCCTGTTATTTCTAGCATCCTTGCTAGAAAAGACAGCTTATCTTGGGCAGGCTGGGAGTGTTACTGCTCTCTGCCATTTCAAACACTGAAACATGTGACATAGCTCATCCTGTACTTCACTGAACATTCGTATGGTTCCAAAGGCCTGTTCTTGACAACTAGATTATTATCTGTCTGCCCACTTCCCCTCTCTTGCTTCTACTGTATCCACCTGGAAATTTATTTTCCACAGCAAATTCAGCTTTTTCTATCACTGTGATTAAAAACATGTACATTTACTTTCTTCAGGACTGGAGATCAGTTTTACATTTTATTACAAACAATATATGCCAGTGGTAATTGCAAACATCTTTCATTCCATAGTGCTTCCTTGGTTTTGTCTTGGAGAGGTGGTGGAGTAACAATCATGTTGTGGGTCACGTACAGCCACGCTTGCAGCTGTTTTCTGTCAGGGGAAAGAAGTGAAATGAATTTTTTTTTTTTTTTTTTAATGCAAATGCAATGTTGTCTGTTGATGTTATAAAACAAAGGGTAGAACTTCTCTGCTTCTTGATCCAAAAAAATGTAAATATCTTTCTATTGTCACAAGCAGGTGTCTAAGTGCTGGCCTGGCTCTCTATAAGACACGGGTGAAATATTCTGACACCAAAACTATGATTGTTCTCCAAGTACATTAGTAAAGTAATTTAGTCAATGGGCAGTGAGAACCTAGTTTTCCCCTGACTGCAGTGTGGCTGACCAGTTCTGATGAGGACTGCTCCCTTAATGGTGGTGCTTTTACCAGCCTAGATCTTTACATTGCAGACAGCAGAGCTGTCCCACCTACCAGGCACTCACAAAACCCAGGAAAAAATCTCTAAGCACTGTACTTTCAAAATCAATATTTAATGCTTATTTTCATGAGTGGGTTACATGAAAGACCCACAATCAAAAAAAACTGGCTTTAGTTCTTAGCGAGTCCTTCATTACTACAATAGCTTTTGCCAATCAGTATTCCAGGTAACAAAGGTCCTCCATTTGAGGATCAGACAAGGAATAAATTCAGGGACTTCAAGATGATTTTTATTTTTGAGCTGAAGTGAAACTGCCTAAATTTTGGCTAATGATGCACATATAAGGGTATGACTAACTTTACTGAGTTGAAGCATTTAGTCCAGTGATGCCCTGGCAATCTGCTGCTCTGTGCAAATAGGAGCCCAGTCTGTCCCAAGTATGTGGTGACTGGTGTCTGAGCGGTGGCAAACTTTAAACCCTCATCCCATAGGCCTGTTGTGGTGGGGGGGACTTTCCTCTGTTCCTGTGCAAAATCAAGTGGATCCAGTGCTGCAGGTGATCTAAACTCTTCTGGTTTGACTTTACACTGAAGTGATCTGACAGACTCAGTGTCATTTTTGTCAGAGGAGAGTCCCCAGTACCCCAGCCCTCCTGCCTCCAGCTGCTCATTTCCAATCCAGGAGCCTTTCCTGCTCTATGCCCTGCAGACAGGAGCAAGCACAGGCCAGAGGTTTCAGCCACAGCCTGAGTAAATATCCCCAAGCTAGGCTAAGATGCAAACTTAAGGGTGTATTAAGGCGAATTTTGACTTGCCCTCTCTGTAACTCACAGACCGACATCAGGCAGAAGACTTATGTAAGATACACAATGAGCCCAGTCTTGTACAAGCTCTGAGGTTGCCTAGTTTTACAGATGTGATAATTATGATTACTAAAATGGTGACCAAAAAAGTAATGGAGAACACATTTTTTAAAAAGAATCAACAGCAGCAAGGAAAAGATTCCAAATCTCCAATAAGATAGTACTAAATTAAAGCAATACATTCTCTCATAGCAATTTCAAAGAATATTCTTTGCACAGCTGGACTGAAATGGGACTTTTGCTATTGATTTCAGGAATACCAGAACTTGAACTCTGAACTCAAATAATTTAAAAGGAGTAAAAAGTGTCTCACAGTAATTTTTAAAAGGCCACATAAGTGACAGATGAGCTCACCTTTCCACTTTACTCTTTGATGTTAGAAAATGGAATTATTTTTGTACAGTTTTTCCAAAACCGTGCTCTCATAACATCCTATCCTACAGAAGCTCTTCCACATGCTTTTACACCTTATGCAGGAACACCATTATGTTCCTGGGCTTTTTTGATAGGGATTATTTTATGGACTCCTACAAGACTGTATAAATTATCAAAAAGAATATCACAGAGGAAAAATATTTTCAAGTGGATGCAGTCCGTGGTGGCAAAAGATATTTAAAATGGAAACCTTTTAAGTGATACAGAAAAATGTCTTCAAAGAGGACACCCCAGAAATGTGACTGTTTTTTAAGAAATGAAAATCTTCAAAGCAGACACCTCTTTCTATGAGGAAATCCTCAAAGGGGCATTCCTCCAGAGTGAGAATCTTTGAAAATGAAATCTCTTAAATGATCTGAAAACTTTGAAAGCAATAAACCATTCCTAAGACTGAAAGCAGTGTTTCCTTGGGAAAGTATAGAGTGTTCCTAAAAAGAATAATAACTGCACCATAGTTAACTATAAAGGTGATCAATGCTTCTTCTCTTACAAGAGGAGTAAGTATTATTTAAAATCCTTTTCATCTTCACAAAGTTATTAAAATACATTATTGCAATATTTTAATCAATAAATAGTATTTATTGGCAGCATGCTCTTTCATCACTGGGCAGGCAATTGCTGACTTAAAAATAACTTCTTCATTTTTAAAGATGTAAGTAAGAAAGTCCACGGAGTGGAGCTTGTTGGAAATATTTCTGTGAATGATATTCCCAAGGAATTATCTTTTTTTTTCTTCAAAGACAGGAAATGGCAGCTTTACAATATATTTTTCCAGTTAAGATTAGTATGATTTCTGGAATCTGGACTGTTTCTACAGGATGGAAATCCATATTCAGATGTTTTCCAAATAGCACGTTACATGGAGCGCTTGCTGGTCTAAAGCTTTACAGGGAAGTGATATAGAAGCAAAGTTGTGACAAGCAAAGTAAATAGCCTCTATATAACTTAGAAAGAAAACAATGAAAAGACAGTTTGTTCATTTTGCCACACTGAAACATCATGGCCTTGAAGATGACTGCCGTTGAAGCATTTCCTTGAGCAATGCAGGGAGATGGATCTATAGTATCATTTACAGAGGCTGACTGCTGGGGCCCTAGACAAGCTGTTGGACTGTGAGTGAACTGCAGCTGACCCAAAGCCAAGGGCAACCCAGAATTATTTGCAGGGCAAGGCACTGGAGTTTAAAGCATCCTGGAGAGACACAGTCTTTTTTGAATTAAGAAATTCAGAAATTAGCAGATAAAATACATATTTGCTTGCCTGAGTGGCCACTTTGTCTCTCACCCACAAGACTCATGGAAGCAACATTTTAGTCATCTTCATCTTCTGCTTCTGGTTGTGTGAACCTACAATAGTACCATCACTGTTCCTACACTCAAAAATACTCAACAATGTAGTGTCTCCTCCACTCTCTCTTGTTATCTTTTCATGCTGTCCTCACATACTCCTCACTTCAGGATTTGGGTATCATAAACACCCCTAGGGAAATGTAGCTAAGGGGATGCATTGTGACGCTCCGGTTTTTAATTGCTTTATTGTACATACTTTTCCCACTGGTCTGTTTGTCTAGCAGCAAATTTAACTGAGATCACTTAAGCATTTTTCTGTATTAAATATTATAGATAACATTACTCTTTCAGATCTACTCAGCTGAAATAGTTTTTAGCGTATCAATTTCACAGACCTATGATTTCTGCAGTGTGCAGTACTGGGAGGTTCAATATGTATACACAGGAGGCAAATTTGACCCAACTGACACAGCCTGTACAACAAAGTTCTTTAATAATAGCTTATAACTGGGATGTGGGTTTGCATTTTAGAAAAAATAAAAAGACAACGACAAAAAGTAGAAGTTGCTTGCATGCTAAAATGTAGACATGAATAGTGGTTTCGCTAATAGCAGAAAAGAAATCCAGGTTGCAAGCACCAATTACCACGTTCAGTTGCTATTACAGTCTTTTCGCTCACTGAGTACAGGCAGTCAATGCAGCTGGCAGGGCTCAGAGAATTTAAGTAAAAGCTACAAATACCTTGTGAGCCCATTTGAAGACGATCTGCCCAAATAGCTGCACATAAAAAACATTTCTGTAGCACTGCCTCTCAAAACACCAAAACTCCTGAACCAGGCTGCAGGTATCCCCTGCCAGCCACGAAGCCAGAGCAGATGCAGGGCCTGGCCCTCGTGGGCACTGAAGCAGAGCAGCCCACGCTGGGGCCACGGCAGTGTTCTCCCCTCTGCCACCCCTGCAGCCAACACACAGCCCCCAGAGCTGCCTGAGGCTGGCACCTAAACTGCGGGCACTGCTGAGCTTTTCTGTGTCTAAAACTCTCCCAGCAACGTAGCCAGAGCCTCACATCAATCCTTGAGAAAATACCAGAGCCCCTTGCCAGGCTCTTGCTCAAGCTGGGACTGGTACATGTACTCCTATGCTCCAAATGAGATTTTTGGAGAGGTGCATACCCCTGCAGCTCTGGTGTGGCACTTGAGTGCCCGAATAATCAGAAACTGAGATGTCACTATCACAAGAATTAATGACTTCTGTCATGCCTTAGGC
Source organism: Cnemophilus loriae (assembly GCA_013397755.1). Classification (NCBI taxonomy): domain Eukaryota; kingdom Metazoa; phylum Chordata; class Aves; order Passeriformes; family Corvidae; genus Cnemophilus; species Cnemophilus loriae. Next base: position 967,172 of record VZTF01004787.1, on the reverse strand, counting down.
TGCAAGGCTAAAAAAGCACCAGAAAGCAATCCATAAAGTAATGTTTTGCAGGGTTTTTTTCTATTCCTCATGCTCCACAGGAATTTCATGGTATATTAGCTGTAATTTAAAGTTGACCTGCTACAGCAAACAAAAATCTCACTTACGGTGGAGTAGGGGCAACTCAGTAATTTTCGTGATGATGGTGATCAAGGCACCTCAGTAATTTTCCTTGTCAAACCTAACTCTTGTCATTTTAATTTGGAAATAATAGAAAAATCCAAATGTTTCTGAGGTTCCAGATATTCCTCTCTAGACTGGATGATGTTTTCCATTTAAAAATTGTAAGTTGCTCTATCAACCATACAAAGCAGATATAGTTTTCTTTCATATGGAGCATAAACAGTTACAGAAATGTTAAGTGGTAAAAGGCACATCAACCCACTGCAAATTTGAAAATGGGTGCTGAGTGAAGAGATGGAAGTCAGAAATAATTCTGTTCCTAAATTCATTATATATCCAAAATGGATATTATTTTAAAAAAAACCAAACAACAAACGAAAACGTTTTCCATCCCCAAAACTAATTTACTTTATAATTTCAAGAGTAATCTCCTGTGTAGTCTACTGTCCTTTAGGAGTGCTGATGTAGCTGGAGAACAAGAGCAGCTTGTCACACTGCATTACTGACTGTCTGCTTGCAAATTTCAGAGAATTTCTGGCCACGTGTGACATCATATCTCATTAACCTTTTGCTATATCTGAACCCAACAAAGATATCTGCATTTTCAGAATAAACAGCATCTATCATGTGATCTTCCAGTGGGAACAGCAGCAACTTTTAACAAATACCATCAGCAGTATGAGATGCAGTCCAGTGATATGCTGATTCCTCATGGCTTGGACTATAGCAATCATCTTTGTGTCAAATTTACATATCTATATTTCTTTACTCATTTCTTAGTTCAGCTATCAGTCCAATGTTGTGCTTGCTGTCTAATGTGGTGACTTAGCAGATGTAAAATATGATTTTAAAAGGGCAAAATTGATAATTTACAACCATTGTAGGCACAGAGCATGAAATGTAGAAGTCATTATCCTGTAGTGAGTAATCAAAATACTGCTGCAGTCCTGGTGCAGGTTTTCTAGGGGCTTGGAGTCAGGGTAGTCATATCCCTCCTGTTTTCTGCACAAGGGCAGGCAGAGTTAAGCCTTGGCCTCAGGGCACAGGAACTCACTGACAGGAATGAGAAGGGATCAAGGCCACTGACACATACCAGTGCTAGTCAGGATGAACAGGGTATTTGGAGGCACAAAAGATCTCCCAGCTCCAACCCAACCTGAGGCAATGCAGCTTGCTCTGATTAAAGGCATGAGAACAAAACATGGCTCTGCACAAACATGGTTCTAAAAGCTGTAGAGACTGTGCTTACCTATCTCTACACTCTTTTTTTCAGCTCTGTCTTATTATTTTAGTTCGGGCAGGAATTGCCCTGTACTGATTTTCACTCTTAGTTACATTCAGAATGTTGCTGAGATAATCTCAGATTTCAAGCTTAGGGACCACCAGACCTAAACCCTAAAAACTCTGGATTTTGATTGTCTAACACTGCTAAAGGCAAGTTCTTAATGGTAGGGAAACAGCAGTCACTCATGCTCAGTTAAAGGGAAAATTTTAGCGCACAACAATTTGTATTCAGACAGCACACATTTTTATAACCAGTAAACAATGAAGCACTAGGCTGTCATTATAGTACCCAAGGTGTGTCTACTCCTCAGCTTGCTTCTTACTTGCAGCATGCTTCCCCAGTCTGTCATTTTGGAACTAGATGTGACACCCCATGTAGTGCCCTGTTGAAACCATACTCAGCTGGACGATGCATTAATTGTGCAGGTTGAGAGTAACAAAAAGGCAAAGCCAACAAAAACTTCACGATTGATTTTCACAGTCTTCTGTTTTCTTTTTGCTCTATTTTTCTCTTTAAGGACCCAAGCAAACCAAGCAGGCTTCACTCAAGCACTGTTTTGGAGAAGTTTGCAACAAAGTGAAGTTTTATCAACACATAACCTTTCATCCAAAGATCACAAATACCATACCAGTATAAATTAAGTCTCACTGGTCCTCTGTAAGACATATAACAATTATTATTATTATTATATATTCTTATTGTTGGACAAACTGATTCTTTCAAGTCACGAGAACAGCAGTGCAGTATCTGAGGAAGAAAAAGAGGTTTAGGGTTGAGCCCAAAACTGCCAATGTAACCACAATGTTACCTTCAAAACTGTAATACACACAGTGGAAGTCCTTGGTAACTGGACAGTCATGCCTTTGAATTTCTTATCTGCAACAATAAAATACTTCATTCAAAAAATGAATTAAAATGCAAATTCTATGGGACTTTAAAAACTTATATTTTGAATTCCCAAGTATTCAAGAAGATTCTGATCAGCTACAGGCTCCTTCTCTTGTGGTGATTTTACACTCTATATGGTCAGTTTTCAGTGAAAAATATAGTGAATTCAATGGTCATGGTCAGAAAGATAATTTTTAAACCATTTCACTCCTGGAGGTACAGCCAGTCTGATGTATTAAGCTGTCTGAGGTGTGTGAGCTGCCTTACTAGACTGATCTGAAACATCAACTTAGCAATACAAGTATCAAGATTTTTAACTGATTTAGAGACTATCAGAGTATCTCTAAAATATAGGACATGAAGTGAAACACCCCAAATCTATTATCATCCTAAAGTGATCCAAAAATCAATCTATCACGCATGGTGCCTATCAAGAGTCAATAATAAGCCATGAGCATTAATCTCCATTATAGGTTTGTATAAAGTATGACACATGTATAGATTCAGTGCAGATTTGGACATTGTCTTACCGTGCAAGTAAATCACTTCTCCATGGCCAATGATTTTTAAGCTGCCTCATTAAGTACAGGAGATTTTGGTGCCAAGTCTACCAAAAGGAAATAGGCATCTCCAAAAAAGTAGAGGCCTTTGATCACCCAGAACAACCTTGAAATTGCCTCCTAAATTAGAGAATCAATAACACATGAGGCAAAGAGAGAAGATGTGATTTTGAATGACCCACTGAGCAATCCACAAGAGAGGGAAGAGGGCAGGAAAGGAAGCTGGCTGGTAGGTGTCAGCTGGTGGCTCTCTGCAGCCCGGGGTCTGAGGGACCTTACAGCATGGATGCCTTACAGCATGGATTCATTAGCCACCCACAGCCTGTCAGCTGCATACAGAGAGGAGAGGATAAGAAGGACAAGCAATTAAATTTGATTTTCAGGCAAGTGTACTTCTCTTTCTGTATTTGCCATCGTAACTTGGTCTATTTTGGATTTTGTAAAGAAATGCTCCACTTTAACATGGTTTCCGTTACGGGCAAGATTTCAAGGTTAGTGGATAAATTCACACCATTCCATCTCTATAGCTGTAATGATCCATAAATCTAGCTTACTGGAACCCTTTTGGAATGCCCAGTCTCCATTTCTCTAGGTACTGAAACCATTAAGCATCTGGTATTGTATTAGCTGCACAATTTAGGCGGTGGTGATGCAAGAAGTTCCCCTGGATGACCTGTGTGAGCCGTGCAGACAGCAGAACACACAGAAAGGAGAGAGGAGTGCCAGAAAATAACTACATTCTGCTCTAGTCTCTGCATTTGCAATTGTCAATTAATAAAAGCAGGCAGATTTTAATTAAGCTGAAAGTGATGCAGAAGTTTCAGTGAAGCAGCTCTGACTCCACAGATCTGGCTGCAGAATTTAAGTTGTTTTTAATTCTGGATATATAGGACCTTTATTAAACATCACAAGAGTAAATGTAGTCTGAAGATAGGAAGAGCTGCTCCTACGTCCAGGTTTTTACCTAATGTAAATGTTAATAAACTAAGAGAAATTCTAACATGACTTGTAACTGAAAAACATTATACACTGTATTAATTCACTCTTGATTAAAATTTTAACAAAAACTAGAAAACTGCACTCCTGAAGAGACCAAGAAGAAAAGCAACTATAGAAGCCCCTCTATGAAACTGTTACATTTATGCAATGGAATTTCCGATCTGGTGAGAGGAAAAGCTGAGGAACAGAAGCTTTCCACAATATTTCTTTCACAACCTGGTAGAGCCGCCAGAAGAAATTCTTGGCGGGTGTGATGCTGACCACAGCGATGCAGCGAGCTTTTAGTTACATACTTGTTCCCTGAGTCACATGCTGTGGCAGTCTGGCTGCCTCGCCTCAGCCTACATCCATATAAAGAAAGAAGCAGTACTTAAGCACATCATCAATAGCAGCATGACATTAAGAGGGTCAGTCTCTTGCTTGTTGTGCATCACATTCTTCCAAGACCAGCACAGGTCTTTCTTTTCCTCTGAGCAACCTTCATTTATTGTGAAATAAATAGGAAAAAATAGCTTGTATATTTGAATTAATAAGTGTGCATGGATGAGGACATAGGCAAAAAGCTAAACATTTATTTTGCTTTTTTAATTCCTAGTTTTAAACCCATCAGTGCTGATAGCATAATAGCCAGGATAGTAGAAGCCAGGGTCTAGAATATCATTTTTATGTGAGGAAGAAATACACAAAAAATATTTTTTCAAAGTCAAACAGGGCACTTAGTGACCTGCAAAAGATTAAAATATTTACAAGTAAGCATAGGTGAAGACCGTGTATTACCCATCCTTGAACAGAGACAGAAGCTGAAACTGCAGTGGCAGTACTGTGTGCAGCCCAGGCTCACAGTCAAGGAGGGGTCCCCTCCGGAGTCCTTGGCACAGCGGAGAACCAGCCAGGGCTGGAGAGTGAAGTGACTCATCCAGCAAGTGGTAACACAGGCGAGACTGGAGCCCTTGGTGACACTCAGCTCTGAGGAGAGGAGAAGGTGTCTGGCTAGGAGTAAACAAGCTACTTAATTAGTATTTTCCCCAAACAGAAGGGAACCTCCCTGCAGCTGCTATGTGACCCAGCCTAGTCCTGAGAGATGCTGCCTTCCCTCCTGCTGCTGCTCCTGCTCTGTGACTGAGGTTTTGCACACCAAGCCATCTTCATTTTAGGTTTATTTCAACGTTCTGCCAAGAGAGATTCCCATATCTCTCGACAGGCTGGAACAGGGCATATTACGAACTTTGAAAATGCAGAAACTGTGATTTACTGGTAGCACATGCCAGGCTATGGTGTATTTCTTTAAGCCTTGTTTATTCCAGCTTCCATAGTACCTGATAAAAAAACAATTAATATTTTCCTGTTAGCCAAATTAAAGGATGTCAACATTTTAAAGACTGTTGGGATGAGCACTTCATTACCAAACTACAGCCAGTTCACTGAGGACAAATTTGTTTGAAGCTTGCTGGAGCTGTGCTGTGGTGCTTGCTTTGAGGGATGAAGCTTGCAGACAACTGCTCCTTCCTTTAAGTAGCAGTAACTTTTTCACCTGCCTCAAGCAATTCTTTGGGATGTCACACATCAAAACACAGCTTTTGTTCGTTCATCCTAATAGGTAGCAAAGAGTTCAGAGTTTTTAGGTTCAGAAGCTGATGTAGTCTTGTTTTGACCTTTCTCAACATGCTGAATGCCCTCCAGTGCTCTGCACTGGAGTGTGGCAAGCACAGCAGAATCCCCATCAATCTCATGAAGGGAGGCAGTACAGCTGAGCTACACCACAGTTTGAGAGCATTGGCCCTAGATATTAAAATCTGATGTTGCAGCCCATTTGCTGCAATGGTGGGTGCCTCAATAGCTGCACTTAACCTTGCTGAATATTCAGCAGCAGCTCTGTGTTCCTCAGCACTATCAATTCGCTGACAGCATTTAATATCTTTTAATTAAGAGTGAGTGGCAATAACCATATACCTTAACCAAATGTTATCAATTAAAAAAAATCTTTTTTTCTTTTTTGTTTGGAGTGAGATTGCCATTATCATCGCTATGGCACAAAGCATCTTTTCTAGCTATTTTATTCTCTGAGGGAGAGGGAGTCACTCTCTTGCCAGAGTGACTGACACATAAAGTTACACTTCCAAGCTTGCATAGCCAGCAGCTCCTCGCTTCCCTGGGGTAAGAAACTTCAGCTAATGCCAGGTGCTAAATCTGTGTAATGGATCACTGCACTGCTTTGTTTTTATTTGTAATGCTGCCATTCTCCCAGCATTTGACAGAGGTCCATATCATTAACATCATTTGGTGGCTCAAGGAGTTGAGACAGGGTAAGCTATTGCGACTGGCCCAGCAAAGGGGGTTGGAGAAATTGAGCTTTTCTCATACTGTCTCAAGCTTCTTGAAGCCAAAATCAAAATCAAAACAAAACATGTTATACTTCCAACTCACTGGGAGATTTTTCAGTGACCTGCCACTTTGAGATATGACAAACCTCAGACAGAAGAACAAAATGTAAGAAGGCAAATGAAGAGTATATGAAGTGAGGCAAAATGTGGACAACAAAGAGAATATGACCATAGATTTATAAATTAATTAGGAGATCTCTAAGAAAGGTACTCACGTCATCTGTTTTAGACAACTTCTGCCATCCAAATTAAGTGTGATGAGGATTGTTTCACTCCTCATCTACTGTTGGCCTCCTATCCAAACACTGGAGCACACCCCATACACTCATCCACCAGGTAAAGAGAAATATTCCTCATTATGGGGAAGACAATTTGGTCATATGACAAAACATACACAAAGTCCTAGTTACATGACCAGGCATGAGATCATCTCGCAGTAAGACATGGCTTTTTTGCCAGCAGCAAAGAGAGCAGCAGCTCGCAAGGACAATTCGTAGCTCTGGAAAACCCTGAGGTAGGTTTCCCCTGAGCAGGGAGACCTCTGCTTTGTAAAAGTTAGGAGCGTAAGTTTCCTATAAAACCAATAGACGGTAATGAAAATGAAATCTACCTTGCACATGTAATGTCAGACACTTCAGTATGAACTCCAGAATGCAAAACTCTGGCTTTCTGCTTGCTGTGCAATCCCATCTCTCATTCTGATTTACAAACAAGGTAAATCAAAGTTAAGATTTGCAAGGTAAGGTTAAGACATGCTTCATCTGGTGTGCCCTGGCCATTCAGACAGCAAATGTGGGGAGTCATTTCCACAGTTTTGCTTTCAAGGAATCTCAGCTACAAGCAAAGGAATGAAAATGTGACTCTCCAAGCTCCCACTGGACAGAGAGCTGATCTCAGCTGGGCTTCCACAGACCAGGCTGTGGTGCCACTGGGCTGCTCTCATTTGTGTCTTGCAGCAAAGAGCACAGGGCCTGAGAACCAGCCCAGAATGAGACCAACCCGGGGCTGACTGAGCAGCCGGATGACTCTGGCAGCAGGGCTCAAGTATCCCAGCCACAGACAATCCTGCTAAACAGTCAACAAAATACAATTTGTAGTGCAAAGTAGCTGATAGTTACTACTGCAGAGCTGTATATTGCTGCATGAAGAGAAGCTAAACTTTATGATAAAGTTAATGATGTACGGTGTGTGAGTTAGTTATATCAACACTTGAAGCACTTCTACAAAACTTAATTTAATATTCCAACTTATTAAAAATCGTATTACATAAACCACTTGCAGGCTTTATAAACACATTTTCATATTATTAGGAAAAGATCTTGATAAAAAATAATTTGGATGCAAAATGCACCTGTAGAGTGAGTTTCTTATAGTAAAACTAGCTAAATGAAATTTGCTGTCAGCAATCCTCCTGACGAGTTTTCCTGAGTTACAAACAGACTGTTCTTTTGTGTACTTGGACCTTTTTCTAATAGAAAGAGTGGGCCAGAGAATTCAAGCAATGGAGATCATAGTACAAGCATTGGCCACAATCCCCACTCTGAGGACCAAAACATTCCAGAGCAAACTGTGCAGTTGATTATAACAAGCGATGGAACTCACATCTGTATAAATTTCAAGCTATAACAATTCTTTAATAGTGAAAATATGAAACTAGGACTCTTAGGACAAGGCTCTGTTGTAGTTGTGGTGGAAATGAAGTTTTGATATACAGAGAACAATATTTGTTACATTTAGCTACTAAATAATCTAGCTGTTTATTCTTTTAATGGATTATAATACTGTGACATTGTATGGTGATATACCAGTGACATTACTCATTAAAAGAATGACCTAAAAGTGAGCATGATTCAACTACATAACTGATTTTTAAATGAGGCAATAGATTTACAATGATTGGTGTATAATTTATTGTCAGAATTGAAACCAGTAAAGGTTTACATCACCTGTATTCTTCACTGACATTATTTGGAGTTGCTATTCAGAGTACATACATTTTAGAACCCTATAATATTTGAATCTTATATGACATTTTTATACTTGTGTTTTAAATTATGTGCTCTAACAGGTTCAAGTAGGTAGAATTTTAAATCTTTATAAATAACAAAGTTTGTTGTTTTCAATAACGCTTAAAACATTAATCTGCAGATCCCTGTTTTAATAAATTTGTAGTGTTTTCTATGTACAAAAAAAATGCAAAAGGTCATCTTATTATTCCCCAAAACTGCTGTGAAGTCATCAGAGAATTAATTTTGTTATTCTGCTGAAGCTGCATGCAATCACCAAGGTTCATATGGGTGAAGTGTTATTAAGTTCTGCTCACTGACACATACTGCAATACACAAAATAAGAGCTAAGAAGTGCAGACCATTGAAATTACTCCTACATGCAATCAGATTGGTTTTTAAAACAAGCTTTTCAGATACTTTGGGAGCAGCCCTGTAGGTGCAGCTAATCCTTCTTTGCTGCTCCTAGTCTTTCCTAGTGCCCCTCTCCAGAAGCGCCCCTGGAGTGCAGTGGAGCAGCGCAGGCTCCCTCAGATCCCTCATGGACAGCCCTGAGCAGCGGGATCCACATCGGGGTTTTACACTGGGCTGTGAACACCATCCGGGCCTGCGAGAGAGAAGGAAAACCTGCTCCATCTTCCAAGGCAGCCAGACCGGCTGGGAAAGGATGGGAAGGGTGGGGAGCCAGAGCTTCAGGCCCCAGGGAAGGGCAGGCTGTGAGATACACAGTCAGTGGCACACTGCTGATTAGGAAAGTGCTGTCCCAGACAGCAAGACCTGCAGAGCTGCCCAGGGCAGTGCGATGGGCGCCTTCCTCTTGGTAAATCCTGGGCAAAGCCAGACTGGGCTGGACCGGCTACCCTGATTTTAAACAAACTTTGAAAAGTCAGCATTGTATTTCATACAGCTATGCTATTTCATCCTCCTCTAGTGCATTGGCTTGTGACCCTTTCATTTATCACAGCAATAGGTCTCACATTTACAAGTATGGAGGACTTAAAAAGAAACAGGGTTTTTTTTGTTCTTTTCAATATCTGTTCCATTGATGCTGCCCTTGTGGGCTTTCTGGTGCTGTACCTCACTCCCAATGCAAATGTCATCATCAGGTAAAAATAAACTTTAAGACTACCTAGCAAAGTAGTTTTGTTTGCCTTTAGCAATTTAATATAGCTTCAACATAAAAGTTTGCCCACATGTGGATGAAAAAGCTTCAGTGCATCTGTGTGCGCTCTGGAGCTGACTTTTCTCTCCTCTGGGCCCATGGGCTGAACTGATTTAAAGGTGCCAGCTCATCTTTTAAGTACATAGCCATAAAGTTCAGCTGAGGCTTTGTGGTTAAACCTTAGCTCAAAAGCCAGAAATCTGAAGTGGCAGCACTGAGCCTACGACCAAAGTGCCTTTAGCAGTTCTTTTGTATGGAGACTGTTGACACAGTCCAAGACAAGATGACGGAGAAAATGTAGTTATAATGTAATTATGACCATGCTCCCATGCTTTTTGTAAATGCCTGATATTTAAGTAAAATAACAAATATTCATTTATCAACAGGACTTACTGATATATGCCAAAGGCAGATTGAAATGTTGAGGGTTTTTCAAGCCACACATGTTAGGTTATCTCAGGAAAACAACAGCAGGTTCTGAGGCACACCCTGAACTTTTCCACTGTATCTGCTGTTCCATCAAATAGGCTGTTGTGACCCCAGTTCTTACTGTGATGTGCCAACAAAACTGGTTTTATATCACTTCTAAGGATTCCATAACAGGGTGTTATTCACTGCTAATGTATTTTGCTTCATATAGATGCAGAAAGAGTCTGTGGCAGGTCATAGTGTATCACCCTGTTATTTTTAGTCCATGTACATAATTTACCTTATTCATTGATACAGGGGCTCCACAACTGATTCAGGGCTGTGACAGAGACTCAAATGAAGATAGAAAAAAAGCTTTAGCATTTCAGTCTGTACAAAGTATGAACCAAAAAACTCCGATTCAATTTAGGGAGTGAGAGTTAGACTGGAGATGCTTCACCTGCTCCTAATAATGCCATGAGTGCTATGCAACCAGATTCGTTAGATAAGGATTTGCTGGTTTAATGGTGAGCATAAATAAAGAAGAACAGGGCTCTAATGATGAAAATTACATGCTTTTGTTAAAATATTGGAGCTACAGTGATGTAGCAGAGTGTCTTGAGACAGTTTAAAGGTACTGTTTTCGTGTAACTTGGCAGGATCACTCAAATCAGTGAGATGAGAAAGAGCTGGCAAATGATCAGAAAACCTTTTGCCTGTTAAAATTCAAAGCTTCCATTTCTGTGTCTTCTGAAAAACAAAGGGTGGGCAGATGGGTTCTGTTTGCTCCTCCTTTAATTCTATCAGTTAAATAGCTAACCAGCAGACTTACAGTTATCACATCTTGACATGACAGTTAATCTTTACTTCTTTCATGACACTCATATATTAAATATTGGGGATCAGGTTTTATTTACTGCTCTCACTTTCTGTAATCCAATAAAATGAGTCTTCCCAGCTGCCCTCAAAGCAAAGTAAATCTTCTTTTCTAAACCATTCGCAAACAAATCCTCAGTGTTCATTGTCAGATCTAAGCTAGGAGGTATTTTATATGACCACAAGCAGATCACTGTCAACAGAAAAATCAGATGCTACATCCCAAAGTATTTTCAAGCGTATTTCCACAGACTAGCATACATGAACATGATATACTTTGAAGCAGAGAAATCGTAGCATAGAGTCCTACCATCCAGTCCATTTAATGTATTCCATGTATGTGGATGAAATTATATGCTAGGGAAGCTATAATATGTAATTAATAATTACCATATTTGTCTCCTCCTCAAATCATGTTCTTTCCCATGAAATCAGACTTATTTCCTGATCAAGGTACTGTTCTGCTTGAAAAAAATAAGATATGGACTATCGTAAACAGTAATGAACAACTGAAAGTCTTGCTTTGCATATCTGTAAAGCTCTGGGTTAAAAAGGATCTCAGATCATGCTTCATAAACTTTAATTGAGCTGCCTATATCATGCCTATGACATAGGAGAAGATTACTTCCTCTGTTTTATAGCTAAATGATAGCAACACCAATACAGATGCAAATCTTGCCCTCAAGCAAATGGTCACAGAGTCTCCTCATTGCCTTACCAACACAATGCTACTATGCAAGCAGCACTCTGAATTTATTGTACAGATAAGAAACAAGAGGAAGATGCTCTAGCTTTCACTGCTAAAGAGCTAGGATCTTCTCCAAGGCACCCAGAGGAAACAAACAGGAGCCTGGTAAAGCAGGAGGCAGAGTTCTGCAGCTGTCCTCCCCTGCACTGTGCTTGTTCCCGTTGCTGTTTTGAGGCACCTCCTGGAGACCTGCAGCCCCGCTGCACAGCCGCTGTCGCTCTGCATGTGCAAGAGTGCAGGAGACTCTCGTGTGAAATACAGCCACTGCAAGTGGAGAGCTCATTTACACAAAACGAGAAGTAGGTAGCACAATTAGCTGCTGGCAGAGGGGAACTTCTCAAATGCACATGAAGTAGAAACCCACTGTCTTCAAGTGTAGCAGCTGTTCTTAGCTGGGTTCTCTCAGTGGTCACCCTTCTCTCTGCTGCCCAAGACACCGTTATCAACCAAGCCCTTTTTTCAGCTTATGAATACTCTTGCCATTGCCAGGAGGACAGCACAAGGCTGATAAGAAACAGGATGCCCAAGTCATCACTTATTATTCAAATTCCAATACTACATAAGCCAAGATGAGCAAAGTACAAACAAAGGAATGATTTTGCTCCGCAGGATGGCATTAAGTGGTCACAAGAAACAAGTAACAGCCTCACTGAGACAACAGCATTGTTCTATTTAAGTCAAAGAATAAGTCTCAAACAGGTATAATCAGGAGTAACAAGACAAGTGTGACAAACAGCAGGGCACAAAGCATTTTACTGGGGAAAAGAAGGGCATGATTTGATTAGTGGTAATTTTCAAGACATATGACTGTTAGTGGGTTTAGCTGCCTTTCATAAAAAGGCATGTTAAAATATTTTTACTAAATTAACATCAGTTTTGTTTCCTTGTGAATGTTCTATTTTGTATTCTGTTTCCAAACATGCAGGGCAACATCCTTGATTCTCCAGCAAATACTTGTTTCCTCTTGGTTAAGCTATGAAGAAACAAAATATTCCCATCTCGCCAGAAGAAATCGCCTGCCTTTTGCTGTTCAGCTCACCACAAAGCCATCTTCTGTTCAGGCATTTGTTCCTGAACAGGGAAATAACTAATGCAACTGCATTATTTTGAGCCTCTTTGCAGATGTAGATACTCCTTGGGCTCTGGGGTTCAACCCTGCCAAGCCACCAACTGGCTTTCTAGGATTCTTTTTCAGCTGTTTATTCTCCCATTTTTGGACATCAATACCTCTTCAGCAGGAATATTTCTGTGAATGGCCAGAGGAATTTTTTAACTCCAAATAAATAACTTGGAATTTCAGTTTGTCCTGTATTCTCCAAAGTTCTCCAAGGTCACATACTGTCAGGCTGGAGCAGTATCTGACCGAATCTGTCTGAAAAAGCAGGAGGCAGGGCACCAGGTCAGGTGTTGTCTCCAAGTCACTCCTGTTCATTATGGCAGAAGGATTTCTGACGTGGGGAAACAGGCATTTCTTGTTGCTGCTGAGCTCATTTTCTCGGCATGTGCATGATAAGCAGGAAAGCAGATGAACTCTTAAGAAACAAAGATACTTTTTTAATGCAAATGTTTCCAGTAACTCAGAATAAGGATAGGGAAATATGGAAAATATAGGCTATATAAGCAGAATTGTTCTTACACAAAGAAACATTTAGTGAGACTTTCCATAAGGCAGCTGCAGCCCTGTGAAGTCAGCAGAATTGTAAAATGACAACATTCAGTGTTTATTGTTTATAATTAGTGACTTATCTCTCCACTTCGACTTCAGTGGCCATATTACTATGTAGGAACCCAGCTCAATTATCCTCATTTATGGATATTTTGAAAACTATCTTCTCCTAGACATTATGATTCAAAATGGCTTTGTGTGTGTATATGTATATTTGAAGGTGGTAATATTATGGGTAGGATACATAAAATTTAACAATAACAGCCCTTTCCTAAAGGTGTAACTAAACTTTTTCTGGAATGAAAGTTTCTTGTTTATATTTTTAAAGACTAGATTACATAGCTTCTCAATGATGTGAAATGCAGAACTGAGCATGCAACATTCTGATGGGCTCCAGTAGAAGGCCGGGTTAGTCTGGCAATTAAAGTCTATGCATGAAGAAACATCTGGACCTCTTTGGCAGAGAGAAAGAGCTCAGAAAGTGCTCATGGTTATGGGAAAAACAGGCATGTTAGAGTGTGAGAGAGACAGGGGCACAATGTGCACAAGGCAGCAGGTTCCATCCCGAGCTGGGAAGCCCAGTTGTGACAAAGGTCTGACACTGCTGCCAGGAGAACACTCAGCAAAACAGCTTTGTTTTATACAAAGCTCTGCTTTTGAGTCTTTCATTTTTTTCGCTTCAGAATGCTCTAAACCCTAAAATTTAAAAATTCCCTATGAAATTTAACTGCTGGGAGAAGTGCTTTGCACATGAGCAAGATGTTTTATCCCAACAAAAATGAGCTGTGTTCTGGTTTCGACCTTTATAACCTCTTGCCATAGAAAACCATACCACGCTGAGAAAAATTACTTCATATCTAAAAAGATAATTAATTTCTCCTTTAAAATATCAAAATAGGTTTGGGGGGGGGTGGTGGTTCTTCTTGTCACTTTTTTTTTACCCACCTAGAAGGTCAGGTTCTGCCCATTAGGAAATCCTTTCTGGTGTGATGACAAGTGGGGCAGGGACTGGAAGGCTTTGCTGGCTGGATGCCGCAGTCTGGATGGTGGGACTCGCTCCCATGCACCGTGTAGACCTCCACAGCTGACGCTGAACATCATGAAACAGTTCTGCTCCTTTTGCCTGTGCTTAGTTAGAAAACATCTGAGATGGTGTGTGATGAAAGGCCATGATCTTGTGACAGATAGATCATTATTGCAGAGACTAATTACCCTTTGCTGATTTCTGAACAATGAGATTAGCATCAGTGAGGCTGGGGAAATCTATCTGAATGAAAAGGGACACAAAAGACAAACAATGGAAATTAAATCCCTCGGTTAAACAGAGAGATGAGCCGCTCCTCCCGAGGCGGAGTGAAGCCAGGGTGCGTCCCCTGCCTCCCTGCTGCAGGAAGAGCTGGGGAGAAAAGAGTGACAAACTACAGCCCCTGTGGCATGGGGTGCTGTACAGACAGGACCCTAAACAGCCGCTCAGACTGGGCTGAGCTGCATGTGCTCTACCCTGGCCACAGGCGTGACTTGGGAACAGCCCGGCAGCTCTGTCTGGGACAGACCCTCCCTGGAGCGACACTGGAATGACCCACCTGGCGCCTGGGGATCAGCACCTGGCTGACAAGCAATCGCTCGGGCTCCTGCAGCCACAAGAATTTGAGCATATATGCTTAAAGATAATTATGTGCCTACAAATTCAGGTCTTAAGACAGAAAAGTGGGGTGACATTTTTAGAAGCGCTCAGCAGCGATAAACTTCGCTTGTATTGAGGTCAATGGGATTTCTTTCTACGTGTCTTAAGTGGGAACTGAATTAGGTCAGTGCCAAAGTGCTTTTGTAAATCAGACCTGTGTGGTAAGCAAAGAGGTAGAGTGTTTTCCTTGCCTTTAATGGCAGCTTGGGGACATCTCCTCCAATGCAGTGCAGGATGAAGTCCCTCTTCATGACAAAGGCACTGTTATGTCTGAAACCCCAAGGTAATTGTGTATATGTGTGCAAAAATACCCTTTTCTATGAAATGTCCTTAATAGGTTACAAAATTATGTATTTGAAATTTTAGGAAATTATGGAATGTAGCTATTTCAGTCTCCTGTTTAGAAATTCCTTGCCTAATTAGGAAAAGAGCACACCTGCACTAAGACCAAGAATGAAAAGGCATCTTTCAAGAGATCAGTCCATTTGCAGTGGAGAACTATTAACCACTAGAAAGTCAGGAAGGCTTGGGATAGAAGAGCTTTCAAATCCTTACCTCGAGCAAGAGTATCCCAGAGTAAAGGATAGGAAACAAGAAAAATCATCAGAAAAAAAAATGGTTTATGAAAAGATTAGACACACAAGTGTGTGTTGAATATGCATGCACAATTGCATGCTTAATTTGCACACCCAATTATTGCCATTGTGCATAAAATTGAATAATTACCCATGAAAATAAATGATTATGGTTATTTACTTCCGTAATTACTTGATTTGCACATACAATCATGGTAATTAGGCACACAAATTAGTCATCACACAATTGCATGCCTAACCTTATTAAGAATCTGAATCAATGCATTTATATTAAATTGCCTTTGTCCAATTTGTACCATTTTTTTTTTTAATAGCTGTGTTTGGAACTGATGTATGTACCGGGGCCTGTTCCCAGTGTGCCTCTGTCCTGATGCCACCCTTCAGGCATCAGCAGAGCCCACAGAATGGCCCCATGGCACAATGCTCCCTTCGTGCACAAATCATAAAGGAAATGCTATAAAAACGGAAAAAATCAGTCAAAGCATGACAAGAAATTGGGAATAACACACTTTTCAAGTTGTTACTTTCAATTCAGGAATGAAGTCACTAAAAAAATGTCTCAGACATTTGTGAGGAAGAAATGGATAGTGTTATAGAGGAAACAAAACTTTAATGATTTTTTTGGTCATTAAAACTTTAAAGAATTTAAGTACTATAATTAGTTAGCATAATGTGTCTGAAAATTCAGAAAAACTATTACATTCATTTTATAGGCAAAGCCAGTTAAGAATAGAGATGTTAAATGCCCAAGCCTGCATCAGTTCTTTGCTGCACTCACAGAAATAAAATCCAATTTCAGCTTCCAGATTTGTGATTTCACTTATTAGTCTGAATGTCTGCCCCTTGTAGATGTCCTGTCTCCAGGTGCAGTAGGTGAGGATACCTTTATTAACTTTCCTATAAATCACATTTTGCTAGGAAACATAATAAAAGCCTGGGGAATTAGTCAATAAAATAGTGCTGCTTCTCTATCACTTAATAAATGCCTGGGTCCTGTGGTTGGAACTTGGTATGCTCTCTAATTAAAAAGAACAAATATGAGAAAAATACTGGCAACTTGAAATATTGAGCTGTTTCATGTTTGTTATTGGAGCCTTCTTGAGTACAATTTTCTAATAATTGGACCAGATGGACAAGTAAAAAAAATTAGCATGACAGTTTAAACTGAGTCTATTACTATTTAGAAAGGATCATGCCTGACAGATCTGTGAATCTCCCTTCATAAATCAGTAAAAGCCCTACTGCGTCTGAATAGAATCTATATTTTTTCCCTACCAATTTTGAGTTAATGCCAAGGTAGTTAATGCTGGAAGAAATATAGGGGTTAAAACATTTCGTCCTTAATGTATCTTTCTTTTTTTTTTTTTTTTTGGTTGTTGTTAATTATGTGCCTTAATTTAGTTCTTGCTTAATGCACTTTAGAATGAATTGTATTTCTTGTAATTGCTTTATTATTACTTGACATTAGACCTTATGTTAAGCAATCAAAATGGTATGGCAGAAAGAGAAGGAGGGAAAATGATCAAGAAACAGTGAAGATGAGTTTATGTCTTTAAAGCAGTCACACAGTCCCCAACTGCCAGAAATGCTACAGGATTACCATCACACTTTATCTATATTACATCCTGTCAAAGAAAAGAAAGAAAGAAAGAAAGAAAGAAAGAAAGAAAGAAAGAAAGAAAGAAAGAAAGAAAGAAAGTCCCTGAGCAAGGAGCTGTTTGGTTTGTTAGCTTGTGACCAAGTTTTGCTTCGAGTCATCGTGGATGGGACCTGTTGCCAGCCTGACCCCTCTCTTCTGCGGTGCACTGAAACCCTCGCGTTTGGGAAGACGTGGCCCTGGGTCAGGATGCTCACAGGGGCATGCAAAAGCCCTGTGCTGCTGCATGTGAACTTCTGAAGCACCCTCAGAAGTCAGTGGCAAAAATGCCTTAAAACTGGTTAATGCCATTAGACAAGAGCTCTCTTCCAATCCCTTAAAATATTAGGTGTCAAAACATGCCAGAAAAATATAGTACCTTTGCAACACAAGCCCATTAGTATTTTATAGGTAGTAAGAGCCTTAAGACTCCTCTATCTTAAATCCAAGGGAAAGCCATTTAATAGAAATAACTCAGGACTTCCAAAGTAAACGTTAACACCTCTTGCTAGTTTAATTCTTTCGCAAGGCTATTTTTATAAATCACAAGTAAATGATGGTTTAGAGTGTCATTGCAAGCAGCCTGAAGTTAAGTCATGAAGACAAACCCAACCCCAGGGGGTGTTTTAACTTTAAACCATTCATTCTGCAGCTCATGGTCCTGCTGTAGGCTGACAGCATACTAATTTGATGTACTGATCAAGTGCTAGTCCTATGCAGAAAAAAAGTATTTATTTACATGCAAAAGGCTACTTAAAAAAAAAAATAAATCTGTATATTTCATGCTGCTAAGGGGGTATTTGTTTAGTTGATGTAATATTTTCCATAATGATTTCTGATTACCAAAATGCATAGTACAAATGGTAATCAGTGCCCCTTTCAAAGCAAACGCTGCTGCTGAGTACCTCCTATGAGTTTAATCACAGTGTGCAATTCACACCGTAATGTGTTATAATTACCCCCTACAAAGTTGGTCCTGTTTCATTTTAATATCGCTGGACTAACTGCTGAAACTCAACATGAGTTCCTTGAATGCTGCATTCTTCATTGAGAATTTTACATACATAATTAATCTCAAATAAGGGTACCATAAAAAAGGTGAGGATTTTTAAAGACATGCCCTTGGGTTTTAATAGCTGTAAAATCAGAGGTGGTACTTTGAAAAGTTCACCCTGTTGGACACTTTACTCTGAGATCCAGTCTGATTGCCATTTCCTTCAGATAATTTTACCTGTTCTTTTAGCAGGGAAAAAGTTCATACTGATGTAGAGTTTATCCTTGTTTCCATGCACCTAAAAATACCATTCATGCCGAGATGAGATGATAACTCTTATGTTACTCTTTACAAGAACGGTTGAAAGTAGCCTGGAGTAGAAGATGCAGAAGACGTGATGCTGCACAGCATTTTGAGCCAAAGAATCTAAAAGAGAAACTGGAGATGGAGCATGCAAGTCATCTGCTGTCAAGTCTGTGCAATCCATCTCTAATTTTTACAGCAATAGTGTCATTTGAGTGCTCATGCAGCAAATGAAATTATTCATTTTCAATACCTTTTTGGCTACTTATTTGTGAGCAAGTCTTTGGACTTTCCCAGATAACTTACGTGCTGTTCAGAATATTTGAGCATTCCCCTGACGGTTCCTGTTGGTCAGAGTGCCAATCATCTGCCTGCTCTGCCTGCCCAACACCTGGGACACATTTGGGGCAGCCAGGGGAGCCCCACTTTGTCCCAGCCCACAGGGAGCCCCTGGCAGGAGCCTTCCATCTCCTCTGGGGCCTGCCCTGGGAAGGCACTGCCGGGGTTTAATGAGAGAGCCAGGTGCAGGACGGGTCAAAGCCAACATGACCTTCCTGCTGTTTGCAACTGGTGTTTGCGCTTTCCCTTCACTGGGTGAGTGAAAGTTATAACCTGAGGAGGAGGAAGTGACAAAGTGTCCTCATCAAGGCGGGTCACCGGAGCACGACATGCCGCCTGCGTGAGTGGCTTCATGCCGAAACCCAGCGAGCAGAGCCACATCAGCTTCCACCAGCCCCCAGCTCAGCTCAGGCAGCCAGAGGCAGCACAAGGCACAGGTCACCACTGCTGGAAACGCCTCCTGTCCCACTGACACCAGGCCTGCTGCAAGTGAGACAACCACTTTGATTACACCAATTGCATCAAGCAGAGCTGCAGCTGAAATCATCTGGGGAAGCCATGGCCTGGGACTGAAACATCGTTTAATAACACTGACAAACTGTTCCCTTACTTTATGTCTGCCCCTGACCTCCCAGAGGGAATTGCCAGCACACCACCTTCTTCCACGGTGGACACACTGCCGAGCCAGGAGCTCCCACCTCCTCATTAACTGCAGCTCCTGTTGCTGCTCCCCTAATGAGGGCTCGCTCAGGAGCCTGCCAGCCCCTGGCAGCTCGCCACTGCCAGGCATCCAACCTCAGGCATGAACCCAGAGGGCTTCCAGCCTCTCTTGGCTTCTAGAACCAGAATCTGGTCCCTTTTTATTGAACACAATGCACAAAGGTAACTCAGCATGTGCAGAGAGAATACGCACAAAACCCCAAAAGACTTTTTAGTAATTTATGTTAATGGTGTGTGGCTGATGATGACTTGTTTGGCCACAGTGCTTGGTGGTGGCTAGAAAGGATAGCACATGAGAAGAACGGGTGTTATTTTTTGCTTGCCTGCTTACTATCTCCATCACTTCCCAAACCCTAAAACCCGCACCATCAGGCGTTTCTCTGAGCCTTTATTGTTCAGCTACTACGAGGCAAAGTGACCAGATGGTGGTGACTGACGGTACCCAAAAGTGGTCTGACCCCAAAGCCAGCCTATGAGTTGTGAAACAAGTCTTTGCTACTTGTCCTGTCCCTCATGATATTTCCCTTCTGTCAGCTTATGTCTCCTCTCTTTTCCTTCTGTCCTTTTTAGCCACAACTCCTTGTCTCCTTGCCCTGCAACTCCGAGCAACCAGAAAGGACAGTTAGTAGCAACAAACTCAACAGTCCAACACTATTACATTTTTTCCTGGGTTTTAGACTAGTGGTAAAATTGCATGCAGTATCTGGCTGTTTTTGTTTCTCTCCCTTCACCAGATTTATCCAAGAGACAGCATATTCCTTCTAATATTTTCTGTTTCCTCCCTATCTTCTTTCTGGACATTTTTTGTGTAACACGAAAAAACCCCAAACCTCTGCTCCAAACATTTCATTCAGTTAATGCCAACTTAGAAAGAACTTGCTAATGTCAAATCCAACTGAAAATACTCCATGCAGTACAATGAATAGGAAACAAGATAACAATCTATTTAAAAAGTGAAAAATTAATCTTATAGGTAAAATACTGTGCACTTTTTCTAACCTTTAACATGAGATGGAAATAACAGCATTTATCAAAGAGGAGATGTGGCACTGCTAAAGGTCACAACTGCCCTTGACAGTATCATGTTGTAGCATTAATTGCTGGCAGGTTTTTTTCCTGCCTGAACCCCAGCCCTTCATTGTGCCAGCACCCCACATTCCACCCTGGTGTAAAAGCAGAGTTTAGACTTTTCCTTCTTTAGTGGAAGCCACTTTGATGGTTCTGGTGTGCTCAGGGTAGAGGGGCCAGCAGGGACAGAGCAGCACACCAGACACGTGCAAGGAAAGGGCATAAAGACGATGTTTACATGAGCACTGTGACTTTTCATCGTCACTGAATCCTCGAATAACCTGGAACCACACACAAACACACCACTTTGCTGTTTTCAAAAAATTATTAATACATAACTTTACAAATTTAAGACCCAAGGACTATTTCAAATGTGAACTTCATAACAGATCTTCCAAAGCTATTGTAACCATTGTCAGGGAGCATTCATGTTTTCAGAAGTAATTAAGAAGTAATTAAGGCAGAAATTCTTGGGTATACCTTGCCAAGGTTTTCTGAAGCTTATTCCCTGAGCTGCATTGTCTGAAAGTGGGGGGAAAAAAAGAAGGAAACGAAAAAACAGCAGCGTGAATTGTAATTATTCAAAAGCAGTGCAGAATAAAGCTTCAGTAAATGCCTTCACAGTTGAACTCAACTGTTTAACAAATGAAAACTCTAATTGACAATTCTGTACCAAAGTGTAAATTTGTCAGGGAAGGATACGCAACAAGTTTTTTGGGCTTTGTTCCTTTTTCTCCTTGTACATCATAGTGAGTGCTGTTGTGATTTGGATCTATTACTTCTGAATATTGCATGAAGCTGACAAGCACTTGTCATTTAAAGACCACATGGAGGCATTTAGTTTTCCATTTAGACATAATAACACATTATGCAAATAAGCTTGCCAAGGAAAGCTGGAGGCTTACATGAAATAAACTGTCAAACACCAGTTGCTAATAAATGAACATTTCTTTATAGATTGTCTTAATTTGGGCAACTGGAAAATAAGCGTGACTGCATGGATAAACTATCTTTCAATATGAAATTCTGTTGATCGTGCAGAGCAGAAATCTTCCCAGAAAATTGATGTTCCTTGCCTTGATTCAGTTAAGCAAACACAAAGAACTTTAAGCAACCCTGCTAAATATTTACACTATATTGCACAGAACAATAAAGGTTTGAAATTGGCTCCCCACGCTGCAGATGCCGAGGGGAGCTTGGCCGTGCCTGGGGCGAGAGCAGAGCGCGTCCCTTCGGCGCTCACCCCGCGGCTACCGGGCGCTTCCCGGGCTGCTGGCACCGCCTGGCCCATCCTCCTGGCCCATCCTCCTGGCCCATCCTCCTGGCCCATCCTCCCGGCACATCCTCCTGGCCCATCCTCCCGGCACATCCTCCTGCTCACCCCCAAGGGAGCCCTCGCAGCCCCGCAGCACTGCCCAGGGGCATTTCAAGGGGCACGGCTTCCCCACAGGCAGAATTCACAGACACTTGCAAGGAGATCTCAGGCTAGCTTGGTAATGGGGCAGCAAAGTAGAGTGTTTAAAATAAACCAAAACCCAGGCAGCTCAGAGCACTGAGGGTCCCAGTTAACTGCATAAGTGGGCAGCTCAGAGATGCTCACATGCGTGGGCATTACAATTAAACACAGGCCTCTTAAAACAACTCTTGTCAACAAACAGACCACTATGACAGCAAACCAAAACAATACCAGAAAAATAGAGGTTAACAGGGTCAAATAAGGGGTTTTGGTTCAGTTCAAGTGAACTGTTTCTTAAAATGGAGCAGTAAAAACCAACCCAACCAATCAACGCACGACCAAACAAACCAAAATACATCAGTGTTCTACTTGTGCAAATTAAAAGTTTAATGGAGGATATTGATTTACCAAATCACTCCATGTAAAAATAGCCTAATTGCTCTACATCTTTTATATTACTTTGAAGGGAAACTCAAGCCAGTGTGTAATTCCAATGGTTAATTTACTATGTCATTCCTTGTTTCGATTTTTTATTAACAAGTGTAACATACAGTTGTTTCTAAATTGGCATCTTTTCATCCTTAAGGAAACTACACCCTAAAGTAATATTCTGTCAGAAATCTGCTCTTAATTGGGCTAATCAAGTAGTATTTCCACATTAGGAAGGAAGGATTATAGTTTCATTTACTGAGAAGTTCATATGACAGTTGCAGACATTTATATTTGAGTAGCTGGTTTGGGATCTGTCCAAATCTTTCTCTTTTTGCTTCTTTTTAATTAATATTTCAGGCATACAGGATAGCTTCTTCTTTTTTTGGAAACCGAATTGAAGGATTTGATTTGCACTGGGCATTTTGCCATTGGGGGAAAAAATAAAAAATAAATCAAAAACCTAAGAAGGAAGTAATGAAGTTTTGCTTCGTAACTAACCCAAAGTTTTTCTGCATGAGGGAAACTTTACCTGATGAAGCCACACTGTCCCTCTGCCACACAGCATGACTGAGGGGACAGTTGACTTGCCAGTTATTTTAAGACAAAATAAAATTTGGAAGCTAATACTTTGTGTGATCTGAGCAACCCTCCCTGAAATGACCAAAAGAAGCTATATTCAGAGTCATTTGAAACTGAACATTCACATGTAATTTAGGAGCCTTTGCAAAACTTCTTCCTGTTCAAAACCTGACAGCTCAAAACCTCCCTGTCTGCCAGGAATCTGTGCAAACCTCGCTCTACCTTCACTCTCCAAAGAGCTGTAAGATTTAAATTTAGTTTTTAATAAAGCCTGTCTACTGCTTGTGAGTGGAATAAGTGCAAAGCAGCATCCTGGTTTTAGTCAGAATTCATCCCTGTGGTGTGAGAATGAGGAGGTATGTGGTGGAATATGAAGATTAATTCACAAGAGGTGAAAGAAAGCACTTCCTTGCACAGGGGGCAGCAAACCTGTGGGAGGTGCTGCCACAGGAACCTGGAGGAGGATCATGGCAGCAGATGCAAGAAGTGTTCAAACACATTCATGGACAACAAGGTCCCTAAACAGCTGTGTCAGAACCCAGACGGAAGATCATAGCTCACAGAGAGTATAGATAATCAGAAATTACCCAAACTGCCAAATGGAGTGAGGAGCATTCCAGCCTCCTCCTCTGAGCCCCAAGGTTTGCTGTGTCAGGGTGTTGCTTCTACACCCACAGGCAGGGCCTGGAGCCTCGAAACACAGCAGAGGCAGCACTGCCTGTCCAAGCACGGAGCAGAAAGTGTTGAAATCAAAGCAACTTGTGAGAGAAGTGTATACAGCACCGTTGGGGTTAGGAGTGAAAACAAAACCTAAACCCAAAGTAAGCCCACTTCCCTAGCATGTATTCCCCTGTTCATTTGATCCATGTGACAGCTGATTGCAGACTACCACCAGTGGCTCCACGCACCCTAATCCTCTGTATTGTGTAAATACTGCAGCATTGCCACGGGCTTAGAGGCAGAGCAGCACTAACGTTATCAACTCTGATCAGCTGGCAGGAACAGGATCCCAATAGCGGGACTGTTTTGGTACAGTCTTAGCACTACTGAACAAAACTGCTTTTGAATTTGGGAATTAGCTGATGCAATGTGGTAAAAAGACAGAACTACTGACTCTCATACTGGGATCAGACAAGGGCATCAGGATAGAATTTTATTAGGTTATTATTTCCTTACTCTCTTCTTGACACAGTCAATCTTTCTTGCAGGGTTTACATTAATAAATAATTACCTATGGCAAGAGACTGAGATGCATAAAAAGGCCTTACAAGTGCTCTCATACAGCAGGCAGCCTTTTCAAAAACAAAGATGGAATTGAAAAGTTTCACTAATCCAAGCCCTGTCATCTACAATGCTGTTGAAATAACCCCCTAAAGCACTGTTAAAAGGCACAAGAGCAACGCATCAAGCAAGAATTGGTCGACTTGTAGATGATACTGTCTTGACTACAAGGGCATCCCTTTGTAGCAAAGATTAAAGCGAGAGTGCCTTTTCCTGTATGCTGTTGACTTAAACAACTACCATTTAGCAGTTTGACTTTCTTTTTGTGGTCGAGAATGTATTATTAATGTGCAGTCCTTTAAAGAATGTGCTAAATTCTTCCTGCGTTTAGCACTTACAAAACACACAGAGGGGGAAAAAACCCGCCAGTGATTTTCACAGTCTAAACAATAACAAAGTGCCTCCAGGATTCATTTTAATGAGAAACGCCAGTGTCGCACTGTGGAAATCTGGAGACGGACAACGCACACCAGCAGATTAATTGTCATTTAGGAGGCAGGAACTATGTGGATTTTGTAATATGGCTTGTAGAAAATAAAAATTCTGTTAATCACTGCAAGATTTGTATTTCCTCAAAGGTACCATTAACCTATAAATATATGTGCCACATACATTCAGAAGGAATAGGAAATGAAGGAGCCTTTCCTCTCTCCCCTCCCCAACGCTACAAGCCAGGAAATTTTCTTCCCTGACAGATAGCACTGGCTTTTTGATTTCTATTTTGGGTTGGTTTTGTTTGTTTGCGGGTTTTTTGTTTCTTTTTTTTTTAGGTTGAGATTACTAGAAGTTTTTCTGAGCTTAACAGAGACTTCAGCAGGCAAACAGCATGACACCCACTAGTCCTCCACACATCTGCGGGACGGATTTATCACTGCTGGCATGCCATGTAAATGATGGCTTCAATCCCTGACGAAGCAGTCATTGACTTTCATAAAGGTTTTATGGATCACCGAGTCCAGGGGCGTCTCCTGATACCTCTTCTGGACTTGTGGATAACATTTGCAAGGCAAAGCCCTCGTGCAGAAATTCTCTGCTGGAGAAGGCACTTCCCTGACTCCAGTAAACCCAGTTGGCAGCTGACACTCAATGGCTTCAGCCTTCAAAACAGGAGGCGATAAGAGATGGGAATTTTAACAATGCAGTGACTTGAGTCATAACCTCACTGAGCATATTCGATAACTCCAGTCTAATTTCTGGTTGTAATTCAGAGGAGGACTGCATTGTTTTACAAGATAAATGTATTAATCCCTATTCTTCTGTGGTAGGTATCTAGGAGATTAACTACATTGCTGAATGTGTGAATTTGTCTGTGACCAAAACCTGACATGAATACAAACTATATGAATGATTTCTAAGACTCTTTTGTTAAGGAATAATCTCCAGACAGATGTCCATGATAGCTGAGCAGTCAGTCCCACACTGTATCATTTATTTGGAATTCGTACCCCAAATAAAACTGACTTTATTGTAACCAGTTTAATTTCTAACTTCTGAATATTTTAGCCAGTTTTATGTTCTAGCCTTCCCTGATTCACAGCATTTGGAGGGCTCAGGCTCACATTCAGACCTTTTGAAAACTACACACATGGTGAAATAGGTTTGGTTCAGTCCTTTGAAGGAGATAGTTTGTTTAAAGTAATACTTTGATAGCTTCCTCTGGGAAAACAGCTCTTGTGAAATGGAAATATTTTCCATGTACCAGTCACATGAGTGCAGAAATGTACTTCTTTCTCTTACTATTTCAAATCCTGCCAATGCTACTGGTCTTAGTCTCCCACCAAAATCTTTATCTTGGCCCCCAGTGCTGACAGCCTCACTCTTGCATGATCCGGGTGCACGCAGGTTGGGAGCGCCCGGCTCCTCACTTCTGGCTGAGCAGGACTTCGGCAGCGGCACACGTGCAGGAGCTGCTGGCACAGAGAAACCTCTCTACCTTGTTGTCATTGCTTTGTGACCCAGATAATGACAATTAATTAATATTAACACCAATAAGAGTAGGGCTTGTTGTGTTGCATGCACACCGACTGCAGTGTCTACACTGAACAAGTATTCTCAATATCCCAGCATTACAAACAAGGTGACGAAGTCTTTTTTTCCTGGGATTAGCAATACATGATGCTACTGGAGAGTCATTAATTCTTTCTCAAATTATATTTTGCAACTTCTGCATTTTTCATGTATGAGGGCTGGTTCTGGTTCCCCTGAACAGATTAGTTACTTATAAATGTTCAGGTAATCCATGCAAATAGATTGCAGTAAGGTTGTTTATTATATTTTTTTCCTCCTGCAGTGGGTACAGAATGTGATTTCTCATTTCTGATCAAGTTTTACAAGCAAGTGGAAAAAGTGTATAACAATAAGTAATGCATATTTAAATTAAATTTTTGAATCCATGTTAAAATTTGTGAACCTTTTAGAATAAATGAGCATCCCCCTGACTACTTTCAGAGAATGAACTCTCTCTGCATTTATAATTCAAAGTGCCCTAGCTGTCTCCCAGAGTGGGGTACAGAGAACATTGCATATAGATAACATCTTCAGAGAAGCTGAATATTATTCTCTTCTGAAAAATGAGGGGAACAAAGCCTGCATCCCAAGGTGTCCCTTGCAGGTGTCCCTCCCTGGCTGGTGTTGCAGAGAATGATGCAGAGGAGAAGGCAGAGCAGGGGTGCTGTGGGGAGTCACACTGAGTGCCCGTGCACTCCAGGATGCAGCAGCCGCGGCACCTCCCTGCTGTGGGCACCACCCTGTGCCCAGCCCTGTCCTGGGACAGTGGCAGCCTGGCTCCCCATCTCCAGCTGTCCAGGCAGAGGAGGCCAGTGTCTCATCACCTCTGAGGCCCGTGGTTCACAGACCCTTGGTTCCCCCTGGCAATTTCCCACTTGTTTATGCCTACGGCCAGCTCGGTGGAGAGGAGTGGCCTGGATAGGCAGCAGCACTTATCCCCTTCTTACACCTGTGTGTACACAGAGAGCTGCAGCCAGCAGGAGCCCAGGGCAAGGCTCACCCACACAGGAACGTCCTCCTCACACCCAGGCACTGGTAGTTATGTCAAGGCACAGAGCCAGCATGGAAAACTGTATAACCCAAAGCCTTTTGTGACATGAGGGGCCCTGCTGGGATCCCTGCTCTTGAGCAATAATTTGAACTGCAGCTCCTGTGCCCTGACTGCTCCAGGACCAGGCTATTAGCAGAGATCTCCCTCCTCTTTCAGCTACTTGACTTTGAAGAACTTCAAATTACTGTAATAAAGCCACAGACATACTTCCCCTTCTAGGGAAGTGACCTAAATACTCAACATCCCAGCCCATCTCCATCTCAGAGTAATTTGCCAAAGGCACAGCTCCAGCAAGGGAGAACGCAGCAAGTATGTCAGACCTGGCAGCCAGGATGTCCTCTCCAGACAGAAGTGGCAGGGCTTCGGGTCCCTTCTCCTGAGCACCTGCAATGCTTCATGCATGTGCACAAGGTGCCAAGATGTCTTTTGCAAGAACCAGCAGGACTGAGGACCCCGAGCTGCTCTCCATATCCACAGCAGAGTAACTACCTTCACCACTGAGCATTTCAGCCAGGAATATTAAAAGCTGCTCTGTTAGAATGAGGGGAACTTAAACAATTGCTATTATTAATTTTAAAATAATTAAGTGAGAAGCTGTAAGGCTATCATTTTCTCAGCAGGACCACAAAATCTTTCAGTTCTGCAAAATGTTTTACTATGCCCATATGTTTGGCTACAGCTGAGTCCGACTATAAAAGTATGACATCTTTTAATTACATTTTAATGAAAGCTGTAACTAATCCAATAGCTCATTTGTTAGTACCTTGTGGGAGACAGAAAAGCTCAAGAACAATCTCAGAATTCTTGGTTTTGGAGTCTATGGAAAGATACATGATAATGGTTATGCCAAGTTCCCACTAACAGCCTACAGCATTCGAGCTTGCTGGCCAATGACCACAGAGAACATCGACATTTAAACAGGCGTGTGCTTTGGTGTGTCTCAGTAGTGCCTTCCTCCATTTGTCAGTTTTCTCAAACACTGAAGGAAGCAGAGAGATGTACAAGGGGCACACGGTCCAGGAGCACATCTGGCTTGAGAGACTGTCCAGTGCTTTCTCTGAGCTTTGAATCAGACCTTTACCGAGCCATCTCCTGTTGAGCTCTTTCACAATCCCTTCTTCAGCACAGGAGCAGGATCATTTCAGCTATTACATGCATTGAAAAAATTGGATTTGAGCCTTCAATAGACATAATTTCCCCCATCTCTGAAAACTGACATCTCTTTTATGTTTGTCATCAATAGACTGACTTTTATACCTTGCCTGCCTGCCCTATAGACAAATACAGTCATAATATTCATAATTGCTGCACATTTCTCTAGAACAAGCGAACTGTATCTTGTGGATTCAGGCTGAGACTTGAAGAGCTCAAGGACAGTCTGGAATTGAATACATCAAGTAGTGGGCTCGAAAAAAAAAAGAGAAAAAAGCATGCAATTTCAACTGCTAGTGAAGAAATGTGCTTCAGAAAGGAAACCAAGCCTTTGGTGGGCATAGTTTGGCCCCTAGTGGATAGCAATTCTCATTGTCACATTGAATTGGTAGCCTTTGTTTAAGCAAAAGCCAGGACAGAATAACCCTGGAAACTAAATTACCTCCCAGCTTTGGCGATGAAACTTGCTTCAAGCCAGACCTGAGATGAATTTGCAGTCTAGTGACAAGACTGAAAACTAAACGTTTGCCTCCTCAGCAGGACTGCCAATGCATTTAAAATTCACATCCAGAAAATGAATCCTCCTCTTTAGCTACAAAATATTCATCTGAATGGAAAGGTCAGTGAACATTTTTCTCTTCCCTTGCTAATTGAGAGGCAAGTCATATGCTCAATTTGCCAAGAAACCAGGACCTTGTACTTCTCATGTTGAGCAGAAGGCTCCAGCAAATACACTTGATGGACCCACGTCCATGGCATCTCTGGATAGCTGCCATCATTCACCCCCATGAAAATGATGCAGTTTGCTCGTGATCATAGACTCCTATTGATTTCCAATTTTCACCAGACGTGCTCAAATCCTTTGGGATCTAAGCATTTGTAGATCCCTATCAGTCTTGCAGTGCAGAAACAAAAGTGGCAACATAATTGGCACAGTGGAGCAAAAAGACTCTCCCATTCTGCTTTCAATTTAGGCCCTTACTGCAATTTCTTGACAGTAGATTTCTTCTTAGTGCTAATGGCTTCATATAAGGTTCTCAAGGACAAGATTAAACTTTAAAAAGAAGTACATGTATTTGGGCTTTTTGCACTTAATAACCACACTCTTAATAGGAATGCAATCTCCAGAGTAGACCGTGCTACACAATGTTGGCTTTGTTTGGGTTGGTTTTTCACTAGCAATATCAGCTAATGCTTTGTCTGTTCCTGTGCTGCTCAGTCACAGTATCTAGTGAACATTTGATCAAAGCAGTTCACATCAGTAAAGCATGCTCGTAACAACTGCATATTTGTAGCATTTAAATATGGCATACATAGCCTCAAGTTGTTGCAAAAGGGCTATTTGCACAGCCTACAGTAAACTCAAGGTGATGCATGTATAATCTCCCCCTGTAAGGTGAAAAGGGAAAGTGCATCAGCACTATTTCTGTTTAGAACAGCTCTTTTAGCACAGAATTAGTTATGGCCCTCTGTAATACCTGTGCTCCAATCTGAAAATTCTAACTGCTAATACAGAATAGAAAGCTTAAAATGTGCTGAAATACAGAACAAAGCATTTACAGAGGGAAATCAAAGCAAGTACATTTCTACTTGCAAGCAGAAAGTGGCATACCATTCCTTGTTGATGATGTAGGCTCCCCTACATGCAGGAGATGGGCTGCTGGAACAACACTGGGTTTGCTTGCAGGAAGCAAAGCTGTGCTATTTTAACATCTGCAGAGCAACACCATTTCTGTTGTGACAGAGCTCCTTCAGGAAGTGAGACTGATTTTATCAAGGCACAAGGCAAATAAACACTCATTCAGCTCAGAGGACTCGAGGTTTAGTGTCTCAGAAATGCCTCTGAGGGGCAGTCCCTATAGCAGGAATGTCTGAACTGGAGGTGTTGGTCCTTGCTGTTTAACCAGGAGTATCAGAACCTGAACACAACCTAAAGCAACTGTGTTCGACCAAATCGTATTTTCTTATAAAGCAAACCCATCCAAGCAGACATGGAGGAGATACTTCTTATCTATTAGAGATGGAGGGAACGTGGGTACCCCTAGAGCTTGCATGGTTCTCCAACAGATATTCCCCTTGGTGGACAGCAAGACATTTAAAACAAGCATCAGATGTGGATTCCTGGAGACAGACGATTATAAACTCCTCAGAACTGCATTTAAGTGTTTGAAAATACTTATCACCTGTTGTGGTCACTGCTAGAACTGAAACAAATTTAAAGTGTGTAAATGTATCTGTAGCAATGAAAATCATTAAGTATAATGATCTCAAGATTGAGGCAAAACAAGTTTTGTAAGCTGAAATAATATCTTACCCTAGATGTGGGAACATAGGGAGAGAAGGAATTCATGCATACAGATCTTTCTACAGACAAGCAATTCTTCAAAGCTCGCTTTCTGTTTGAAACTATGTATCTCCTCATGAACCTCATGTAGCTTAAATGTGACTGAACGCTTGAAAAAAAAGCTGGTCCAAAAATAGTTGCAAGGCTCTTACTGTATTAAAAAAGAAGAAAATAGTAGGTAAGCTCATTCAAAATTACCAGGATGTTGAGAAAGAGTTGTAAGAGGAAAATTTTCCTTGATTTTTTTATATTTAAATAAAGTTTAATTGAAAAATTACAGGTACAGAAACCTCACTACAGCCACCTTAAAAAGGCATATTTTTAATGACAACCTGATTTACTGCCTTTTCTTGTTTTCAACACTAAAATCAGTAATAGGACATAAAGATTAGAGAGGTCTTGATGGCTTCCTAAGCAAGAGCCCCGTGCAACCCACTGAAATCTACAGCAGGAATCTTCTCCCAGTGAAGCCCATCAGGAGCAAAACAAGACTTAAACAAACAGAATTTACTAGGAATAAAGAAATAAAGAAGAAAGGGCTAATGTTTGACTCTCTCTCTCTCTCTTTTTTTTTTTTGTTTGTTTTTTTTGTTTGTTTTTTGAATTACTCAGAAATAATTCTAGCCAAAAATACTGAGAGTAGGAGTAATGACATCCTGAGATAATACCTGGCACCCTGGGTCCTCAAATGGCAGAGAAGTTCAGATTTGGAACTGATAGCAGTAGCTGGTATGTTTGGCAAAGAGAGTAAGAAGCACAACATGAAAACCTGAGGAAGGTACATGGTTTTTTCTAAATAAAAAGGAGCAAATCCTTCACTCAAAGCAAGAGGGAAAAAAAAGACACAGAATCATAGCAAATACATGCAGAAACATAAGCTCACAAAGACTACAGTGTGCAGTCAATCGGGAGACTAAAGGGGACAGCTGCAGGATGCTCACCCTGGGCTCAGTTATGTTGAAATGGTTGGTCTGATGTAAAAGCCACTCCAGTTTCAAACAAGAGATGAATTAGCAATTTTGTAAAGATCTCATCTGAATGATCGGCTTGAAACCCTCTAAAAAGTATCCTCTTGAAGGCTCTATATGGAAGATCATCCAAGTCAGAAAAACACGCTCAAAGGCTCAAGGTTCAAAGGTAATTTGATCAAAATATTAAATCACCAGGTGAAAAGAAAATTAAACTTGCTTATTACAAAGAGGAGCTACAAAAGATTACAGAAAGCAACTCAGGTAACTATGGTAAGATTTTAAGAAAAGAAATGCTTAAGGACTACATCAAAGAACAGGTCTTTGACCTGTCCTGAAAAACAAACCAGTATCACAGGCCCCCAGTCTTCACAGAGAAGAGCACCGAATACATCATCTGCTAGACTCCATTGCCGGGCTCTCGTCACACAGAAAACCTCAAAACCTCAGTAACACCTCTTACCGATGGAGCAAAGATTGTTAGGGCAGCTGAATCATAGAAACAAAACCTTGGTAAAAATCAAGCTATCCTAGATTTTTTATTTAACTGAAGTAACCCCTTTTAGTTCCTCCCTGCCACAGGCAAGAGCGAGGAAGGCACTTCCAGCAGACAAGTCTAGCAGCAATCCTTGATTTCATCAAGTAACCACTGCCTTAGAAAATGCAGGTAGTAGACACAAATGTTATTTTAAAACTAGCTCTGTGATCACAACACAGCAAAATCAGTAAAGTGCTTGTGTTAAGTGAGGACAATGCCCTACCTAGGAGACGGACTCAGGTTCAAAACTCTTAAAAAGGAAAAACAGAGACTGAATAACCTACCACAATGCGAGTCATGGCAAATTAGCGACAGCCGTGACACAGCGGTGGAGCCAGCAGCTCACATATCAAATTGAGATGAAAAATCACTGTGATGAATCAGATGGTGGGTAAAGGCTCAGCATGGAGATAGAGCAGGACCTGGGCAATGGCACTGCCTGACATTCAGAGAGGGGAAGCCACAGGAGTTTAGATGAAGCAAAAGGCTAGAGACAGGTAGCAGCAGATTTGCTTTGTCTGCCATTATTCATCTCTCTGAAAAATAAAGAATGGGAGTTTCACCTTAAGAAATCCTAGCTACCAGAATAGTCTGTTAGGGCACAACTGT
This sequence comes from Cnemophilus loriae, assembly GCA_013397755.1. NCBI lineage: Eukaryota > Metazoa > Chordata > Aves > Passeriformes > Corvidae > Cnemophilus > Cnemophilus loriae. Next base: position 934,274 of record VZTF01004787.1, on the reverse strand, counting down.
GCCTTAATACTGTAACTTATGTTTTGAGTCAACTTCATTTGAAGCCAAACCTGGAATGAGAATGGAGGATGCTGCAAGAATGGTAGCAAGTATCATAAGCTACAACACGGGCTGGGGTCTCTCAGGACAGTGTGTTTTTACCTGCACACATTTCTACATTTCGTGCTCAGACAGGATTCTAATCTGGAAACCTGTGTGTTCAGGTTCCTGCAGCTGGTCATTTTCTCTCAATAGTATAGCTAAGCAGTATTGAATATTTATTTCGAGTGAGAAGCATGACACGATCAACCCCTTTGGTCAAGAGCTCATCCAACCTCATGCTAAGTGTCCGTAATTGCATAACTGTGTCAATTATCCCACAAGGAGCACTTTGAGCCCTGCTGCAGAAAGGCCAACGCTGCTCTTGCCTCAGCACGACCTCGCCTCACCCACACCATCGTTACAGGGGCGAAAAGGGGACAACGGGAAGGGCTGTTCCCCCCGCCTCGGGGGTGACGAGCAAGGCAGGGGTTCGCAGGCTCTTCCCAACAGACCTGCTGAGCCGGGCCTCCATTTGAACACACCCCAGCCCTTCCTCATAAAGGCTGCCTTGTCGTGTAATTTTCTAGAAGCTGAAACCCTTTTTAAAAAATACTCAATTTTCTTCAAGGCTCAGTGTACACAAACGGAGCTATTCTTGTTGCATTAATGCTTGTGCAAAGGGAAAGAGATGCAGCACTTGTTTGAGAGTGGCGATAGGCAAAGTGCGACAGAATTCCAGGTTATAATTCTAGGCATAACAGTATAGGACACTGTCAACCTGAAATCTGATTTGAGAAAAAATCCAATTTAAAGCATTTCTAGGTGTTGTGCCTGACTGACTTCAAATGAACTCTTAAAAATCATTTTACAGTCATATTTTCCTCTTCTAAAGATGTTTTCCTACTCTACTGAGTTAGTACACACACAGGAAAAAAAAAAAACCCTGCTTATTAAAAGGATGCTGTTGTCACAGCACAAAGCATATACATTTTGAGAAGCAGAAGCTAAATACCTTCTAATCTCTTTCAATTACAGATGTATCAGAAATTTAACTACAGTTTATTTCAGATGAAAGCAAATTTAACATTGGTTACCCAGCCTATTACATATATTAATGTGCAGATTAACATATATGCAAGATATGTATATACATATAAATACACACACACACTGAATTTGCATGGAAAAACAACACTATGAGGTGTGTGCTACATGCTCTTGGTGATATAACCTAAACTTCTGCTCAGTAAAAGCAGAGCTCACAGCATGTCATTCTCATTCAAAAAAAAAAAAAAAAAGAAATCCAGGTAATCTTTCATATCCTTAAGTGGTCTTACTTGAGGTTTAACTTTCAAAATTCAGTGAAATAAATATTGCACTATAGGAATCAATTCCTACATTTGCTCTCAATTTTGCTTGCCTGTGATAGTCTTCTATTAAAAAGTCTCAATAGAAGCATTCCAATAAAGCAAAATTATATGAATTTGGATTGAGATCTTTATAAAGTATAAAAATTATCTCTGTGAACATTTTATCATTCCAAAAATAGTAGAAGTAAAATTATGGAAATACCTGAAATACAGTAGATCAGTTATTTCCCATCCCCCTCTACCTTACTAACAAGTACAGGTAGTCAAGTCCTCCTCTTTACAAAAGGTTTTGCCATAAATGTTTCAATTTGATATTCCAAATCTCTCCTATGCAAAGATGACTCCCATGAAATTAACTCCTTTCTGTTCACTGCTGCCGTGACAACTCCGGTAATTGCTTTCATGGGGTAAGCAATACTCAGAAAGCATGAATATTCCTTTGTGAAATTCAGCAATTACACATAACTAACTGGAGCCCTTGTGGTGTGCGATCACCCGCGCTGTAGCACGGGACAGGCTTTGCCAGCAGCCCTTTGGCAGCACCGTGCCCCGGCACCCCGCACTCGGAGGGGCTGGCGGGCAGCCTGGCCGCTGAGGAAAACACCTTGCCCTTTGCCCAAAACCAGCAAGGAGGTCGGGCACAGAGCTGGGGCAGGGATCATGGGGCACTCCAGCTCAGTGTCCACCAGAGCACCTGGCAGTGGAGGTCCATCTGCTGGCGTGGCTGCCCTCAGTCCTGTCCCACCCTGCAAACCAAACCTCGTGTATTACAGCGAGCAAACACCCTGACACAGCTATGTGAGAGGAGACAATGGACTTCTTAACACGTGCAGCAGGTGACCTGGTATACCCTCCAGATATAAAAAGAATGGATTTACAGCAATGTGTTAAAGACACCTTTTGAAAATTAGAACTGTTTCAATACCTCCAAAAAGAAAAAAAAAAGAAAGGTAATGCCACCGCCAATGTCTCTCCAAATACAGCAATGCTTGGATCATCTTAAAATTAAATATACCTTGATATTTGAACTGCTCAGGCTTCAGAGCCTCAGCCTCTGGCATTTCATAATACTTAGATAATAAACGAACAATCTTCTTTTATAGAAAAAAAGAGAGATGGGGGTGGGAAGGAGAATGCAGAGGAAATAGTAGCTGCGAAATGGAATCCACAGTTTCAGACACCAGGTCTCATTAATCTTGCTGATGAATAGGACCTTTATAAAAGGAGACCCCGCAGCCGAGAGAATTGAAAGGAAATAGTATGGAAAGTGAAGCAGCAGTTTCTTGTACAAGTTCTTATATGTTTTAAATTAAGTGGCTTTTGTGGAGGTTTGAGTCAGAAAAACAAATCCGGGTAATTCCTTCTTTACAAGAGAAATGCATGTGGATGACACTGATGCTCCTTTTGCTGCAAGCCTTTTCTGGCAAAGAGATTAGATCAAGAATACAGCCAAAAAAGGAATGGAAATGCACTGTTCGGTGATTAGTTTATGACATTCTACCCTATATATAGTGCCTATTTGGCAAACCCTCCTGCAGTTCTGTGTTTTTCATTGCAAGTGGCTTATATCAGTACTGACATCTTGCAGATGTTAGTAGCTTTGATTTTTTTCCCCCATGTTGCAAATGAGTTGGCATGGAAACAACTCTTTTCTGGCAACATGACATATGATTCAAGGCAAAATGCATTTAACACAGATGAATAGTTCAGGAATATGCCTATAACCAAAAGTCATCTTGAAAGCTGCTTTGCATTTGTTGGTGTTTATGACAACTGTTTCAAGACATTCTCAAAAAAAAAAAAAATCAACTGTTTAAGACTAGGTACCAATGATTAATTTCTCACTGCTTGATGCTACGTACTCTACTTCATCCTTGATATATTTGTTTTAATAACAAGAAGGGAGCATTAAGAAAAGAAAAACATTTTGAGAGGTTATTTTCCTGTTCTTTTACATGACCTTTGTTGTGCTGATTTTTACATTTAGAGACAGTTGTGTAAGCCCTGAATTAACTCTGGACCTGCCAGAGGCATTCAGAGTGTGCTGCTGCTTCCAGGGACTCGTCAGACCATTTCTTGGAGGACCAGTACTAGTGGGAGCACAGCAGTGACTCAGCTCCACTGGCCCCAGGCATTTCCCCTGCCTCTGAGCACCAGGACCACCCCCATGACCACAGTGACCCTGGTAGTCAGGCGAGCTCATCCAGGGGCAGGAGTGGGGAGAGAGCATCTTCTGGAGGCTGCTCGTGGGTGCATGAGCTTGGCCCCACCGGGTTCCTCCCCAGCCACTGTCCCCACTGCAGCTCAAGCAAGTTAGGAACAAGCAGCAAGTTCCCTCCAAACTGTCCCTAACAGCTCCAAACTGACCTTGAGCCTTGGTAAAGGTCTGATTATCCTTTTGATCTTCTAAAAGTATCTTTGGAAAAAAGGTGGGGGAAGCGCTCCTTCCAAGAGCAGAACCTGTACTTCACATGGCCAGAGCCCAGGAAGGAAAGGCCAGGGGTGAAAGCATGCCATCAGCTGCTCCCTCCAGCAGAGACTGCAGGCATCACTTTCTATGTTGAACAGAAAACTACACTTCCACAAGTCTCCGGCACAGTCAAAAGCCTCCACAGATACCTGCACAAGTGAGCTAAACGCTGTGTGACATGCACAGGGTAACCATGGGGTGCTACCAACTGTGCACTGAAATGCAGTTCTCAGGCAAAAAAAAGTTATAGTCTATAAAAGCTATAAAAACAGCTATGAAGGGCAGTACAGTTCTCAAGTAACAAAAATTTGGGTGCTTGTTTGTAGTACATATACGTCAGACAGTCATATAGATTTTACTGGGGAAAAAAAAAAGACAATCTTTAAATTGTAAGCAAGAGAGTTTCAAAGCAGGAGACAAAGAAGCTGAACCTGCAGCAAGGAAGAAGAGATCTTGCACAGGAAGCAAGGCACCAGAAACCTCACAGTTTGCAGTCAATGTTGGACATACAAACAGACCTTCTACTGTTTGTCCAAACCTAATCTGAGCTCCAAACCTTTTGAAATATTATTATTACTGGAGAAATCTGACAAGAACTCACCTCTGTGATTTAGAGGAGTCTGAATTCAATAAAATTAGCATTTAAATGAACCCAATTAAGAAATGCTTTAAACTGAGTATGCAAGAAGGGAGTATGGGCCACTTGTCTATTAGAAAGCTCTGAAGGGCTACTCCAGCATGAAAAGCAAAACCCTTTTGGGCCACCATAGCCAGGGCAGGAAACATCAGGTTCTGTGGGTGGAATGCACTACCTGATAGCATAGATAGGTGCTTTTTACTTCAAGATCACAAAAACAAACAAACAAAAAGTCTTGCCCTATTTTTAAAAAACAAGATTAATTGGCAAAGGTGATGTATAAGAAGATGGCCACTGCTGCCCGCACAATATTCATCTGAGTCGCCATTTCTGAGCATTCAGATTAGTTTGCAAAAGGTACACAATAAACATAAATGTCTGCCATGCAACAAATGTTTGTTGAAGCGTCGTTTATGTACTTGGCCTCCACAGTGTGGAACAGCCCAATCACAAGAATAAGAAATCTGAATAGACTCCATTTATTTTACTGGTATTTGAATGCAACTTTTCATCTAATAAATGCATCTGTTTTGGATGATAAATTGTCCATTAGAGAAAATTCAGGTGGGTTTATTTTGCGTTCCGTGTTTTGAATAAGCTGCCATTAACGTGGCGTTACATTTACTATTTTATCATTGTTTCTGCCTTCAGCTGAGCAGTACAGAAAAGAAATGACAGAGTGAGCTTATAATCACAAGTATTTTAATTTATTAAATAAATGACCTAATTGCTTGCCTGAGATCTATTTTTCTTCTTTCTCTTGACCCTATTGAGAGTTAATCAGTTTCTTGGTGCTAATTAGATGTCAGCATTAGTAGCCTGCTAATACATAAGAGATAATGACACCATCGTGCAAGACACAGTGTCCAACACATGACCCTGTTTCCTTAAATTATGCCCTAAGGATTCATCTGGAAGTCTAAAGGCTATGTAGTTTTACAGCAGCAGTTCTTTCTCCTGCTTGTGGATAGTGGTACAAGTTTGACAGGCAAGTGGAGAATTAGACAGGAGATATACCTCACCAAGCAGGGTGAGGTTTTAACAGGAATGCTACTGACTGTTCTTGCCCCACCTTGTAATTTTAGTGTGCAGTATTTGCTCAGTATGAAAACAATCATACAAAGAAGGCTTAAATAACAATTCTGTATTTCACTTTTATAGACTAACAAACTGCTGGCAGGTAATTAAGACATATATCTTCCCTTTACAACTCTATAATCCAACCTGTACACTGCAGCATGCTGAGGGAGTAGCAGAGAGCATTTTGTGCAAACATGTCTTCATGTGCAGCTCCAGGAGATGCCAGCACAGCAAAGCCAGGTTTCACAGGGGTTTTTGCATCAGCCTGTCTGTGCCAGGCAGATGCAAAAGATGCACAGCTGGGGAAGGGAGGTTCTTCACTTGCAGGTGAAAGCTTAAACTTGTGACACAGTTTATCACAGCAGTGCTGAGCTGGAAAGGAATTCCTCATTTACAACCTTATACAATCATCCAGCTCTTGGGGCAGGCAGGGGCTGGTGCATCTGCGTGGATGCAGTTTCACAGGCTGCTCCCCTCAGCTTTCCCTGATGACCCACATCCTCTCCCAGACGGGCAGAATTAACTCAGAGCTGCAATAAGACCACATGCATCAGACATACACTCGACCTCAGCTTGGAAGTGTTTCCCAAGTGCAACAGAAATGTCTTTCAGGGGTGCCTGGGATGAAAACTTTGCAGAGGCCAGCAAGGGAACAGCGGCTGTAAGGGCTGAGCTGGGATCACAGGGAGGCCACCTCAGCAATGCCCCCAACACAGCTGCTCAGGAGATGGCAGGAGATCCACGGCTGAGCCTCTCCCCACACACAGGGAGTGCGAGCAGGGCAGAGGCTCAGCCACGGGAACAGAGGGTCAGCTCACAGGCTAGCTCCAGCTCACGTAACTTTCTGCCAGAAAAAAGGAAAAAAAAAAAAGAGAAAGAAAAGCACTCAACAAGTCTGTTTTATGGAGAACATAATCCAGGTTGCAGTCAGTGCCAGAGGCCCAGAACAAGGCCTGCAGCATAACCAGGCTTTCTGTAAAAGTTCCTGTCAGAAGAAGCAACCTCACAGAATTTTGGAGACCTGTTTTTTTCAGGTCTTCACCTCCACAAAGCCATGTTTGGAGCTGGAATCCTAGTCCAAGGCAGCAAACCGCTGCCAGGAAAAGCCTGCTGTCCTCTGAAACATTCTCCATCGTTCAACAACAACATACGTTTCTTACACAGGCTCCTCTGTCTCTGAAAGTAGGCTGAGGGTGAGCAGGAACTTTTGTAGCAAAACATCTACAAATCACACTCTCTGCTGGGACAGGGTTCCACTGCCCATCCACCCAGGGCATTCAGCATCATACGGGAAAGCAACTGATCTTAATCCAGTCTCTTGGTGTCAGAGGAAAAAATTACCTCATCCAGCAGGATATCCTTTCAGATAGAGACTGGGACCTCAAACCTTTCTGATATAACTTCAGTGAATAAGCCAGCAATAACACCTGCCTGTACAGAACTGTTAATCAGAACAGAAGTTTGGAAATAAAGTTTCTGTATCAACACGAGTTCTTGAAGTGTTAACCACTTAAGCAAAAGTTACTTGCCATCTGGCAGATTCATGACGGCAAAAACTTTCCTGGGAAGAGTTGACCTTAAATGTAAATACGTGGAGGGCAGGAAGCAGAGTAGGGGATGCAATCTTTTCGTGATGGCTTGCTATCAAAACACCGTGAGCAGCTCTGCACCTGAAAGTCACTAAATGCATTTTCTGTTTGATATTTTTAAGTGCTGTTGTGCCTGGGAGGTGTTAATGGCTCATCCATTAGTTGTGACCCAGACTTCACAACTTCACCCTGGCTTCATTAGAGCAATTGTGGGGGTTAATGCACTCTACTTTTATCTGGCAGTTAAACCTCCGAGGTTCATTTGTATCAAAGCTGCCATACAAAGGAAAGGTCTTCTTTGAAGGCCCACGGACCTACAGAGCAGTCTTTGAACTAGGGACAGTTCCTGAGGGGAAGGCTGGAGTAGGAAGGGAAGCCTTGTTTGGTGTGCAGACAGCAACAGAAACTCCAGAAAGTCACAGCACCTAGCAGCAATCACAGCTGGGAGGAGAGAAATGGTGCCTTGCCAGGCTTCTGCAAGAGGCCCTCTGAAAAGTTTTGTCTGTGTTTCACTAACAAATAACCAAAATGCTGTCCCCCTCCCTCCTGCCTTGGAGGAGAAAGCGCAGTGTCAGCCTCAGTGCGGAAGGCTGGAAGGACTGTGGAATTCAGGGGCTGAAATAACTGCAGCTCCAGGCACTGCTCTCAACGCTCAGAGTTAATGGCATGGGAACACGAGACCGGCCAACACAGCCACCAGCAGACCGGCGACTTTGGGAGAGACTCCCTGCACCACGTCCTACCACCCAGGTGCAAGTGCTTTACAAATCACAGCACGGTCCTTGGGGAGCAGAACGCTGAGCTTATCCACCTCGCGAGGCCAAACACCCCAAAATGAGAGGGAAAGAAAATGAATTAGGTTGCCTGGATCACTCGTGGACATCCAGGGGGTCTGTGCCTACACAAAAAAATCCACTGCAACAAACCCTCTGCACTACTGGCAGACAAAAATAGTGTCGTTGATTATAGGTATTAAGCATGACTAATGCAGCAGTTACCACTGAAAACACACCCAGATCCTACCACCCAGCTCCACAGCTATTTTCATGGGGCACAACAACAACAGAAGAGAGTGGGAAGCAGTAATCCAGCCCTTCAGAATGCACCTGGATCCCCAGCACCTCCTGGGTGTAGACAGATACGGGCACAAATCCCAGACCTAAAGGAAGCAAAATGAGGAAAGGGAAAAATAAGGAAGAAGACAATGGTTTTTTTTAAACTCTGAACATATGAAAACACATACCCTCAAACTGAATTTGCTGTAGCTCCTGTAGAAACATATGTGAAATTCTTCTTGTGAGAGAAAGCACTTTTATGAAGAAAAATTACATTGTTGAACACACTGTCCCCAGATAGGCAACACTGAGAGTCCTTGCATTTAAAGAAAACAGAGTTATGATACCCCAGAGCCCAACAGCAAGTTCAGCAATTAAAGAAGTTGAAGCACAAAGGAACGAAAAAAGAAGGATGAGAAATGAAGGGCAGAAGTGGAGGTGACCCTGTTCTGCCTTGTGGCATTTCCCAGCTGGGAGCAGAGGCAGGGGCTGGATTTGGCTCCTGAGCAGCACCTTGGGGTGCCTGGCCACCAGTCAAGCCCCTCTGAAGGCGGTGGGCTCTGTCCTTGTGAGGCAGATAGGAGGGGGACCCATGAGGGTGGCTCAAATGGAGGCAGCAAACAGAGCAACACATCCCCCATCACAGGAGCCAGGGCCACATCTCTGCCCAGGGACAGGCACATGGCCACTGGGGGCTGTCAAGGGGCATCACATTTCAGCCCTGGATCTCCTCTCACTTCATTCTTACCGCATGTCAAGAGACTTGGATTTAACCACATCAAGTTTTACTACTAATGTATACAAGAGACTGATTTACACATTGCAGCAGTGTAAATATTTGTACAACTTACAGAACAATTTAAAGACTTTAATTCCACTTGTAAGAATAAAGCTGGGAGGACAAGAGTTAGATCACGGCTTAAAGCTGAACATCCCTCTACAAAGAGAGACAATAAAAAAAGTTCACCCACTCTGTCATCTAGCAGACAACATTAAAGTTCATTAAGCGAATACTATCAATAGTTTTGGGGGTTTGGTGAAAGGCTACTCCCCAAAAGAACCTTCATTCATGGTAACTCAAGGTTCCTTGCTCAAGGGAGATTTCCCTGAGACTGGAAGTCCTGGTCCGACTCCAGACAATTTTCATCAGGCACATGCTGCTCCACTACACCTGGCAAGGGACTCTCTGTAGCAAAATGAGGGAGGGGGTATGAAACCTAAAACTGTCCATACTTAGGGACAAAGTTTATAACTGCACATGGAAACTTGCTATTTGATATTGCTAGCAAGATGCCCAAAATGCAACATTACCCCTGAGTGCATCACAGTATTCAGGACCATGTGCAGCTCTGCTATGAATTATTCTCTGTAAATATCTACTATATTTAACCAAAAAGAGAACCTGAAATAAAAAGACAACCAGGCAATATTTGCCAAAAGCCATAGGAAAAATGAAACCAAAATTATTACGAAAAGCCCGAAAACCTAGAGTCAAATAATAATAGATCACTAATTAGCAAGCTCTTGTGCTTATTTACTGAATAGGTGATAAGTTAACCAATATATGCCTGACCTTTTAAAGTCATATTTCTAGCCAGGGAAGTCATGGCTATTAACTGCTACCAGGGTGCCATGGGATTCGTGTTCAGAGGCTTCTTTTTCACTTTGTTATTGTAGCCTCTCATCTTTTACTGACATTACACACCACTCATCACGATCAGTGTCAGAAGCTATAACAGCATCTGTTGCAGTGGCAGCTTCTGCTGGATGAAGAGTCTCCCCCTTTACCTTAAAGAATGTCAATCATTTCTCATTCTCAGCATTCAGACTTGCTCATCAGTTAGTAACAACACTTTCAGTACACCAAACATGATTTTTGAATAAACACTGGACTGAGAAAAGGAAAAATGATTGACAGCTTATAAATCACACTTTTCAGAAACCAGTAAGGAAGGGAAAAAACCCTATCCTTTCCTATTTCTAATGTTTCATTGTCATTTGAAACACTTTCTACCTGAAGGGGCATGGGACAAAAAGCTTGATTTGTGACACGTGAAGGCTTTCTGTAGGATACTTTACAGAGCCCCCGTCTCCTTTCTGCTAGTAGCCCCACTGGAGAGGAAAGGGAGGTATCAGAAGTTAATTAAGGAAAATGAAGATCGTTTAACTATCAGACTGGGTACCGAAGTACCCAGTTAAGTTTCCCTCTGGAATAGCTGATCTTCACTATTCTTAGCATAACTACCCCCTTACAATCTTTCCGTGGAGTGCTCCCAACAGCATCAGTCCAAGAGGTGCCTGAGCATCTACAGGATGCTGCCCTGGCCTGCCCTTCCTTGGCTGCTGCGAAGTGACAAGCAGGGACCCAAGGGTTAGAAGCTGCATGCATAAAGAAGTTATTTCTAAAACCACACCAAGTGGAACGGATCAATATGGATGCAAGAGAACAAGAATCTATAGAAGAGAAAAATGGTGGTAAACTCATTTCTAGGGAAGTAAAACTTGCCTCTGTGGGAAGGTGCCTATTACTCCACACAAGAAGCAGGTGTTGTGCTCTGTCTTGCAGATTTGCCTGCTGCTCCCAGCTGCCCTGCTGCCATCATGTTTCTCAGGACTATGGGCACCCTTTGAGACTGCTGTCCCCTCAGCCCCTGGGATGTAAGCACAGCTCAGCTGCTGCCCAGAGCCAAGGCCCAGCTGTGGTGCTGGGGCTTTCTTGTAGGAGAGGCTATGAACATATCAATCACAGCTCAAAAAAAGAAAAATTTCAAGCAATTGAGCAAGGGGGAAAACAAGGTATCTGCATTTCTCTGCCTCTTGTGTCTGAACTTTTCACTCAGAAGCTTACCATTGCTTTTCCAGGTTTTCCTTCAGCTTTACTGGATGTCAAGAGCTGTTGACTCACAAGCAAGCCTGAAGAAAGACACACTCTCCTAAACTTGTGTTAAATTTAGAGGCTTCATACACCCTCTTTTGCTCCAGTATGGATTAATCAGGCACTTCCTCAGCAGCTGCCTTTTCCTTCCATTAATTAGCAGCTCATCGTGCCATCCTGAAGCATATGCTCACACCACCTCGCACCCTGGCAAGGAGGGTCTCGCTCGCGGCTCAGCGCCAGCCCAGGGAGGGGAGGAACAGTTCCAAGGAGCCTGGAGGAGCTGGGGCTTTCAGGACAAGGCTTCCTGCTCAGTGTCATTCATTCCCTTTCATCTTCAGGACCCAAGTACCCAGTTCAGGCCAAGAAGCACCCAGCCCAAAATCCACAGTCCCAGTGCCAGCAGGCTTTAATGTCACCTCAAGTACAGGAGCTGCACTTTAGAAGCTGCCTCTGCCAGACCTTAGCAGTAAGGCAGCAAAATGGATAAGAGAACATTTTTGCATGTTCTTAAAAGAAATGTACTTTACGATAATGTTTCCAGTAATAGCCCATTTTTGAAAGCTTCCTGTGCTATGCTCAATGCTTCTTTTCCCTTTTTTAGTATTGAGCTTGATAAAGATGCTTAGTAGCTATCTTTCTTAAATAATAAAAAGCTATGTTTTTTTCTTTGTAACAAAGTATAAGCCTCTTTCAAAACAGAGAGGACTAGAAATCTCTAGAAGCCATTTTTTATATCATCTCCCTCAAGCAAGGCTTCTCTCTGATTCCTTTGCAAACCAGAGGACCACGGCTTACCAGAGCAGAATTGTCTTCACTGGAGGTCAGACCCTTTCCAGCTTCTCCTGCATTCCTTATACTTCAAAACACAAAGCAGAGATTTACCCCAGGTTTTTAGACTGGCTTAGATGGCAATGTTTTGGAATGTTTTTAATGGGAAAGAAGTGGATGCTTCCCACAGAGATACTCCTCTATTTCAGCAGAAGCTTTTGAGAATAAAAACCAACGACCCATAATTGGTTTTGCTACAATAAGAAGACTGTTTTACCTTTCATTTGCTAAGTACTCATAGCTAACTACAGTACTTGCACTGCTAAAAAGTATCAATATCAACTCTTAACACAGGTACTTCCTCACTCCCTGGGCAGGTACAGCTGCTCCTTCCCAACTCTCCCAGCTCAGAAGTAGCTTGTTGAACTACAAAATCATGTCTTCAAAAAAGTAACCAAACACTTTCCTTAACCTTTTTCACCACCAGAGATTTTATCACCTCCCCAGATAACAGCTCGGGGGGAAGAGGAGGAAGAGGAGGAAAAGGAAGAAGAAGGGGTGGGGCAGGAGCTCATGATCTCATATGCTCCAGCTATGCATAATCTTTTGCTCTTCCTACTCAACTGGTTTCTGGAAATTTTCTCCTCCCCCTTCCACCTGCATTTTAATAGGGGTCCTAAAATGGAAGAGGAGGAAACTGATCACACCTACTGTGATCACATCTACTGTGATCACATCTATTGTGACCACATCTATTGTACCCTTCTCCAGCCAGGGTAAACTTTATTTCTCTTCCCCTGCTTCTGAAAGCCCTTGGGAGGCCTAAGGTCTGGAGAGAGCTGAAGAGAAGGATAGGAGGAAAGCCTTGTTTAAAGTTCTCTTCTGCTTTACAAAAGTTGGAGTTGACACAATAGGAGGGAAGAACATTAATCAATAAAATGGATCAAAAAAGCTCCATGTCAAAGCCAACAGATACCATGCAACCTACTGCTACTTCTTGTCATTCCAGGGAAAAATCAAGTGCAGAAAAGGCCCAAGTGTCCCCAGACTGAAGTTGAAGTCAATGCAAGGCTGGATCTTACTGATAGGTGGATTCAGTGGGTGTTTTCTGTTTTCAAAGCAAAAGATCTGCATTTTAAAATGCTTCTGCCTTTTAGTGAGAACTCAATACCCTGTAAAGGGCTCTGAATGTCAGATGTGGGGATGGAGATTCTAAATTACTACTTTTTAGTTGTGGGTTGAAAGGAGAATTTGGACACTAGGACTTGTCTTCAGGGCTCTGACCCAAACTCAGAGTACTTGGACCTTTGCATTAGTTACCTATTGATCTTGACTGAGCTCTCAAAACTACAAATGCAAATGCTCAGTTTCTCTTATAGAAGTTGCCAAGGAGCAAGCTAACCCTCAGCAGCCTTTCCACAAAATTCACCCAGTCCCACAGCTGTAGCTTGTCGTGGTTTGTTTCCCTGTGCAATGCTCAGTGTTTCCAGCTGAGCCTACGACTGAATGTGCAGAAGTGATGAACATCCCTGTTTCTTGAAGTTTAGCACTGCAATTTTGAAAATCACTGCATATAGAAGTGCTGCTTATAGAGTCTTTAATGGCAAGATTAGGGCTGATACAGACGAGTCTGGCAGAGAGCAACTGTTGTTATCAGTACCTGTGATTTGTTGAATCTCCTAACTAAGCAATTTTGAGAGCTGTGAAAAGTGGTGTTGCTCGAAACAAGCAGTATAGAAAATGATGAAAATACTCAAATGTGAGATAATCTTAAAATAAAAATGGAAAGCAAACTCAAAACCAGTGTAGAATGACAATATATTTTATGAACAAAGAAAAGCGTGAGTTAGTCAGTTCTGAGTTGTTTTGTCAGGTTTTTTTGTTTGTTTGGGGTTTTTTTTTAACTTTTTGCTTACCAATACATTACTTTGCACTTCCAAATGCAAAGTTCTGGGATAACATCTCCACAAATGGAATTGAAGTTTTACTTCATGAAGGTTTTCCTTTATCTATTTTCTATTTATGTTTTACCAATATTGTAAAGTATAAAATAAGTCTTTTAGGATAGATTAAACTGCCACCAGAAAAACATATTCAAAGCAAAAAATAAAATTGGCAAAATTAGTCATTTTCAGTGAAACAGCTTTCCAGGTCAAAGATTGCTTGCTGAAGAAACACTAGCTGAAGATGCAGCATTATAAATGGTCTTCTCTCAGCCACTTGTACCAATGGTCGAATAATTCATTTCTTAGTAAGAAATATGATGGTCTATTAACAGAAAGAAAGATTAGGTGCACATTAATCAAACATTTCAGAGACGTATAAACATGCATATAGCATCTAGGAATATCCCATTACCCTATTTCAGAAGATATATGTAATCAATATTTCAAATATATCTAGTTAGTTTCATATCATTGACTTTTAGGTATTCTCCCCTCCCCCCTTTGTAAAACAGGCAGAGCTTTCAAAGGCAGCATCAGTAATTTCCTGAAGTGCTGCTTGACCAAAATAAGTATTTGAGCTGGGCTTTCTGTGCTGTTCAAGCAAACCAGGCTGAAGACAAACCCAATGTGATCTCCCACAAACAGGCAGACACAAAAAGATTAACTAACTACTGTTATCAGAGTTCTGTTGGAAGAGCGTTGACTTGAAATAGCATTAATTCCTCATCGTTATCTGGCTGAGGGGGAGCTTCTAAAACATTGGCTTTTTCCCCTGCCCATATTCTAACCATTAAAAAAACATTAAAATATACTGGTGGATACCAGTCTATTAGAGGCAAAATTTGTTGTTTGTACTGTGGCATTTGCAAACGTCAGTCTTTTCACTACTGGTTGCATCAAGTAAATATGTTTTGATTTGATAGCTGCTTGTTTCCAAAAAGAGCGCTACGGAAAGGGAGAGCCCTTTGGCCCATGGCAACATTTACCTGGTACTCTGCTGACAGCCCTTCTTATTATTCCATGCTTCCTGCAGGAGGAGGACTGATTTAAAATAGAAGACTTGCTCATCTCTGCACATCAATTAATACAACCCCAGTGGTCTCTGAGCTCCAGGATGCATTAAAACCGTAGCCTGAAACTCAAATAGTCTTTTTTTTCTTTTTTTTTTTCAAAAACTCACAAGAAATGGTGCATCTTTTAAGAAGGACAGGGGAAGGAGTATGTAGGGAAAAATACCTGCCTTCAAAACCGATACCCTCAAACCATATCTGATAGCCAGCAGTTGCAAATTTAAAGTAAATCTCCCAGTATGGAACCGTCTCGCCGTAATAAGAAACTGTTACTTAGTTATTTATTAGTAAATATGGAATCAGAGTTTTCACAGACATGAAAAAAAAGTCTGTGAAGAAATCCAGATGTTATTTCATGTTGTACTCTAAAAAGTCTGGAGTATGCAGCATTCCTTTCATTAATTCTGTACATTTCCTCAGGCTTACACAACTTGCACTTCAACACCTTTAATATGGTGGCTCTGTGTCGAGGAGTGCATTTCTGAGTTCAGTCTGGGAAATGTTTCTAGGCATTTGTATTGGGCTTATTCATAGAAGAATGGCCAGGAGTTGGCTTCACCCAGCCGTGGGGGATTTGACTTTGCTCCATGCAGCCAAAGAAAGGACACAGTGATGAGTCACCTAATTGCCTTGAAGCAAATGTAGATTCCTCCTGACAGCATTTAGATGTTTAAGCTCAGTGTTTCCAGCTCCAGAGTTTACCAATGGGCAGCTTGTGTTTGCACAAAAATAGAAAAATAGAGAAGCAGCTACTTTAGAGATTGTGAAAATGTTGTGTGTCTCGTAGAGAAAGTGACATGAGCTCTGGGACCTTCCTGTATTTTCCGGGAACGACAGGACCTTTTGCTGGTGTGGCCTCCCCAAAACAGGCTGGAGAATCTGCCACAGGGCTGGCGGGTTTTGAAAGATGCCAGAGCAAAGTGGAGAGTGCTTTTTTCCTGTGTATTTTCAGGGTCTTAAGGCACTATGCAGTGTGTGAGGACAGCTGCACAGGGAGCCCACAACCATGGATTGCCAGAGAAAAGGAGACTTCCTGGAAAGTCTCCCTGAAGAAACAGACAGGGCTTTTATTAGGACTGATGTATGTGTAGGTGCTCATGCCTTTGGATCTAGATGAAAGACAGCCTGGAGAATCAGGCAATCCAATTACTTCTCTTAGATGCCCTCAGTAACAAAATGGCCTGAATGAGGGACAGGGGGTCACTCTAGAGTGAAAACCATGCAGAAGTTCCAAAAGACTATGAAAAGTACTCTAGAGCTGCTATGATCCATTACAGCAGAGCTGGAGAGATTTTCATTCTTGGACTTTGAGTCAAGGAACACACTCATCGGGCAGCAAGGGTTCAGCCAAGAATGTTGTTTTAACAAGCACTATAAAAGCTAAATCAAAAGAATGAAACATGAACATAATGTTTGCACTCGAACGGAGACATCCTCATCTATTGAACCAGCTCCTTTTGCAGTGTTTGCCCAATACCCGGCGAGCCCATCTGCACTGCCGTCACTGGGCTCCTCCTCGGGAGCACGGAGCTGTCAGCACAGCTTCCCGCAGCACGGCGGCCAAGGCTGCGCGGCCACCACGGCCGGCCGGCCACGGGCCCACGCTGCACGGGGCTGTGTGTCAGCGAGCCCTAGCTGCCGCCTTACACACGGTGTGGGACTTGTGAGGCTGCTGCCAATGGTCAGTACACCCAGATAGGCACCCACGTGCCCCGCTTACAGTAACACCCTGGACATCTCTTCCTCTGCAGATCCACGAGCTTTCTGAGAAGAAACCAAGGTGACATTGCACAATCAAGGGTTCCATCTGCACACTGCTTTCCAAAAGCCAGATTCCCTCCTCCCTTGCACGTTGAGCACTCGTGTGTGCGCCCACAAAGCAAAGAGAAACCATTGTACATCGACACTTGTGCCACCACATAAAATTTAGCTGGGTGACATGTACAGTCAGTATATGCAGCTTGGCTGTTGGGCTGGTGTTCCAAAGAATACCTGACTTGTGTGAAACAGGTAACCTTTTGGGATTTAAGGAATTTTTTGGCCCTTGCAGGTGCAGCCAGTTAATGGATGCTGTATTTTGCCCGTGCCTGATCATTACTGCTCACATTAACTCTGAAAGGGCCAATAAACAAGGGAGAATAATCTGAGACTTTCCAGTTGCTAAGGCAATGAATTAATCAGCGTGTATGTGTTCAGCAGATTCACATGATCCTGCCAAGGCCTACAGCTTTAGGTCTCCTGCTACATTTTTGCCAGCATTAGAGAAGGGAGCAGAGGAACTGGCAGGGAATGAAGTGTCAATGGTTAGGGCTGTAATAAAAATTTTGGAAGGAGGAAGCAGCACCTACCACTACACATTCATGTATTATGTGATGTTATAGCATGCCAACAAAATGAGGCTCTTTGCCATCATTCTGTGCAACAGCTTCATTTAGCCTAATTATTGGGTATAAAATCCCCTTGTCCAGTAAGAGCTGATTTCTCCTCCCAGAGTTGTGAATCCAAGCTGAACTATATTCAGTGCATTTGATCATATTTACAGACCCTGAACCAGCTCTTCAGCTGACAAGACATTGCTTCACTTAAATCATTAAATTTCTGTCTATCTCAGGAGCTGAGTTCTTTAAAAGCTTCTTGGAGTAAGATGCAAACCAGCCAAGCAGCACCGACACCATTTCCAAACCCAAGAGCATCAGTGCATGCTCTGGAGGGCTGAGGACAGCACAGCATAGTTGATATGCTTAGGTGAACCTACAGTTTGTAAGTGGTTTTGATGCTGATCAGGCAGTCCAACATAGTGGCTATAAATTAAGTACCATGATCCCTTCTGACACATGCAATTAACCAGGAAAAAAAAAAAAAAAAGGAAAAACAAACCAAGTTGGCTTTTTTTAGTTGGGAAGATCAAATGAAGTGGTTTGGGTTTTGGGTTCAGGATGAATTCCCATTAACCCACTTAAATACCAGAGATGAGGTCTTTCTTACAGCTCTTTACCACAAGTCAGCCATTAGCCAAAAAATCCTGTCCCTGTCACTTTCCTCTGGGCCACAGTCATGGGAAAATTTAGTGGACAACACTTGCACTGTTCCCTCTCTGAGCTGCTGTGCTGCATCTTTTTTCTCTCTTTTACATACAGAAGCATCACTGTGCATATGTACCTAGAAGATAATTTCTGAATAATTTTACACATTCAATTGTTGCAGCTGGTGATGCATGCCTCCTTTTCAGTTTGGAGCCCCTTGGGTTTCCTAAGGAAGCTTACCTGCTCTGTTATCTGAAATGAAGGGTAGCCTTTAGCTAGGGCCAATACAACCCCACACATTCAGTGAGGTTTAGCCAAAGCTGAAACAAAAAGATGTCTGTAGTAAGGGAATCCAAGCCTGACCTTCAGGGCCATTTTGGAGTGAGACAGCTCCATTCGAGCTACCACCGTAAGCATTTAGCTGGTTATCTCCACATCTGGAGCTCTGAGTCCAGTATTTGCCCCAGTTCCAGTCTGGCTTTGTGTAGATGTAAATCTTCTTATCAGTGAAGTGAAGATAATGGCACTTCAGCACACTGCACACTGTAGGAGAATTAAATGGATAAAGTTTATAAAATGTTTTATATGTCAGACAAAGTATATATAAGACCTAAACATTCTTACTGAAAGCTCCAGTAGCTGAATATGAGGAAACTAATAGGGAGAAAG
This sequence comes from Cnemophilus loriae, assembly GCA_013397755.1. NCBI lineage: Eukaryota > Metazoa > Chordata > Aves > Passeriformes > Corvidae > Cnemophilus > Cnemophilus loriae. Next base: position 915,698 of record VZTF01004787.1, on the reverse strand, counting down.
GTATTAGAGACCTGGTAGAGAGACCAGGCCTGATCTTTGACACTAGTGTAAAATCAATTTAATCTCAGAGGAAAGCAGCCTTGGGAGGAAGGTGTAGGTAGAGAAGGAGTTACCCCAACACCCCTCACCATACTCTTGAGCTGGACCCTGCTCATCCCTGAATCACCCATGGGAGAAGACCATGTGTTGGGGGAACCTAACCGAAACCCATTTGCAGTTAATTATGTGTTCATGGATAGCATGCAGGCCTGGCCCCTGCTCACAGGCACAGTTGGGGCACAGAATGGCATTGAAGACGCCAGAGCTGTGCAGCCAGCCCCGTGTGCCTCGGTCCATAGGGGCGCAGAGATGCTGCTGCTGCCCGCGCTGTCACCCGGCTCCAGGAACATGTGGATGGCCACGGGGGTGTTGGTTTCCATGAAGCATTCAGTGCTAATGTGCCCAGTCCCAGCGGGTGCTGTGAGCTGGCAGCAGAGCAGCAGTGGGCACAGAGCTGCGCTCTCTCTGCGGGCCCCGTGGGCGCTGGCTGTGCAGCGGCTGCCGCGGCTGGGGGTGCACGGGCACCGCGCCCGGGACGCTCTGGGGCACGGGGTGAGCAGGGACGGGCTGGCCTTGTCCTTGCTGTGGCCAGGCACGAGGCCCCACGGAGCCCAGCCGTGGCCAAGGGCACGGCCCGGCCGCTGGGAGCTGCAGGCCGAAGGGCTTGAGCCCGTCTCGAAATCTCGCAATCCCAATCCACGCAGAGCTGCTCCGCGGGCCCTGGGCCAGCGCTCGCGGGGCACGGAGCTGCACAGGAGCCCTGCCTGTCCTGCGGGCAACCCACGGGGGTTCAGAGCCTCCTTCGAGCCCTGGGGTGATGCAGCCGCGCAGTGGAGACGTAACTGCTCCAAACAATTCTTTGACTTGACGGTGATTTTGCTTTTCCTGACAATTTCTTGATAACAATATAATTGGATGATTCCTTAAGGCCATTTCATGTAGTAGATTTATTGGGAATATTACCTGCATATTTAGAGTTAAGAGGGACAAATATTTTATTTCCTTTTTTTATTGTCCCATTATTTATAGAGCTCTCTTTGAATCTTGTAAATACATTTTTTCATTTCCCTTCAGAGTTTGTCTTTCTCTTTGGCAAACATTGATTTTTTTTTTTTCATGTTTTTTCCAGTGAACCTTGAAATTAAAATGTCTTTTTTTGTTTAATTTCTTTTTTTGTGCACTGGACTCATTGTCAGCACAGCAAGAGCAAGGTGCTTTGTTAGATTACTGCTGCTTCAAAGCTGCTGAAAGGAAGTTGACCACATTTTATCATTTGTGTGTAGTTCCTTCATGGGTTACAATTATCCTCTTTCACACACAAAGCCAATCCCAAGTTCTCAGCATTTGAAGGAAGCATTTTAATTTTTTTTAGTATTTCATAATCAACTTTTACTGAATCATACCAGTTTCAAGAATTGTAGAATTCTTTGTCGTCTTAGTGGACAGATCACATGCACAGAAACAGCTATATACGAAAAATAGTAAGGTTTACAGGCAGAGAGTGTATCTGTTATTAGACCTGCTGATATAGTTGGGGGAGGGCAGAAAAGGAAAAGCTCTCAGTCACACAACCCCTCTGAAAGCATTTCTGCTTTTTTTCGTCTATATCAATTGTTCTAATAAAAAATACTACCTCTCTCTGCAAACCTTTCCTCTCTCCTACCCTTTTACCATTGCAGCTACAGCAACACTATTTCTAGCAAAAAAATAATTGTATTTATATAGCAAAGAAACCATATCACCATTTGTTCAAGTGTTTTTCATCAAAACGACTGTCTGTTCCCTTTCCTACAATAGAGATTTTATTTTTAAAGTAGAGTATTTTTAGAAAATAATAATTTTTATGATAATTACTTTGTCATTGTCATTTTATCTGCTGTAGCAGAAGAATTCTCTATTACAGAGTCTTGAATAAGAATGCTTTTTTCTTTTGCTAAGTAGCCAGGGCACTGTAGGTTATGAAATTAAGAGCTTAAATTATAGTAGGGTAAAGTGGTTGGACCTAGGAACACAGATACATTTGTATCCTTGGTCAGCCTGAATGCCATCAGAAAGTTAGGAAATTCTTCAAAATATTCAGCTAAAATGAAATCCCCCATAAATTAAAAAGGTTTTCTTTAGCTTTGTGACCTAGGGTTATACATTATGCTAAGCAAGTGTTAACAGTCTATGTTCAAAGGCTAAAGAGCAGGTAGTAAGTGTTTAAAGCAGCAAGAGTCGTGTTTAAAAAGAAAAAAGTATTTAAAAGTAGATTGTTCTAGGCTATAATAAACCATGAATTGTAAAAGGTTAATTGACAAAATGATACTCATCTAACGCCATCTCTGTAATAGCAATCATTGCTGAATTCGTAATTCAGGGGTCTTGCTGTATTGACAATCACTTTTCCTCAAAAAGACTCCAGTTATTTCCTCAGTCTGTTTAACCTGCGGTAGTTAATTATAGATTTACAAGAGGTACACAGGCAGATACAGGTACCTATGACCACTGTGCTGCTGGCAAGAAAGACAAACGTCAGTGTGCAGCCCGGGGCAGCCCAGGTATCCGCATGAAGATTCCTGCCAGGAGCTGACCTTTGCCTCGCTCGCCATCCGAACCCGAGCGCTGGCGTGGGCGATGGTAATTACCCTCACTGCACATCTGGCATTCAAGGAAGGGCAGCCTTGCCTCAAGCTTGCTGTGCTTAGGTTCAAATCCCATTTTTGCAGAGCCTCTGACCTGCAAATCTGATCCGTTTTCCTCCAAACTGTATTTCTTATTCAATGAGATACAATACGTTAGCAGTGAGCAAAACAGTAAGATTTTAAGAATAGCAACAAACATTCAGTCAAACTCTTTCCATGGGCACATTGTCAGAGTGGCAGAGATACCCTCCTCCTGACAGAAAAGATTCCTTTTTAACTTATTTTTTTCCTCCCTAAGATATTATGCCAAATGAGAACTCTTTTGTTTGTTTACTTTGTCGATTTTTTAAAAAGCAGCAGTTCCTCAACAGCAAGACAAATAGAGTCACTGCAGTTGCTGTTTTGCAGAAAGGACTTCCCAGGCACTGGCTGCATCAGCGGCTTTTGTGAGCAGAGTGAAGTGCCACACAATCACTTCTATCCACGCCTGCCACAAGCTGTAACCAAAAGAATGGCACAGGCTTGCTAAGAAGGGGCTATTATAATGTCTCCTTAATTACGATTCATTACTTCTTTTTTTAACAGTACAAACTTGTCAGCTATAACAAAAGATGTTTAAGAAACAAACCTTGTCAAAATAAATGAATTAAGAGCATTCATCCTTTTCCAGAGTGTGAAGAAGTTTGTAAGGTGATAATGAATTCCGTAATGCATTAGCCACACTTCTTAAAATGTGTGTACCACTTACTCCATAACTTGCAAAAGTTTTGCCATTCTCACTGAATCTCCAGTTATGGGCACAAATTAGCAGGATTTGATTGTAATTGGGCTTTGAGCAACTCAGCTATTATTCTGCCAAGTGCAAGGTGTTTTCTCTGTACAGAAACCTGTTAAAGCCACATGACATCCGTATGAAATCCATGGGCATACTACCATTGCCTTTGCTGCCACTTGGCAGAGCCTTGTGCTGGAGAAGGTGTAGAGCATCTTCTGCCTGCCAGGATCCTGCTATGGCATGGGCTGTCCCTCTGCACTGGCAGGTGGGTCCTGTCTCAGGAGCTGGGGTTAAATCTGATCCCAGGTCAGCATAAGCCTTCCCTAGAAAGGAGGGCCAGGCCATGATTTGGGCTGTGCTTCCAATGACAATTTTGGGTCTGCTTTCCCAAGCCATTGCTTTCTTTACATGTATGGGCCCCCTTCCACAGTGCCAAGAAATTCTGTCCAGGCACAATCGAATGTGGGTCCAGCAGTATTACTGAGTCCACCTGTACACACACTGATCTGTGGATGCAGCTCCCTCCTGGCTTTAGACCCTTTATGAACTGGGCCCCAGCACAATCTTGCCATCCCTCTATGAGTCTAACCTTGCAGCTCATTTACTGTTTTCAGAACCATCTCAACATCTGCCTAAGACCCATTTCACATCCATGATTTTGTCCCCTCACTGTCACATCCATGACTGTTCACAAATTTATGGTTCTCTTTATCACGGCACCGTTCTTGGTGTTCCTTTCAAATAACAGAGCAGCTGGAGAGAGTCACTGTTCTGAGAAATTTTTGTGTGCAGTACATGAGCACCCAGAGCTTCCTCCATGTAATGAAATCTTTCCAGCAGTGACATGGCATAGCTCATTTAGCATTTCATCAGATGAGCACTCATAATACTTACCACAAAAAATAGATTATGCTGATGACTTCTACTTATCTAAACCAAATGCTCTGAAGAACTGCTCAGATTCCTGAAGCCTCCTAAGATTGTGGCTTTTGTTTCCCAAAAACCAAAGGCAGCTTCTGCAGGCTCACCATTTTTTACCCCTTGGAGCACAGTGACGGTACTGTCACATTTGCCTGCGTGGGGTGGCAGGGCTCATTCTCACCATCCTGCTGGGTGCTGGGAAGAGAGGCTGTCTCTCACATCATGACTACACCACCTCCCTCGTGCTGCACCTCGGACAGAGGCACTAATGTCACACTGGATCCAGGCTTCTCCAGCTCCTGGGGACCTCAGCTCACAGTCTCAGCCTAAAAGCTCAGGTTGAGGCCTGTCTTGGTGGCTGAGCACACACTTGTTTGAGAGATGCTCTGGAAAACAATACAAGTTTGCTGTATTCACCATGATAAACCCAACTGAATTTTTGAGGAGCTGAGCTGTTTTCAATCCAGATCACACACAGCTACGGACATCTTCAACCCATGTACTTTCTGATTCTGATAGAAATTCTCCCCCCTGCTATTTAGAAACAGACACAGGCACAAGGAGGTCAATACTACTGGGGGTCTGGCTTTAGATTTTTGGCATCAGAAACATGAATGAGCAGGGAAACAAAGACTATAGGAGATGTATGGTAGAGATGTATCAGAGGTAAGGAAGAAAAAAGGTTGGGCAGATATCCAGGGGAACAGTCTGGGACGTTGGCCCTTGCCCTGGTCTCTCAGTGATTCCTGGCAAGATGAAGGAGTACAGCACACACAAGAAGAATTTTTCCTTGAGCAATACTACGCAATTATCACTGGAGTGTGTCTGCATCCCAGGGAAACGTACAGAGATTCAGGCTACCCAAAAAGAAGGGAAATCTATAAATCTGATGCTCTCTCAGCCCCATTGGGCTATTCCTGATACCCTACTGCAATGTGCCGTGCAGATGTGTCTCCCGCACCTGCAGTAGGACCAAAACTTGCAGCAGCAAGGAGGAGTCTGCAGTCCTCAGTTATGGGGGATGATAGGAAGCACACAGCTGTGGAATACTGAAATAGAGAAACACATTTGTGAGCTGCTAACTTATACAGCAACCATTCCCATCCCCACAGCAGCCAAAAGCAAGCAAGTGCAAAACCAGAATCACACCAGTCTTATTCATTCACAGGGAGCAGAAACAAAATCTAAGCTTCAAACTCATGATTAAAATAGGGGTTTAGAGTGGCAAGTAGACATGAACACTTGTGCCCAGAAAACAGTAGGCTGTTTGAATACCAGTCTCTGTGGGAGATCCAATATGCCACTGGAAAGAGCTGTTCATGAATGTCAAAAATAATGCCAGCACTGAAACAGTGTAATCTGCAATAATATGTCCTATTAGATATTTCACTGCAACAGCCAGAATCTTAATAAAGCATATGGCAATTTTTAGTTCATAATGGAAGAGGCATTTCCTAAAGTTGGGATACGCCATACCTGTTCACTGGCAAACAGCTCACAGGAGGCAGTTTACCTCATGGGCAGAGGAAACTGCATCTCTCCAGAATGGGAGCTCCCCCTTCTGCAGCCTGGCAGGTGCCACCAGCAAACACAGGTGGGACGTCAGCCAGGGACGTACCCTCCGTAGGGCTCAGACCAAGCCCCAGTGGCAGCGACTGCAAACCACGCCCTGGGCTCTGTTTATGCCCCTAGCCTGGGATCTGCCTCCTGTGTGTGCAAGAGCACAGATTTCCTTCCTGGGCACAGGGAGCATCTCAGCCACGATCTTACTCACTTTTCCAACAAAATATGGTGATCTTCACTAGCAACAGTTGTTTCCAGTTTACCACAACATTTGATGGTAACTGTAGGAGTAAATGTTTGGAGGTTAAGGTGCATTTTCTAAATGTCCAATATTTATAGCTGTGGAAAAATTCATGAATTGTCACATTCACCTAATATGATTCACGATTATAATTGGAGAAGGGCTTCCACATGAAAAATCAGGCCATACTGACCCATATAAACAAACTCAGTAAGCCACAACAAGCTGCTTGAATCTATTTAAAATACTACTTTGGAAGCACAGCAAAAGAAATACTGTCTGTTTAGTTAACTTAGGATCCATTTCCTACCTATCTATATCTATATGTAAAAAATATTCTAGTGAAATAAGTGCATGATTTTATTTGCTGGTGTAGAGATTGCATGTGTTGCTACAGTGGTTCATATGCGAAAAAATCCATTGCTTTTAGTATGAATTAGGTGAATACTGAAGTGTCTCTGCAGCTCTCAGAGGAAAATTCTCTTCTGCCTACCTTACAAATAAATGTGAGGTCTCGTATTCAACTTAGCAGAAAAATACAGCACAGGAAAAAAGAAAAAGCAGCTTTCTAATATGTTATTTATACACTTTATATACTGACTACAGGAAGAACTGAAATTATTTTCATTAGCAACATATGTGTAATTTAATATCACCAGTGAAAACTAGAAGGAGCTGAACTGGCCGAGATAAACTCCAAGCAGTTGTAATTTTTCCAGTTTTGAACACAAAAATGGGAGCTAAGCAGAACTCTCTCTTCATCTCTGCAACGATTACAGCAGTATTTTCTGGAGGAAAGGATAGAAAACCAAAACTGTGCGTGAGGAAAAAAAGTGAACAGAGATAAAACAAACGCTCCCCCACTACCCTACCATCGAACTCCTCTTGAATGGATCCATTGCTCAAGCCAGTCATGAAGCAAACAGCCACGTGCATAACACGTCTGTCAGGGGCTACAGGATACACTTCATATTTCTTCACCTACTCTTACTCTGCATAATGCTGTTCCTGGGATCTCACTCCCCATCAGCTCCTTCTCTGCTCTGAACAAGGTCATAATCCACTGACCTCATATCCTGCAAAACCAAAAACATCCCCTAGCTTGCTGCTGTATTTTTTACCTTGAAATCTCCAGACTAGGTGAAAGTATTGAGTGTGTGTGACTCCTGATGACCTTTAGAGAAACTTCCCCCACATCGCTGCCTCTTGTACTGAAACCAGAGTCCTTCCTCCCACCTGATTTATGTTTCCCACTGCAAGCACAGCAGATGCATCCCAGACTGCTGAAGAAAGGACAAGCCTGAAGAGCACAATAAACTTTCAAGACATGGCATACATGGGCTCAGAAGGGCTCCGCTCTGAGCCTGGCAGAGTACACAGCATGCCAGCATCCTCAGGTCCTTTTGGAAAGCAAAGGAAACAGTAACCCAGCTTTGCTTTCCCTGCATCTCCTACTCTGAATTTACACCTCAGTGAGAAGAAAATTGATGGATTTGTGAAAGGGTCCTGTGTTATCATCCCTCCCATAGGTCACGCAGCAGCATGGTTGGGATCGAGGGTCGCCAGTGCTGCATGGAATCAGGCACAAATGCAGGATGCCAGAGGAGAGAGAGGAGAGACCTGCAGCATAAGCCAAGCAATGCTGGAGAGCAGCAAGAAAGGAATGAGGTGATGGTAATTTAGACTGTAAATCAGTGACTAACTCAGAACACACTTCACCTGCTTCCTGTGCCAGCACAGCCGCTCCCTCTTTTCCCAGGCACAGGGATGGGCAATGCTGTCTGCTGCAGCTGTTCCTCATGGGGCCCTTAAAGGCTGAGTTAATTCTCACTAGTTCATCATACAGCCCTCTACTTTCCTAAAGAGCCATGGGATCCGGTTTGCCGTCTGTGTAAAGCAAAGTTCAGCACCCCCTGTGGTAATAACTACCCTTGCAATCACACCACAGCACCAAATGCTGGCTAAGTGAAAGGATAATTCCATAAAAGCCTGCAAGTCAAATACATATTTTCTCATTAGCATTTAGCCATTAGTCTCAGATCTTAGCAACTCAAGAAGCCAGTGCCGATGGACCAGAGTGGCATTAGTGCAGTGACTCTGTGCTGGGCAGGGTCTCATTGCTCGGGGGTGTCAGGATGTCATGGAGAGCTCCCTGAGACAGCCCATTTGGAAAGGTAAACTGTGCACCCCCAATCCTGGAACAGGCCACTTCTTAGACACCACCTTTGTGGTGTTAACTGAGAAATTTGGCTGCTCAACCTGATGCTCTGTGTGACATATGCACATTGGGTCAAGTGATAAGCCAGATATTTCAGTCCCGGCCCATCTCCATTAAAAAAAAAAAAATCCTGTTCATGACTTTACATTCATAAATACTTTCACAATGTCAAGAGATGGGGGGTTTTCATCAATTCATTAGATCTGCTCCCATGAATTATTTATATTCAGTGCTAAAAATGGTTCCGAAACATTACAAGAATTCAATATCAGTTTTCACAGTGGGATTTCATCATTTTAGCACTGTAGCATAATAGCCTAATGCAATACTAATACTAATACGATATGGTGCTAATAGGGTACAATGAGAGTTCTCTCTAATATGCAAACATTTCCACGTTGCATTATTATTTCTTTTAAGTTAATATGATATGGTGATAATATGATGAAATGAATTAGTTTCATATCATTGTTTGCATGAGTTGCGCATATTAAAAGAATATTTCCCCCCCTCCCTTTGAATTCACTTGGAATGAGCTTGAAAATTTACCCTGTAGTTATTCTTATGCTAATGAGGCTGTTTAGTAGGAAACACTCCCGCTGTTGCTTAGCCAGCTGAAGAAAGAATAGGCGCATGTCACTTCTTGCTGGAATAAGAATTTTCCTGGCCTGTTTTGAAAGCCTCCGTCCTAAACATGTTTGCTTTAACATTTCCCACTAGCTCATAGATTCATTGCATATTTATGCTAAATTCTCTGGTCAATATTTATCAGGAGTGCTTCTACATAAGCTCAGCTGCTGTGAGAGGCAAGGCACAGGGAGTCACACGCCAGCACCCAGGGAGGTGACCACAGGGACAGAGCCATCTTGGTTTGTGTGGCCCAGGTCCGGTGTATGCTGGGAAGAGAGAGATGGCAAGGCCACACCAAGGCTCCAGGATCCATCGCAGTACTCTCCTCTAGGTCTTGTGACATTTTGCCAAAGCCTCTGCTGTATGTTCATTGATGCAAAAAACCAGGCTGGTGTAAGGGTCTTTCTCTCTGCCTCACAAAGCAGAATATCTACCAGCCTTGGAGAGAAATCCTGTCTGCTGTTCCCAGAAATGAGCTCTGTTCCCTGGCTTGTCACACTGATGTAAGGACCCCTTCGTTTCCCTGCTCTGGTAGCAGACCTGTGGAAAGCATCCTACAGATGCTTTGGCATTCTGTGTTGGACACAACCTGCAGGGCTTGGGGCAGCCAAGAAGCCCTGTCCTGACTGTTTGCAAGCCTTTTGCTACGACACTTAAATGTGCAAACTGGAATGGCTGTAATGGGACTTTATTTGGCCCTTTTCAGACGGACTCACTGGAGTAACTGTGCTCATTAATAAATGGGCTCTGAAATTCTGAGGACTTCTATTTGGGGATGTTGTGGGGCTCCCATACAGGATGATATGGGAGGACATTCATAAGTAATTCAGCTAACATTAACCTCTGGCTATTTTCTTCTTGACATCCCTATGGAGACAGAGGACATCCCACAAGGTGGCTGAGAGCAACATCCTGATCTGCCCACACCCCAGCTTTAACTTCCTGTAGATCCAGTAATTTCCTTCAAATCCCAGCACATCCATCTTGACTGAATCTGATTTCAGACTCTATGACCATTAATTCACATGAAGTTATGCAAGAAAATTTTACACGTGAGGTTAACAGCACATGTACAACACAGAAAACTTCCCCAAATGTTACAGAGGTTTAAAATGTCATAAATAAAACAGTCCAAAATTTTTTAAATTATCAGATTTCCGAAGCTATTTTACATAATTCCCTGTATAATCCAATCTTAAACTCAGAAGACACTCATGCAGATGACATTTTCTCTCTGTTTTGAATAGGGATTATTTTTTAAGAGGATACAGAACCTGGAAGTATTTCAATAGGTCTGATATTTAAAGCATATTTAATGGCATTTATGTTTTAATCTTCTTACCTACTAAACTTTAAAGAGAGCTGCAAGGAATTCAACAGTGAAAAAGATAATTAGACATTAGTTAGTAACATAAAATGCATAGGCAATGGGTCAGTTGATTCATGAACAGGACGTAAACGGGAATGACTGTCAGGGCAACACAGCACACCATGCTTTCTACCCTCCGGGAGCAAGGAGTCACACTGCTCCCATCCTCTCAACATCCTGGAAGTGTTCAACTGCTTATGGACTTCAGCTACACTGTTGGCAACAGGGTGATCTGAAAGCAAATTCACCAGGTTCCTTGTAGAGCAGCAGATCAGAGGAATCTTTGCCAGGAAGAGAGGACAAAGGCAGACGAATAATTCTCATAACTCATTCTGCGTTTTCTAGCCTGAACACAACATAGCACCATCCGAGACCTCTCGTGGGAAGGCTACTCACATTAAGCAAATCTCACAGAAAATTATACAAAGAAAACCCTTGGTGGTTTTCTGAACTTTGTAGTTTTAGAAACAGTCTTATTTTGATCGTACACATTCAGCCCTGCTGCCTTATGGCTGTTGTGAGTTGGGTGGCGATAAGTTGCACCTTGTGCTGGTGCTTGTCTCCCTAAACTTTACTCATACTCATTTGCTGTTTCAGTCCTGAAAGAGCCTGCGGACAACTTCCTGCTTGTTTTTCTTCTCACACTCTGCCTAACCCCAGGAGCAAGGAGCTACTTCGTTGGGAGTAAAGGTATTAATTAGCAGTGAACCTGTTTAACCCACATGCTCTTTCATGCAGCTTCATAATGAATTCCAAACAACCTCGAGTTGTAACACAACTACTATTTTCTCATATTAGAGCAGATACTCATTCTCTTGAAATCAGAGGCAGTGGTCTAGCAAACGCCTCTTTCCAAGGTGCCCACAGATTGGAGTCTGCTGAAGCTTCCCCACAGTGAAATGAGTGTATTCCCACATAAGAGTGACTATGGGTGGCACTCCTGCAGCATTCTTCCAGCTTTCTGACACTGTGCCCTAAGCCAGCATCAAAAGGGAGGATTAAAGGGGTAGTGACAAACTGTGAATGAAAACTGTTTACCTTGTTTCCGGCTCCTCGCAAAGAATCGCTTGCATTAGTGAGCTCTTGTTAAACTCAGAAGTGTCTAGAGCCACCACCCAACACGCGCTCCACGCCGTCCCTCCATGCGGAGGGAGCGCTGTCCCTGCTGGTGGTGGGCCAGCACGGTGCTGGTGGCGGTGCGTGGCACGGCCCCCAGTGTGGGCACACCTCCTGGACAGCCTTATCCCTGCAGCCCAGCCACAGGGTCACTCAGTGGCCTTGCTGGTTAGGAGGCCCAGGAAGGTCTTTGTTGAGTTGCAGCTTTTTAATCTCTGTGGTATCAACAATAGCTGATTTCAGTTTATTTCACTGAGCAGGACCCAGCATGGTCACAGTGGGCTCCAGCTTTAATCTCTCTCTCTCTCTGGTTAAGGACCAGGATTCATGTATGGCTGTCTGAGGAGTCACCTCAGGCTGACCATCACAAAACACACATTAGAAAAGCCACACTTCAAAGATCTGGATGCATGCTTATTTCTAGATTGAAAGAACTGATTTTGCAAAACCTTCCTGTGTGGCCCAGACAAATTGATGTGATTACTTTTAGCTATCAGTGGGAACAAATAGGTCTTATGCAACTTAAGCACAATAAGCCTGGCCATTATTCTATTCTGAAAAATCAAAGACTTCTTGGTGTTACCATTACTATTGCTCTGTTACTTGTGGAAAACAATTCCAACTATCAGGAAATAATTATGAACAAAGTCCAGTTAATTATACAAGACATCTCAGCTGCCCTAATTAAGGATCGGTTCAATACTGTTCACTTGGTAATTTTTTTTTTAATTGTGAATAGATTTAGTAGAAGCCCGGCTGATAAACAAATAATGAGATTGGTGGTCCAGAAGGAATTTGATTAATAAAATTATTCACCAATTATTTATTTCCTCTGGTTTATATCATTCTTCCTTCTACCTTAGAACAGGAATAGAAGGAGAGGGATTGCACTGATAGGTTTTAATGCCTGTGTTCCTTCCTGTCAGAAACACCTGAGAATCCTGAGCCTGAGGATTAAAGCTTTATTCATGCAACCATGATAAAATGGGGTACCAATTCAAAGCCACACTAAGTCCATGATGCAGTCACATTCAGGTAGATTCCTGGATCCATAGAAGCCTTATGGATTTTGCTGCAAGCACTCACCTTGCATAAATACAATATTTATGGTATTTATGCTCAACCATGAGAAAACGGTCAGGGCTGGTAAAAACCAGAAAAGACAAGCTATAGATCTGGTTCCATAGCAGATATCCCCACCCCCCCCATTTCCCCAGGAGAATTTACATAACCCCTGTTGACCTCCAAGTATGGTGTCCCAAGTCCAGAAACAGGCCACAAACAGGAGAAATGGAGCCCAGCTGCCACGGCTGCAGAGATCAGCCCCTGAAGGTGCCCAGAGGATCTCAGCAGAGCCGTGCCCGGAGCAAGGAGTGCGCTCATGGGCTGGTCAGGTAGGCAGGGCTGGGGGGGGCATGGGCAGGGCACTGGGGGAAGGAGAAAGAGCCTCTGCTTTGAATGTCTGTGGCTGAGTCCCAGCAAATCCTTTTGTGTGATCACCGCACCAACGATGGATGACTGCAGTTTAAACAGGAAAACAGCTTTACATATGTTTTAAACTACAGTCTGCTAGCCTTGTATTTTAATACAAAACTGAGGCAATTTACTTCCTTTTTAATAGATTACAGAAGGAGCTCAAGCATAATGCTTCTACCCTTGTATGATCAATACCTTTAACTCACTCATAAATTATTAATATTCTGCTCACAAAATTAACCACCTCTAAGATGCATAATTGCTCAATACTCAAAAGAAAAAACATTTAAGGAAGTAAAATGTTTCTTTGCATTTTTAGAAGTTTCTAGTAGCTTGCTATATAGCAGGAAAGCGACACTGTTTATTATTCAATGTAGTATATTAATTCTAATTTTTTTACTAGTTTTTCTTGCTTCTGTGGCACCATAAAGGGACTTGGCACGTGACTGTTTAATCAGTCAGAAGCCCATACCATGAGGACTGTCTCATTACATTCTTCCTAGAAATGAATCTGTTTTCCAGATGGGAAGGCTTTGGGTAAGAGGAAGGGGCTGAGCTGATTTAGAAGTTGGCATAGGTCAATATTATTCAGGATTGGTCCATGCAACATTACATAACATCCCAATGCTATCACCACAGTGCTCCTACTGACATCTCTTCACCAACACTGTTGATAAGTATCCTAAAGAGGACACGCATCTTCCTGTTAATTAATATCATGTGCTGTATCCACTTAGCTGCATTTCATTAGCTGAATTATAAAATTAGAAAATAATCTTCCAAAATGTGTCTGATTTTTAAAATCTGCATCTCATTTTCTGAATGAAAAGGAAGTACAGAGATCTTAAATCTCTGCCTATGGATCACAAAATTTCAGTGCAACTCTGAATCCAGTTTTCTTTTTCCAAATGCTACTCTTTGTGTTCTAATGAGTCTGAATTAAAATATCTTAGCTAAAATGGACAGTTAGTATCAAACTCTAAAGCCTAATTTAAAAGTTCCAACTAAGGCAGAGCAAATGTGCTTCCACAGAGGGCTCAGTTGCTCAGAGCATTGCTTTGTGTCTCGGAGGCTCAAGGAATATGGCAGGCAGTGGAAGGATTACAGGGCTCTCCTTTCCATCTTGTGGCTCTCTGGAAGCTACACTCATACCACATCATCTTTGATTTAATGAAAGTGAATTAGTTTGATAAACGTATTTTAATCTAAAGAAGATGTAAATTATTTGATCAAATATATTCAAGGCAAAATTTTTATATCTATGCTTAACAAACATGAGATAATGTAGCTCATTGTTGGTAAAAACAAAACAAAGAAAACCTCACTTGGTCTTTTACACAGCTGCTCCAGGACTGAGCAGAGCCCTAGCTGATACCAGTGACTGAGATGTGTTTGTAAGCTGTTTGCACCTCATGGGCAGCAACCTCATTTCCACCTTCATGAGGATGTTAACACCTTTGCTGCATAGCAAGCTACCCTCATTGTCAAGTTTAATGGAAATTTTTTAGGTATGAAGTACAAACTTTCAGCTCTGGAAGTAATCCCTCCCATCGAGTCCATGCCTATGGCCATGGGAGAGGTACCACTCCAGTGAAGAGAGCTTTCAGCCCACAGGTGTTCCAGCCCAATACACTGACTTTGGTGGGTTTTGTTTGGGTCTTGCTTGTTTTGTTTTGGTGGTGATTTTTTCAGTCATAAGTACCAAAAAGCTTTGAAACTGTGAGACCACAAAAGCACTTATGAGACCACAAAAGCACTTCCAGATTTTTCCATTACCAACTATAAGCCAGCCTTAAGGAGATTCTTTGTTTACCTTTCATGGATCCTTTGAGCTTACCCTTATTTGCTTAGTTTGTGCCAGTGCTGGGAAATCTTTGAGCAACATCATTTCAAAGGTTCTCTGGCTCTTTACAATAATTTCCTTAAAAAGCGTGAATGTACATCTGAAAACAAACGCTGGATTTCAGCAACCTCTTGTGTAGCCTAGTAAAATAGCAGGAAGAATAACATATAATTAACCAGACTGACTTCTCTGACTCAAATATGTTACAACCCTCATCATAACAAATTTCAATAGATATTGTGATGTTACGGTGTTTAAACGTATGCATTTCTTTTTTTTTCAAAGTCTAGAGGCAGAATAAATAGCTGCCAACACAGCCAGAAAGTCCCGGCAGACTTACAAGCAAGAAACTCTTATCACTAGCGTGAATGCTAAGGAAGTGGCTGTCTTTATACAATTAAAGTTCAAGGTTGCATCTATAATAGGCTTTTCAGCTGTATTTGAAAGTCATTTAAACTGTTACTCACCCTTAACCTTGTTAGAGATTCATGGTGTTGAGTATGTAAAGCAGAACAGATTGAAAGGGTTATAATGCATTTACTGAAGGAAGCAAGGCTTGTAGCTAGAGAGAATACTGTGCAGGGAAACTACAGGGGTTTGGAAAAGCTGCTTTTTGTGAGAGTAATTTCTCTTACAGCATCTGAATTATTCTTAGGAGATAATTCTTTGGAGAGGCAGTCATGGTCATTTACCAGTTTTGTAAAGATATTTCCCCACCATCCAGCCAAGAAATTAAGCAATTTAGATGTGGTTAGTGATGAAATGGGTCCTTCTGTTTCTATCCAGCTCTGGTAAGGATATGGAAAAAGATTTTCCTTCAGTAATTCACATAGTTTAGGAAAAAAAAGCTGTGATTACCAACTGGTGTTCTCCATAACAGCCTCTGGGACCAGAAATGCAGCAAATTCTTCCAGGCATCTTCAGGAGCTCCTGTGGAACAGTGATATGATTGGAGTTGTTTTCACTTTGATTACTGGCTGTTTCTCACACTGTTCATCCAATACAAAGTGATGTGGGAGCTCTAAGCATCAAGATCCCACTCTGTTTCAGAAATTACAGAAAAGGAGGCAGAAAACAGGAAAAGCAGAAAGCAAAAGGGAAATGCCAGCAGGCCAGCATAGTCATTTAGAGTGGCACAATGAAAAGAAGAAAAGAGAAAGAGGGCATTGAATGGGTAATATTAAGTAATGGCATGATGTCCAAATACTTGCAGTGCTGGCTTCCATGCACATGGCAAAGTCGTGTTTCCCATTACAGAATAATGGTAGGGCATAACCCCATGATTCAGCTGCAGTTCATTCTGGCTCTTTTCATCACTGAAATACTTCCGTGGCAGCTCTGCAAATTCCATGTCCAAGTTTTCACACTTCCAGGAGAGGCTGAAATGGCACCCCTTGAAATTTACAAAATGTCATTTAAAAAGTACACCTCACCCTATGCTGCTCTTTCTGTTTAGAGAATCCAAAAAGGGATGGAGATACTTAAATTTCTTAAGGGTTATTCTCACAACATTTTCAAGAAAGTCAAGAATTTAAAAAACCCTGCTACACCTGTGTACACTTTTCACTGGACCCATCGCATGGCTTTTAAGCACTTCCAAAGCTCTTGAGTACTTTGTGACTGACCACAAGGCTCAGTAAGCCTCCTGTATGCTTATCTTTTGAAAATAAGAGGTCAAACCTTTTGAGAGTTGATTCTTTCTACTGAAGCTTTTGTCACACAAATCATAGACCTGACATAAGCTGTCAGATGCAGTTTCACCAGACAGACCTCGTGGCTGTGTGTACACTAGTGATACACAACATTATCACCACAAGCCAGTATTTGACTGCAGCCCTTAGTGGCCTGTGAATTTCACCACAAAGAACAGTTGTTTGGGTTGGTTTCTTTTTTTAACGGATATGTATGAGGCTACAGATTCCTGAATTCATAAATTGTAAACTATATTAAATACACTGAAAATTGACTGATGATGACTGCTGCACTTCTAGGCTAATTTCTCTTCTAAACCCTGATATGAAAATTCTGGCTAATGGGCTCGTGACAAGACTAAACAGGGGTAATAGCAGACTTAATCAAGAAAACAAATGGGATTCATTAAAAGCTGGCACTCAGAGGATAATCTTTGGAGAGTTCTAACCTCAATCTATGTGTCCCCATCAAAAATGAAGAAAAAAACCCAGAAATCTTCAGCTGATTTTATCTTGGGCTGTTGAGCCAATTCAATGGAAATTCATAATGGAAAAATATTAGACACCGTTAAATTCGAACTCCCTGTTCCATGTTCTAGAAGATGTATCCTCTTTCCAACTCTTTTTATACTCTATCACAGAACTCACAGTAAAACAATAACTCGGATATTTTTCACGCAGTTGAGAAGACAAATTACCTGTAGTTTTCACAACCACCTTTAACAGGTCATTTAAGATAACGTTGCAATACTAGAACCATTTCTTGGCAAATACTGCTAAGAAAATATATATATACGCACATATATATATATATATCACACACATACACGTCTTTCATATGCATATATGATATACAAAGCCTATAAAGCCTTTATATATAAGTTGAGTACAGAGAAATCCACACACTTACCCTGGACTATGCACTTTTACAAGCTGGAAGGCTAGAGATGGAAGCCAAATGCTATCCCAAGTTTCAGAAATACTCTGTCTACAATGAATGAAGCCAATACCCTAAATATAAACATCTTCAAAATTCAGTTTTAATTCTGCATTTCAGCCACCCATAAAAAGGAAGAAAACTTAAAAGTTGATTATTACGCCCCTCCAACAGCTACTATCTTGTTAAAACATGTACAAAATTACCAGATAAAGAGATAACTCCTATAAATCAGTATCTAAGTTTTTCTTTAGCCAATATGATATTATCAAAGAAGAAGTAGTAAAATAACTTCTGAATTGCAAGGAATACATCTCCAGTCGTGATCTACTTTGAATTTAAGAGCAAGAAAAAAAATATGCTTCAGATTTATTTTTTTATTCATTTCTCTTAGAAATGTAAATGCATGGCAACTACTGTCCCTGACATCTATGTAACCTACCCAAGCTCTCTAGGGGCCAAATGAAGACCTCACTGATGCATCAGAGTTTTGATGGATGGGGAACATTTGGGATCAGGAGTTGATAAGTACATTCAATCTGTTTTGTTATTTCCCCACTTTGCAAAGACACCATTGCTGCTTTTTACTAGCAGCTCAAGTACCACTGTTAAAACCCAGGATTAGCTACCTTCTCTTTCCTTCACTGACACACAGTTTATCTGCTTTCACTTGGTTCACTAACACTGTACTCTGCAAAAGCTTATTTACTCTCACTACCACCCCCTAATTGCTTTAGGGAAGTCATATTGTTTTGTCATTATGCTCTTCTAGCTCTGTTCTGAGCAGGACATATTTTCTGTTAAAGTGTCCAAATTCTTTTCAGGTGGCTGCACCCGTTGCAGCATGTGGCCTTACACAGTGTCTAAATTTGCTAAGGCAATTTGAGCATTATCAGTCTGCTAATTAATGTCCTATAATAATTCTGACCTTTAAAAATTGTCTTCTAGCACTGCTGTTTCACAGGCCTGCTGCGCATATGCTTTTCATTTTTTCTTTTTTGTTTTTTTTTTGTGAAATTTTTCCACCTACATCTTCTGCTGTCAGAGAAGTCCCAGCTCACTTAAGCATTGCTGACAGAGCTTGGAAAGAGCCCTGGCTAAAATTTTTGAGGTTTGGTTTGAGGGTTGATTTTTTTCCCCTCCATTTGCTTTGAAGGCTTGATTATCTCAGCTATTCTTGCAGAAAACACTCAGAAAGAGGAGCTTTTGCATTGTGAGAGTGTGCTGCAAGCTGGTTCCTTGGCAAGCCACATCCACGCACAAGCTTTTCTGCTCTAAGTCAGTAGGTCCAAATACGTGCAGATCAAGAGCAAAAAAGGGAATGACCACCTGAAAGCTGTGAGTGAGCAACGGAGAATCCATGCTTGAGTTCGTTTGGTGCACAAGAACCACTGCTAATATCCCCAGCTTTCAGGGATGGCCTTTATGCACAAATTCAGGAGACCTTTATGGGAAATAGAGAGTGCTCCAGCGCTAAGAGACAATCCTTCTGCTTCTGTGACCATATATATGCAACCTTTTTGTGGATTCTGCTGTTGACTATCTAGCCTTCCCTGATGAATATTAACAATATGGGGGTGGCTGCAAAAGATTTATTACTTAGGAATATAATGAGAAACTTCCTTTGCAGTAGAGTCATTTGGGGGGATACAGATGTGCAGGCCACAGCTCATGCTTCTGTAATTGCAAAGATATGTGATGACACAACCAGCCTTATTAAAAATCTTTTTATATTTTTGGGATTAATCCAGAAAAGGGAAACAATGTGCCAAGTCAGAAACCACAGTAACAGTGCTCACTGTGATCCCAGCAGAGGAAAGGCTGTGTTTACACCTTACTCTCCCTTCTCAACACTCACTCTGAAAAAGAGGGTCCAGAATAATAATCTGCCTTTCTTGGTAGGTTTGTAGGCATCCCAAGGAAACATAGGGACTAGAAGAGTGAAGGGACTTACTGAGGCTGGGAAGAGCTCGTGTCTCGGAGCTGAGGGATGGCAGCAGACATCAGTGCCACGGCGCCAGGGCTGTGCCCTGAGGCACACCCAGAGAGGACCCGGGCATGTGGCCTGTCCCAGCAGGGTGGCAGCAATGCTGCCCAGCAACCAGGAATCTGCTAGCAGCCATCAGGTCCTTCTGTGCCCATTAAACAACATTTCTCTCTATAATCACTAGCTGTGTTGAGGTCTTTCCAAACAACAGAACAGCTGGAGCCAATGCTTTCACATATTGCAAAAAAAGAAGCAGGGGAGACTGGCATAAGGGACAAGGATATCTGCAAGGGAAAATGACTGTTTAAGAAAAAAATACAAAAAATGTATCATCCCAGTGATGAAGTTTTGTATGCATTTATGTTGTCAAGGTCAGAAACTTGAAAAGAGATGCAAACTTTGTTTGTTACAAAAATAATAGCAGAGATGGTTTTTTAAAACCTCCAAAACCACGGTGAGGATTTTCTCGTAGTCCTGCAAAGCCATCCTTTATGAACTCAACATCAGGGGTTTCCTGTTATGCAGTTACAAAAGCAGTGGGGATTTTCAAGGGTTTTGCTTGTCACACCACCAGGATTCAGTGAATTATCTGAGGCATGTTTTGCAGCTGTCAGATATCTGTATCTCTACAACACAGCACAAAACAGAGAAGAGCTGTCCATAAGAGAGAGATACAACTGTATTCACCTGAGAACAGAGAGGGCATGTGAATAAAAAGAGAAATATTCCAAAACATGTCAGTGGAAAAGACAGCAAAGGATATTGACCCTTTCTGTAGTTTCACTAAGGATGTCAACATGTTATCAAAGCTTAAGGAACAGAAACAGTCCCTTCGTACTCCCAAGGTATTTCTATGCTTCTGTTACTCATCGTGAACACACTTATCTAAAACCACAGTGAATGGGAACATGCATACGTGTGTCACCCATCAAACTTTACCTGGACAGGTTTTCTGGGGGGTTGTAAAGACTTTCTTCAAAATTCTTTGATATAGGTGCAAAACGCCTCTATCAGGTAAAGTCAATAAACCTCATTATCAAGATATCATGTAGGCCAAAAAAAAAATCTCATCACAGAAACATCAAGATAGGAAAGATGGTACTGACAGAGAGACACTGCATTGACAAAACTACCTTGGGCTGATTCCAGTAGATACACAAGAGGTATTTTACTCAGTTCCATCAATACACAGCACAGCGTACTCAAAAGGAAGAGCAGAGAGCACTGACTGTAACACTCATCCACTGAATGCAATCAGACCTCTGATAATCAGACACTTGTTCTGTTCATTGGCTACAGGAGGCAAAATAAACAAATATGTGAAACCCAAATAACAGAAAAGGTAAAACCAATACGAGAAACACCGGGAACAGAGAAGATAAAAATGTTGAAGTTGTGACCCTGACCAGTGTGTCGCCCGCCATGGGCTGCATTTACCAATGAAAAATCTCTGCAGTCACAAATCCCAGACCTTCATCAGACTCTCAGATTCTCTGGTTTCCAGGACATTCCTGTTTTAATCAGTTTGCACTGCAAAGCTGCAGGGCCAGTTGTGAGCCCTTGCTAGCACTCACAGAGAGGTGCCAGAATGATCAGCCATGTGAACGGACTCTACAATTGCACAAAGCCACTGAGTAGGAACGACAAAGACCACGCTCGGCTTTCACGAGTTCCTCATCTAAGGTGCAAGAGGGACATGGATCAAAAAGAGCACTTCAAAGTACAGAATGTGTCAAGCTTTGGACTGCTGGCTTCATGAAAGTAAGATGAAGAAGATTTTCTATACCCCAGCCAAAACCAGCACACAAGGCCAAAGACTGCAGCCAGGCTTGATCATAATTGCTGCTGCTGGTTCTCCATCCTGCAAACAGACCACAGATGGATAGTAACACAGATGATTAATAACAAACACCTAGACTGTTCTGGAGAATGAATGCTGATCTCATAAGCACAAAGACTTTCTTCCTTGCTGCTTTGGCGAAATGTAGGGTATAACATAAAATTGATCCTGCAAAGACTTTTCCGTGAGCAACTTTGATCTCCTGCATAGGTCTCCCACCTACATTACCAGGTGCATTCACAAATACTAGCAGTTACCAAACACAAAAAAACCCAGAATAGCTAAATGTGTTGTATCTGTTCCAAAGAAACATCTTTAGTGTAGCAAGAAAAAAAGAAATCACTATTTGAATCTGAATCTTTCGGTTAGTCTGCAGTGTCTTGGTTTTGGGGGGCAGGTTAAGAAAGCCTACTGCCTACCACTGGGACTGAAGGTGGTGCATTAAATACATCGGGGTTTGTGGGGATCACAAAGTGAAGTGTTTAGCCACATTTTTTTTTCCAGAGCAGGGGAATAGCAGAGTGCTGAAACCAGAAGAAAAGGGGACTGAAGCCAACAAGTTGTTATCCTGAAGCCAGGAGTAATCCACCTGTGTTCCTGTGCCCCCGTGGCAGCAGGGTCCCTGGCTGGTGCTCCCCTCCACATAGGCAGGAGGTGCCCCTTGGCCTCACTGTTCAGTCGTCCTTCAGGTGACAGTGGCAGGAGTTGTGGTCTGCTGTTCTCCAGCAAAGCTTTTGTAAATTATTAACTTCCTCTGCCTTCAGTTTTCCACCTTCAGACACCCTGATAGCTTAAATAAGTCCATCCCAAGGCTCTCTTGAGAGAGAAGAGAGGCTGGAGGGAAGCAGGTTCCTGCCTGTCTGACAGTTTTGCAAATGTTCCTGTGGTTTTCCTGCCTGTAGTAAGGGTGGGGGGTGAAGAAGGGGAAAGAGATGAAGTTGTCCTTTGACATTTTACATCCAAGCCTTACTGAGATAACCTTTACGGATAATTTTTCCCAGCAGGTGTAAGATATTTCTTGTGAGCATTTAACAGTGAAACATTAAGTAATGACTGGCAATAGAAATTTGTTACAAAGTTTTTTGGAGGGGTGGAACCAACACAAATTAACCTTAGGATTTTAAATACAAAGACAACAAGTTCTCTTTGTACTAATCCTATTACTGTGGATATCCTTTCTAGCATACTTGAAAGCAGATTCACTTGGGCTTAACTTACTGTAATGCATTCAAGATGCCCTTTCTCCAACTTTTAGAGAGAAGCAACTGCAAGCAATTACTATTAAAAATATTTTAAGGGTATTGAAACCATTCCTTCCTGTTTCAAAAGATGCTTTTCCAGCAAGATTAAATTTTTTAAATTTTTTTTTTTTAAATTCAATTCAAATAATAGAGCTAATTCTATCATTCCATAAATTGTAGCATCATGAAGAACAAATACAATTTCTATATTTTAAAGGTTTACTTGTTGATCTCGGAACACTGCCAGCTCAAAAAGTGTGTGTATGGGAGGATGTTGTTTTGGAGTTTTTTTCAAAGAAGTTGTCACTGAAGAGGCAAATTCGCGAACACATGGAGTTGCTGAATCCGCCCCAGAGCAGAGGGATGGCCCCTGCCCACCCTCAGCATGGCTCCCTGCAAGCACAGCAGCTCTCATAGCCATTACCAGCAGTTCCGATGGGAAACCCATGCTCTAATAGCTGCAGAGCTTTTCATCTTCTGGGGGGAAAGGCCCAGCCTCACTCCACACCTGCCCTGCATGCTCACCCCTCACTGCCCAGCTTTTTTTCCTTTCCCTCCTCTTTCTGCTGCACTAGTGCTTTCTCACGGCCCCCTTGCCCATCCCTCCTCTCCCAGCCTGGCCAGGCCACGTGCTGCTGGCATGCTCCCCTGTCCTGCTGCCCCTTTTGAGTAGGAGCTGTGCTGACCAGCAGAGCGCTGCCGTGGCCAGTGACACTCTGATACTCTGACAGCGCTCACCAGCGCATTCCCACGCTGCTGCCAGGGAAGTCTGTCAGCAGCCTGTAAGGCTGTGGAGCTCCTGAGTTGCTGCTGTACAGTGTTTTGTTTTATAATGGCTCCATTTCACACTCCAGTGCAGCTGACTTACCCCACTGTATTTCACTCTCCTAATTAGATTTTGCTCGTTATTCCTGAGCCCCTCCAAAGCCGAAGCAGCACAGTGCCATGTCTGCTCTCTGTGCTAAAGCAGCCCCAGGGCTGGATCCTGGGCTGCACCCACACAAGCTGGAAGAAGAACTGTGTGGTTTACACTGACGAAGAAGGTGTGCAGCCAAGGACCCCGCGAAGCAACAGCCAGGGGCACTGGGAGAGGCGAGCGCTCGCTCAGCTGCTGCACCCGTGTGTCCCACGGTCTCCGTGCTCATCCCACACGCCAGGTACCCAACCCGTGCCCCTGCTCTGAGCACACCTCCTCCCATCTTCTCTTCCTCCTTCCTGCTCTCCACTCACTCTGAATATAGGGGAGTATTTTTTAGAGGAGTGAATTATCTGATAGTTATCTCTGACTCCAAGGCCTCTCGGTGCAATGTACAGCTCCTGAAGCCCGTGGACTTGTAGGAATTTATAGCAGTAGATTGACAGGAAGTTTTTTCTGCAGGTTGTTTATATTATTGTAAGCTGCTTAGGAGGAAAGCTTTAACAGAACACTAGATAAAAAGAAAATGGGTTTTAAAACCTCCAGTCACTCTTCTTTCTTAACTTGTTCTTGAACAAATAAATGTGAGCCCTGGGAAAGTACCTGAAGGCACTTTCACAAGAAACTAGCACAGAACATAGCAGAATGCAATGGGCAAAACATCCTCTGCTCAGTGTTTGGCAACAAAAAACCCAACTGAAAACCTGGGGGAAGAGCAGGACCTGGGCAGTGAGGTCGGACTGTGAATGCAGGCACTCGGGTATGTGAATAAGTAAATGGTCCTTGCTTTTTCTACCAGTAGGATCTCATATCCTGCAGTATCACATATCTTAATAGCTATTGATTTTTTTCTATATTCTGCCCACAGCTAGAGCAAAATTTCATTCAAATGAAAAACTCACTAATGTGCTGGCCGTTATCCTGGGTGAAGGAAAGACAAAGGGTTGGGAAACAGAACATTAAACAGAATGTTCCTTTTAGCATTATGCAGAGGTCCCATTCGGCAAAGAAAGACTTTCAGCAATCCCAATGAAAATTATTTCAGACTAAAGACAGAAATAGAACAGTTGCCTCTCATCTACAGCAATACTGAACTGACACCTTTTGGGGGACAGTTGCAAGTCTTTCAGTCACTTAATACATCCTTATCTGTCCCAAGGGCTTGCCCTGTTGAGAGAAGGGCAGCACGAAAAGTAACATGAAATCTCCCAGGTGGTGGCACATGGCAGCCTGTGCTGATGCCTTCCACCATCACCCCGAGCACAGGAGGAGTTCAGAACCCATGGGAATAATCTCTCTGACCGCCAACCCAGGAAGTCCAATGGAAACATGGGGGTTGCTGTCAAGACAAAACCAGGATCGTTGCTTGGCATTCATGGCAGTCCAAGGGAGCTGAAACCTTCACATGAAGAGACACGAGAATCAAGTAGTGACTCAGCCTGTCCTACTGGATGACACCAAAGAATAAAGTGGTCTGAATAAACAGTCTCAGTCCTGTGGTTCTCAAGTGCTGAACACAGGGAAAAAGCAATTTTCTCTGTCAGCACTGCTGGTTAATAGGGGCAGACCAAACAGGTTTACTTTTAAGTGCCTGTCTTCAGTCTGGAGGACAAAGGTTTTCTCCAGGCGGGGAGAAGATATTAGTTGGCCTAAGTGAAGTCTCAGCAGGAAGTTTCCCTGCAAAATATAGAATTTAAATCATTTATTTGCATTTCTTGTATTTAAACAGGATACTAAGAGGGAGAAAGACAGAGAAACCTGGGAACAGCAGGCAGCTTCCTTGGAAGGGAACTGCAAACACAACAGTGAAAGGGCAGCTGAGTTCCTGTGCAAAACACGGTATAAAGCCTGGCAATTCTCAATGGTAAAAATAACTCAGAGCAAATTAACAACTCGTAGCAAACTGAGCAGCAGCATTTCAGAGTTTACTCAGTAAAAGAGTACATTTCTTTAGTATATTCTCTAGTATTTTAGCATATTAGTTACTGTGTAATAGGAGCACAAAATGTATGATGGAGATAGAGATGCAGGGAGCCAAAGAGGGACTTGGGCCGGAAGGGAAAGCTACTGCAAACTCAAGAAAGGCAAAGCTTTTTGTCCTGCTATGCTGCCTTGCTCAGCTGGAGAATTGGAGGTTTAGTATCTATGGTGTTAAAGCATGTTTTTTAGGTACAGGCATAAGTGGGCTGAG
The DNA here is from genome assembly GCA_013397755.1 of Cnemophilus loriae. NCBI lineage: Eukaryota > Metazoa > Chordata > Aves > Passeriformes > Corvidae > Cnemophilus > Cnemophilus loriae. The sequence goes on along the minus strand of VZTF01004787.1, from coordinate 890,080 downwards.
GAGCCACAAGAAAAGGGAAGGAATCTCATGTTGCTGGAGCTCAAGTCTATAGATGGAGCCCACAAATACAGGATTGGAGGTTGGGATTACAGTTCCATGATGATGTAGTTAGCAGGGATAGTTGAACAGAAGGGTACTGCAAAGGGCTGTATTAGCAGCTCACATTGAAAGTTTGGATCTCTGCAGAAGAAGTAAGTAAACCTCAAAGAGTCATTGATCCCTATCATACTGTCACCCATCCACTTCAGCTTCATCTGTGAGTCTTGCTGTCAGCGCTTGGGAAAGAGTCCACTTCCTTCCAAGTGACAGCATAAGAATCACTGCTTCTGGGCAGGTGGGAGGTGAGTTGGTTGTGTCCTGGGATGAGTATCTTCCCAGGCATCCTGCAGCCTCCAGGATCACAGAGGAGGCATCAGGGGAGTCAGTGGCTGTTTTCCCTGGCTTTGCCCTTTGTGCTGTGTGCGAGAACAAACTTTTGACACCTGTATGGGTACAGATGACTCCATGCTTTCTTCAGCAGTAGCCCTAAAGAAGCACCTGAAAATAGATCGACCTTTTGATTATACACAGCCAACTGGCCTGCTCTTTTAGCTGCGGCCGTTGAGCTTTCCCAAGCAATCTCTAAACATAAAATAGGAGTGATTTTAAAAGAAAATGGGTTCATCAGGTCAGTGGTAGTGTAATTCTGGAAAGGGTATGAAAGTGAGGAAGTAATGATAATGCACGAATTGAAGGGCTGATATAATTTGCCACAGCTGCACTGAGGTAAGAAATTGTAAATAAAACTTCCTGTCTGGCTGGAACATAATGAGTTCCCTACCTTTTAACAGTGCCTGCAAAATAAATTAAAAGAAAACACATACTGCCTTCCTTCACTTGCAGATAGTATCTATTTATTAAGGTAAAAGGAACATTGACAGAGCGTACTGCTTCTGCACAACAGTAGCTGCATTAACTCCAAAGTCCTGGCCACTGCCCAGAGATGAAGAAAGTAGGGGGAATGATGCTGGCATGGGACTAGAGTGATCTGAAATTTCCACTGACAGTAAAATAGGGAGAGTGATGGACAGTGGAGATTTGTCCCTAACCTTCATGCAGCCTTTCTTGTGCTGGAAGGAACAACGATTTTAGGGAGGGAGAGGATATTTGAAGGCACTGACTGTTTCTGTGGGAGAGGCATTATTAGTGGTGGTTAACTGCAGCCACTGCTTTTATAACTTCTTAGTGCTTCGGTACAGATACTGTCCTTTCTGCTCTGCAATTTCAGACTGGACTTGCAAGTGCAGGAAGCCCAAGAACAGAAATGGAACAGTAGTGCAGAAAGAGTGATGTGAGTAGGACTCCCAGTAAAATATCCATAGCCAGAAGGGGTGGAGCTGAACGAGCTCACTAAAGACACACAACAGCTGAGTTTCTGGAATGCACAACCATTAGACAATGCTTCTTATAAAACTGTGTGAATATATCCTTTTACCTAGCAGGTGATTCAGATGTCATACCAAGTTTCTGTGAACAGAGATATGGCTAAAAGCAAGCAAACAAGGAAAGAAAAAAAAAAGACGGAAAAAAAAAAAGACTGATTTTTACCTACACACAACAGGACTCTGCATAGTTACTTCTCATTCTCTTAAACCTCGCCACAGGCAGGGACCCTATGTCAACTGACTGATCAAGGCCTCTGTGAACTATACACTTCCATTTCTTATCTAGAGAACAAAATGGAAACTATGGTAACAGAGACAGACCTGATAAAGTCCATCAAAGCCTGAGGAGGAAACTCAGTCTACCTCTGCCTAGAGCCCGTGACCTCTCTGCTAAGGCTCCCAACCAGAGGGGCACTTCTTGTGACAGTATGATGGGGATATAAATAACTCTTACATAGACACAACCCACTGCACAATTGCTACTGATTTTCACCCGTGCTGTGCTTGGTCTCCTGGCTGGAAGGCAAATGCATCCCTCATTTCAGGGTATACCTCTTAAAAGGATACATCACTTAAGCTGTTATCCAGAAACCGAATAACCAAAAGCATTGGTAATTTTAGCTCAACCTGCTACATTTATCTTAATCCATATTTATATAAAACAGATGTGGAAATTGTGCCACTGTTGTAACTTATAACTTCATGTAAAATACATTTAAATACAAAGACCATTTCTGAATATACTGCTTTCATAGACAAACATAATTGCAAATTCTGCAGATTTTCTGTCTTCTGAAGAAACAGATAGAAATTTAAAATATAGTACAGGAAACTTTTCTCACAGGAAGTATGACAGCTTTTTATAATGTACTCAAAGGCAATTTACTGTGACATGACTTAAAAGGTGAAGCTCATTTTTACAGTGTGTGTGGTGGGGTTGCAGCATGGTAGAATTCCTGTATGCCTGACAGCACAAAGAATAGTGTGTGAAATACCATCTGGATTTACAGTGACCAAAAGCAGAGGTTAATTTATAATTATCTTTGTTGTAGAACCCAAATTATTTTTGGGGAGGCCTGGAGCAGGGTGTCTTGAGCCTCAGAAGAGAAAATAGGTCATTTATGTCAATGAGAAAAGGATGCACCTTGGCTTGTTTTGTTTTCCCACAGCTAGAAACAAACTGCATCCCGAGCTTAAAAGCAGAAAACCTGGTGAGGTCAGCTGTATTTCTGCCATTTGTCTTTCCAGGCTGATTTTTAACTCAGCCTTTAAGTGTTACAAGGAGTATATATCTATATATATATAAAAATAGCACGTGGCAGAGCACTGGAGAAAGTAGAGTCTGCCCTTCTTCCTAGAGGCAAGGACTAGGCAGCTGCCCACACTGACTCTGGATTCATCTGGATCCTGGCTCTGGTGGCATCATGGGGGAGCAAGCCTGGGACAAGGCCTGTGCCCCGAAGGTTGCAAAAGGCTGCCTAATGTACAGCTTGCCCAGCAGCAGGGGCTGCAGGACAGAGCCAAGCTGTAAGCACTCATGCTCACACTTTTCAGTCTTTTTTTAAACAACAGGAAGGCTGGTCATCTGGGAGAGAGTGAACAGCAGGGATTGGCACATCCTGTTGTTATTAATCCATTAAATGGATGTAAAAGCACTAAAAGGAATGGAAACCCAGGTGAAATAAGATACAGAAACTTGTATATATTATGCTATTGCCACTAGATTTGGGAACTTCTTGTGCTCTTACACTCCTGTTTGCACTACCAAGGTACCTGGTCTTGCAGCCACTCAGTCTGTGTTCAGCACTTTGTTTAAGGTGCATCCCATAATACCTTCTGCTGCATGGTGATTTAGGAGCATTTGCACTGGAAAAATAGGAAAGAAAGTAGTGCTTGAATTATCTACATAAAAATGCTTAAAAACGTACTCCCTTTTGGTATCAGTTTGGCATAAGTGATAAATGTAACAAAGACTGAGAGATACAACTTTCAGCACGAAACTAGCATCATCTCTTGGAAGATACACATAAGTGACAGACTCTGAAACGGAAGAAAAAAAGGAACATCAAAATTATTTAAGAGTAGCAAACAAAGTCGTAAATAGTGGTTTTGTCACGCATTTGCTGTATAGCCACAGCTCTGGAATTTTAAGTGCTTGAGAAGGAAGCAATTGGCCAGGTGCAATCTGAATTCTAGTTTCAAACTATTCCAGAACCTGTCCTCTGCTATGTCAGGCAACTAACACACTAATAGTTGTCTTTATCACAGCAGCTGCACAATCAGCCTTTGGCCAGATTTTTTCTTAGAAACTGTCACAGAATGAGCTTTATTCTAGAGTTACCAGTATCCTGCTAATTCTGGACCTCAGAGGATTTCTAAAACCACCATGCAAAATGAACATATGGATTAATTGCAGAAAGAATAGATACTATCACTTACCTCTGAAAAATAATCAATATTGCAGAAAAGGCTTGTAAGCAGAATTAAAAGGAGAGGTAATTTTCTTCAATCGGTTTTGAGCTATTATGCATTACCAATTTTCATTAGTACTTTTTGTCTGCCCCAGAACATACACAGAAGGGGAGAATAGGATGTATATAAAACTAGCTCAGAAAGTTCTATCACTTTTTATATGCTGTTCCTTGCCTGTCATTTTAAATTTTTTTTGTGTGTACTTTTCAGCTTTCACACATTTTAAAATGATACAGTAGTATATCAATTATAATTGAGTGGCAATAAAAAATATTGTTTCTCTTTGCTAGATGTATGGTGTGCATGAGTCGAAGCAAAGATTTGTAGGCTGTGGAGAGATAATTTAAAAGCATAATGGCTGCTAGTGCTTGCTTATGTTACTAACTTTGTTTTCTTTTCCCTTTTTTATATTTGTCATATAATTTTTACTGTGTGTTTTTCTCCTTTGAAAGCATTTCAAAAGACATTATAATCTACCACCTTGTCTTTTAGGAGGTCATTAGTCACACAAATTGTCGTTTAAGCTGAACTTTACATTTGATGAATTTTCTGTTTCAGCCTGTAAGAAATGAGACTGAAATTGGAAACAGTCTTTATCCAAGACCAAGGCAAATTATGAGGGACACTGCGATGCCTGGCCGGCTGAAAGGATGTTCAGACACATGGGGCCAGGGAGAAGTGTGCATCACAGCCAGGCCATTGCTGCACCCTCCACATCTAACCTTTGAAAGGTTCCAGTGCCTCATCAAAGCCTATTTCAGAAAGTAACAGACACACGAACATTTTGAAAAATGAAGATTAAGATCTAGAGTGTAAAAGGACAATCTCAGCCTGCACGAGTAGTGCAGGAACCTTCCCCTGTGCACTGTTGCCTTGATATGTCACTTAACGTAGTTAATCATACTTGAATTTTAGAAAACTGAAAGGTACACCTGCAGTTTTCAGCTATTATGATATCTTGTAAGAAGAACTTTTCCTGCTTTTCTGAAGTGACAGCTACAAGCACAGGCCTGAAGTGCAGAGAAGTCAGGCTGCACTATTTCCAGAGGTATTATTAACACCACAACAGCAGTCCCCCAAACCGTACCAACAGAAGTTTCAAATGGCAGATTCAGGGGTTGAACAGCCCTTTCACTTTTCCCTTTCTCTTCGTTTGACATCACATTGGCCAGCCTATACAGAGCAGCAGAGAGGGAAGGAGCAGCATTAGGCGGATGCTGCTGGTGGGTGCCGCTTGCCACCCGCGCTCCCCAGGGCACTCCTCATAATCACAGCCACCTTCTGCACACAAAGGCTTGGTGCTGCAACATTATTCTCCATCTACAGAGCTCTGCTTCATGCAATCTGATCTTCATTCATATGTTGTTACAGCAGTTTTCCAGATTTGAAGGCTCACTGTAGGACAGAGCCATTTTTTGTGGCTGGAATCCTCTGTTTCACTCAGATTTGTTTCACATCAAGTCTCTTGTGTACGAGTCATTATAAAAAATGTTTGGTGGAAAAGTAATTTATAAACCATAAATAGAACTATTTAGTCCCTGTTTTTATCAGTGCAGACCAACACAGCTCCTAATTGCAAAACTGACCTGGTCCCAAAGCAAAGGCCAGCTGTGTCTAATCATCCTGGGGATGGACCAGAACACACCGAATAAAGGAAATGGAAAGTAACGCCAAAATGTTTTAAGATGTAAAATGACACAACGTTCAATGAACACTTGCCAACATCATCTCTAATTACTGCAGTGATTAAGTAGTAAAGAATTTGGTCCCAAGGGGATTGCAGTTCTGCAGGAAATATGGTGCCATGTGTTACAGAATTTTTTCTTGCAAATCATTATGGAAATCCTGCTTCCTCTGGTTCTCCTAACAAACTCTTTCTTTGCAAAAACCATGCTTCATTTGTGAAGTGCAGAGGGAGTGTAGCTTGCCTGCTTCTGAAGATTTATGTCTTTATTGCCATGTATTCAACTTGCCTTTTTAAAAAAATCCTTTTATGTCTCTAAAGAAAGAAGCATAGAAAGCATTATGTATTTGCATACGGTAAGGGTTCCTCTCATCCTTGCTGAAGAACAAACAGAGAATAGGGGAGGGCTAGATAAAAGCATCGAGACCTTACGCAGCATGGCAATGGCCTAACAAACAGCCAGAGAAACTGCAATTAATGCAAGACCAGTTTAAAATCATAGTCCCAGGGGACACCTTAGAAGACCTTGTTTAGAAGTACTTTCTTCTTTTTTTATAATTCTATTAACCATGAGATCAAAATTTTTCCAGCTTAAGAAAACTGCAAAGCACAACAAAAAAACATCAGGTTGAATAACAAAAGCATTTGAATTGATTTTAATTTACGGGTTTAAACTTTCTGGAACTCTGGATAAAAATGTCTATTGTACAAGCAAAATATGACTCTCACCATAGCATGCTCATGCTTATTGTGTTTTATTCTCTCAGCAGGTGTCCCTAGATGTGTGCTGTGTTGCTGTCTTTTCATTCAGCAAAGGAAGTGGGAAAAAATCCTTATCCTCTTGCAGAGCTAGAATAGGAGACAAAGGACAGCAAGGGAATAATCATGGACCTCCTTCTCTGTTTGGTCCCGATTTTTTTGCATCAGATCCATGTCTCCGCTGTCTTCCTACCCTTTGCTATACAGAGCTTCCAAACATGCTATGGCATGTTCCACAAAGAAATATTTAGCTCTCACAAGGCACTTTTATCAGCACATCAAAGCAACACAATTATCCCCATTTCGCTGGTGCGAAAACCAAGACTCCAGCATGGTCTGCATGGAACATGCACGGCAGGGAAACAGTGCTGTGTGTTCCCAGGCTATGAGTGCCACACGCATCCACTGCAAACGGGGCACGGCTGTCTGCCGTGCACAGAGAGGTCGAGGGAGGGGAGGAGGAAAGAGAGGCACCAGAATATAACACCCTGGGGTTTAAGCTTCCTGTTGTCCTAAGGAACACGTAGAATCAGTCGCAAGCAAGATCAGCTGCTTTCAGACATAGCTTTTAGAGCAAAATCTAACACGTGGTTAAACGTGAGCGAGAAACGGCGACATGGGCAGTTCTCGGCTGTCAGCTGTTCCCCACTAGCCCGGCTGTGCTGCTGGGATGTGGTCAAAGGTATGAGCAGAATGAAAAACAAAACCAGCTACAGTAGTAAATTAAAATGCTTCCCCTTGCTTCTTAGTAGAGATGAGGTTTAGCTGGAAAGGCAACAGATGCTCTGAATTTCAGTATTTAAAATGAGACGTTGAGACTCTTCCTTTTTAGCCAAGTTGTTACGAGTATGGGAGAAGATGCTCTTTTTTTTCCTCAGCATTGAATAAGATGTTAAACTTAGTTTTCTAAGCTCATTTCATGAATCATTCATGATCAAGTACAAATCCTCACAAACTCACAGGCTTCCTGGTCGAGAGCACTGAACCAGCAAGAAGACTGTTTAGGGAGATTTAATGGGGAATGCCAAAACAGTTAAAAATACGACTGGAAGGATCATAAGCAGTAGGTGAATTCATTGGACCAGAACACTTATCAGTTGCTTCAGTCCCATTTGTACTATCAGCAGTGTTGATAATAAAAGCGTTGCAGATTTTGCAAAGAACTTCAGATTCTCAAATTCTATTTTTTTTCTTTTATGCATCTGTAGTTGTTATTTCTGTGAAGGGCATCGTGCCATCCTGCAGCACTTGTGACTCACTGAAATTCTTTTTTTGAGACTTAGCAGTATGAAGTTCTAAGTAAGTCACGCTGAGAAAAAACACTCATTTTGGATAAAATAGATCAACTTGTGTTTACAGTGACCAAAAAACTTCCAATAAATATTGCCCCCACAAAAATCTGACAAGACAACCAAATTTAGAGGGGAAATAGATTAGCTGACTGGCAAATGTATTGAACCGAGACCACATGTTAGAGAAGCACTGAAAGCAAAAGTCTGCACGCAGTTTTTCCTGTCCCCTTTTACGTACTCACTCACTCAGAAGGTGCACGTTTCTCTGGCAGCTGCTCCCATTCTTCATAACCTTGCTGAAGGAGGGCACAAACAGAAAGAGGGTGGGTCTGGGGCAGACACGCTAAGGGAAAAGGAAGGTTAAAAGGCCTTGATGGTTGTAAAGGGAACAAGGAAGGTGTACCTGCTTGTGAAATGGCCAGGTGAGGGTTAGGTTACAACAATGCTGCTTCGACAGCACAGCCAACCCCAAGAGGATAGTCAGCCTTCAGTGCCCCGTGGCAAGGAGAGCTGCCTCTCCCACGAGAGATGCTCTTGCTCTCCTTGCACCAAATTTTCCAGCACTGCCTCCCTAACTTCCAAACAACGGGTCTAGTTCCTTTTCCTTTTAATAACTACTGCCATTGGTGGAGGTGTGGACATCACCCAGCAGCACGATCACTCAGCTGATGATTTGGAAATGAACATGCACATTCACAGGCCCCTAATTCCTCAGGGCTGGAAACCTCTAGCAGCCAAATTCTTCTACATCTATCTGATATCTGGCTGAACTATCTCCAAACCAGACCAGTGCTTTCCGGCAGCACCATAGCAAGCTCCCAGAGGCACCAGTCTGCAATTACCTGTCAGAAATATGACACAAGACACCAGGAATGGCAGGCTGCCACCTCTGTCAGCCACCTAAAATGGAGACTGGATAGAGCCATTCAGTCATGATTTTCAAGTCCTGTAACACCTGCATGATGCTATCAAAATACATGAACTATTGTAATCAGAGACCTCATCTACAGCATTTTCGTACAAACTGAGTACACCCAAAATGCAGTGAGAAACTAATCAAACTCTTCTACAGCTTGCTAGTTCATATTTTTGTTTGAAGCTTAGGTGTAGTGAAAAGGCATGAGTTAAAAATGCTGATAGACTAAGCTTGATTTTTTTTTAAAGAAAAAAATTGTTCTCTAAGAAAGGCATAAAATTATTCATTTATGTTAAATATCAACTGTTTCTGTTTTCTATTAAAACAGCTCTGGCTTTCTTTTTTACTGTATTAAAAGAAAATCAGGAGGTTTTCATATTTTAGACTTGTGCTGTTGTAAAAACAAAGAATCACATGGTTCCTAAACTGCTCTAAATTGCATTTGAACAGAAATGTACATAAACTTTCACCTTTTTGAAAGAGTAAAACCTATGTATTGCCTTGAAAAGGGCACTAAATGGCTCCTGCATTTAGAACTGGATGGCAAAGTCTTTTACTGCAGTGTCTGAGATGCCGCTGCTGGCCTTTGCTATGGTGTCAAGCATCAGCCTTTGTGGCATTGCAATTTCCCTTCTGGAAAAAAGTTGGTATTTGCGGACCATATTACACTGAATGAAATTTGCAGTCTCTGATGCCTGCTAGTGGGACATTTGTTACATGCTCTGTTTTGAATGTAGTAATACATATTTCAGTGTGGCACTGCTTCTTCAAAAGATTAAAAACCTCTTAGTCCTTTGAGACTTGTGTCAGCATCTGATTTCATGTGCACGGTAATCTTTAAATATTAATATGGGGCAAGGTCATGCTCTCTTTAACCCCCAAAACAGAGTTAGTAAATCACGATCTGGCAGTAAAAATATACAGGGCACATCAGTATTTGTTTAGGGCAAAATCTAAATTTAAATTAAACTAAATTGGCTACTGGTATTTTTATAATCACATATACGTAAAATCTTATTTGTGGGCAGGGAGGGAAGTATGGATATTCTATGAAGCTGTAATTGAAATATATTTATTAAGAGGATATTAATAAAATCTCTGCCATTGACAGCAGAGAAAGAATGTCTGAAATACCAGTTAGATAAATCTAAAGTGGGAATTCTGAAGCTCTTGGGGCAAATCTGCTGCTGTCAGATCCTCTGTTGACTGCAGCAGAATGAGTCAGTTTACACCAGATGAGCAGAAGCCTTTTGGGCTCTCCTCTAAGCTGAACCACTGATTTATGGCATGACATTGGTAGTCTCTTTGACCTCTTTATATGCCATCCGTCCTGCTAAGGAGCACGGGAAGGGGGAGTGCTGGACCTTCCTGGAAACCAGATGATAGACCCAAATAGACTTTCCCTAGGCAAAATAAAACATTTCAGAGTTAAATTTCTTGAGAGAGGCTGATGGGTTAGCCTTGTAATTCTCGATACATTACCATTACATGTTTTCCGGAGCTCAGCTCCCAACGCAGCTGAGGTTCATGCCACACATAACTAACCACATTTGTTTTGCTGCCAGGGGACCTCCCTCGCTACGGAGATGGGGAATGGCTTTATCCTACAAAAGAGAGCCAGTTGAACTTTGCAAGGAGTCAGTATTGTGAGCCTATGACCTTTCACATGAAGTACTTAGATGGCAACACAGAGGTAGCAGAGTCTGGGGAGAGAGTCTTCACCTAAGCATTGGGAAATAAAGGGAGACAAATCATTTAAATTTAAAAACACAGCCAATGCACTAGTTAAATAGACAGTGAATGTGTGATTCTCAATTAGAGCAGAGAACAGAGTAGTTCAGGTTCAGCATTAGTGATTTGAACTACCAAGCAGGCAAGATTTTCCTTACAGAAACATCTGAGACAAAAGGTGATCATAAATAATTAGCTAAACTTAGCTCAGTTTTTCTCTATGCTTTGCCTCCTAAAGTTGCCAATTATTTCAAATTATGTATATAAATTTTGTGATGTGGACTGTTATGTCCACTGGGAGATGTGCTCAGGCTTTTAAACTCATCTCCTCTGGCCCTTTTACTTTGGTCTGAGCCCCAAAGTGTTTTATGGGCCTCACTGGTAGAGGTAATGGGAGTCTGCAGATCAGGTCATGCAGGTTGCGTTACACCAGACACAACTCAGACACGTAGAAGGGTGCAGAACAGACTGGGAGTCTCCAAGATGCAGCAGAAGCACTAGAGTCTCTAACACTGCAGAGTGATTTAAGCACTGTTTAAATCAGCCTGTGTCACCATTCGGGGCAGGTTCCTCAGCTCAGCAAAGCTGAGCTTCAGCAGGAAAGATCCTCCCAGAACATTAAACTGATTTTTGGCTGTGGCTTTCAGTCTGGGGTCCACGAATGCTCAGGAATCTGTGGATCCATTCTGAAGGCCCTGCAGAGGTAGTGAGGAAAAGTTTATTTTCAGTAGGCTTATGTTTGCTATGCAGATGTCCACACATCCACCGGAATCCACAAAGTTTGATTTAAGACTTTGCTCCCATATACAACAATTTGATACTAATACTTTGGAGTCGCTTTTTTCACAAATGGATTTTATCAGCAGGTTCAGAATACTCTTCCAATGCTCACTAAGCAGCCCTCTCCTGCTAAAAGCTCACTGGAGTTATTTTGTAATATTTAAATTTGTGTGAAAATTCAATCTTGCCTGATTATCCTGAGGCATTACTCATGTAAATCAGACTCTAAACAGAAAAGGATCTTATTCTGAGGAGGATGCAGGAGCAAAGATACAAGACAATGGGCAATGAGAACACTGAAAAAGAAGCAGCAGATTATTTGACAAAATACAAGACTGGGGAAGGAGAAGCAGAGGGAGGAAAGGGAAGACAGAAAAGAAGCAAATCTAGAAATTAGCCTGTAAGAGTAGAAAGTCACATTAATTCTCACTATTCTCACCATCTCTTTTAGCTTGGAAGACAGCAAGGTCAAGGGCTACAAACATTGCCCAGGTGTGGTGGCAGTGGCTGTCAGGTGGCATCCGGCAGCCAACACTCCTTGGTCCCCAGCCAGCCCTGTGGGAGCTCTGCACCCCTGTGGTTCCTGAGGCAGGGACCAGACCCACTGCAAAATGCCAGCCATGTGACTGTCACCCCATAAATCACTAGTAACAAAAAACCCAGTGGTAAGCAAAAACAAAAAATGTGACTGAATTTAAAGCAGGCAAGTACCCTGCTCTGAAAAGGCTCGTAACTGCCCCAGGAATCCCAAACATATCCTTCAGCACAAACTGTGCAGCCCCTAGGAAGCACTGAGCAGTCAGAGATGGAGGAAACCTGGAAAAGCCTGGTTTTCCAAGTAAGACAGCAGAATAGCTGTTTCAGGGTGCTCATTTTAGCCAAAAGAGGGCCTCTGCAGCTGGCAAGTAATTTGATTGTACAGCCCCTTCTAGAGAGTGAACAGAATGTCAGCAGCACAAGGAGTCACCATTCCCAAGGGCATCTTTCTGATGGCTCATTCAATACCCTGGTGTTTTTAGACACACACACACACAAAATGGTCCCTGAGACATCAGAGAGGGCAATGGCCAGGGCAGAAGAGAAAATGCAGACAGCCAGTCTGGGGCTGGGATCGTCTGAAGAAGTGCTCAGAAGCAAAACCTGTTTCAGGAGAAGGATTCTGGCTTGTCAAGAGCAGAATTAATGACAAAGAAACAGCAATTAGCATGATTTTAAATATTCCTCTAAAATACGCTATAAATCGTTTTGCCCTTGGGAGAGCCAGAACAAAAGACGAGCATAAAACTGCAGGCAAAATGCAAAAGTCTCCATCTGACTGTGCAGGCAGATGGAGTTATTTAGTAAATCCTCTACAGTCTTCTCTGGGCTATAAGGAAAGGAGGGAAAAAAAGCTGCCCAAAGTTTCAGTCAATATTTACCTCTTGGGTTAATAAATTGTGATCCTGACCTCAACAAAAGTCAATATCTTCTGATTATTATACTCAGGCACCTTTTTATTTGTACTCACTCATTGTATAATGAGTCACCCGTTTCCACTGGCAACTTCACTTTCATTTTGAATGTCTGAATTGAACAATCATTTATACTCCAAAGGCATAAGACAAAATTACTATAAACTAGAGCAGTAAAATGTGGACATAGGTTGCTATTTCCAGTGAATGAGCAAGCTTGGGCAGGGGGCGGGCAGAAGGGATCAAGGATTAAGTACAAAAAATAGCTGGTTTAAATCCTCTTTTAAATACCTCTGAGTGACAAGGAGCAGAGAGAGGAAAGCCCTGAACTGTGATATTAAATACAATTAGGCTGCAAGCGTGGCAGGAAAGAAAAGGCAACAATCTGGCCTGAATAGTAAACTTATTTTAAGGGAACATTAGTAGGCTTTCTCCCTGAAATAACCAAAAGCAACACCAGAAAATAAATGCCAAGGGCAACATGTATAAATTCACACACTTGCAAGCTAAGCCACAAAGACAGATCTGAATGAAAGTCACCACACACTTGCTGCTTCATTAGAGGTGCACTAGGCCAGGGCTGGAGGGAGAAAATTCAGGGTGTTATTCTCATAATTATGTAATGTTTTATATAATACCACAGGTGTGCACTGTGCTTTCTTGAAAGAAATCAAAGCACAGCCTCCCCCAGCAAGATCAAGAATCAGTTAGAATCACATTTTTGCTCTTCAACTTCTCATTGTTTGAACATCCCCCACTGACTATAATAAAAACGTTCTTTGGGCTTACAAGGCTTGTGATACGGGAAAGATTTTCACCCACATAACCCACTAATCCCATCTCTTTTTAAAAAAGTAAGTAACTTTACCAGTTTAAGTTTGTCTGGCTTGATATTATTCTACTATTAATGCCACTCTGGCAAACAATGTTGAGAGTAGCACATCTCTAGCTTAAACGCAGTAATTTTTGAACAGTGGAAAATCAAAACGATCAAATTATGATCAAATCAATCATGATCTGGCTGTCTTTGTGAACACTAATAAGCCCCATATAAATCACCCTAGCGTATTTCTTCTAGAAACCATATTATAGATAGTCATGACACTATTCTGATACCATATTACCTTGTATTGTAAGTAAAAAAAGTATGACCAAAGAAGGCAATGGTGTACTTATGGGAAAATGAGTGCAGAAGCAGTATTTTCAAACTGGAAAAGAAGCTGTCATTTTCAGATGGGACATTCAACCCAATGTTTATCGGTTAAGTATGTATTTTTTGTATTATCTGAAAATACTGTGTTAAATTGTATGTATTCAAAAAAAGGTGTATCTCATTCAGAAGCAGCAGAGTTGGCCAGCATAATCTTCAGGAAAAGGATGTCATCTTAAGTAGATTTTTCCCTTCTACTTCACAAATTCCACTTACAATTCACTTGCTATAAGCACATTTTAAATAGGGACCAGCAGATAAAGTTGTTTAGACAGCTCATACACCAAAAAGCAGGTGATTTTCTAAAACAAAATTACGTAAAAGCAGAATTTAAAAAAATCTCCCCACGACAAGATGCGACAAGCAAGAGCCTGACCATGCTGAAGCTCAATACATTACACATTCATTTTATGTTCACAGATCTGCTCCATCTAAATTCAGATGTTTTTCACCATTAACTTACTTGAGATCCTTTATTTCCATCTAATGAGCTTTATCAGCAACTGCCACCATTACCACATTGGTGCCAACAAGCAGACATGCTAATTCATGTGCCATTAAACAGCATGCATATCCATAGGGGAAGGCTGGAAACGTCTTGGGAATGGAAATGATTGAAGTTTCAGTAGGTTTGAATAAATCTGTGGGCACTTTGTAGCTACAAAAGATTTTCTTCTACAGCCTTTACAATAGCTTGGAAATGGCAACTAATTTAAATGCATCAGTATGTGTAGACAGAAACTGCAATAAGGTGGGCAAAGTACAGCCAGATGCTGTGGTTTCTCAAAACCTAGCGTGCTTCCAGGGACATGTGTGCTTTTGAAAAGAAACTATTTCTTCATATACTGTAGCAGACAAAGTTGAAGTACGTTATCTTGTAGTGAAGGGAAAGCCTCAGACCAAGCACAAGAATCCATAGATTTGGCTGACCACGATTAGAGCCCAAGGTGCTCTAAGCCAAACTTCTTCATAGCAACCTTCTCTGGCTAAACTCAAAGTAATTTATCTAACTGTGGTGAAATAACCAAACGTGTCCCAGTCTGCTTGTCCATACTGGGTAAGAGTGCAAGCTGAGCTGCTCATTCATGTTTGGGAGGAAGGCCACTGCACTGTCTGCCAATAGCAGCATCCCCAGCCAGATGCACTACTGATGGGCCAGAAGTACCAATGATCACTCCATATCACAGAGAAAAATGTACCTATGACATATTGAAGGATTACAGAATGTTTTTTCTGTGTTTTCACTCTTTGCTACTTGAAGGACAAAAGTTAAAGGACCCGAAGCAATGATCAGCCTTGTGGAAAGCTGAGGCCTCAGGTCACATAGTTCTAGTTAAAGAGTGTTTATCTGCATGCATATTTTAAATGGAGCAAAACTGAGGATGAGACAATTATCCTTCTGCCCTATACATTTCCAGAACAGAAACTGCACAAACAGAGAGAGGAAATAGCATTCAATTCAAAATAAGTCTGGGGTTTTTTGCAGGTCATGCGGAAACACTGCTCTTGTGGGAGGTACACTTCTCAAGGTCTCTTTCACCGTACTGAGGTCTGACAGAAGAGTAGATAATTTCCAAGATGATATTTCCATGAGGTTATAAAGAGACAGGAGGAGAACTTCTCCAAGGAGGCAAAGGTCCTGGCCATCAGCCACAGTGCAGTAATTCCCAGCTCAGAATGCCACTGCAAGGGATGCCACCAGTGTGGGAGTACAGAAGGGAACTGAACTAAGTGTCAGCAGCAGGGAGCACCTCACCAGGCAGCAGAGCTGGACCCGGGGTTCGGATGGGATGGTTATTCCTCTCTGCCCTCTGCAGAGGAAGCTCTCCTCGTGCCCCAAAGAGCGCGGCGCTGCCGGCGCAGCCGTGCCGGGCACGGAGCGGGCGCTGCGGCGCAGCCAGGGCTCCGCTGCGAGCCTGGGGCAGCCCCCTCTGCACTGAGACCGGGCCACCAAATGGCTCCAAGACAAAGGTGGCGAGCTGGCGTTTGTTTTTAAATTCACAGCAAGCCAGTGCAAAGAGCAGAGATGTTTGATGCATTTACTGTAGCCTGTGCTGCTAAAGAGATTCAGTGAGTCTCCTAAATTAGTGCAAGTTCCTGAATCCTAGAGAAACATAAGAGGGTCTTGTGAACTAAGGAAGGAGGCAGATGGTTTCTGCAATGGAAAACAACAAATTATTTTTGTTAGAGGATTTTTGAGTTACTGAAGGATCATTTCTACTGGCAGTCAAGATACTAACAGATAGAAACGTTATAAAATAGCAATTCAACAGCTATTTCTTCAGTCACTCACTATGGGCTGTATGTGATTTTAATTAATAAGCTTAATGTCTTCAGATGGATGTATTTTGGTTTTCTTCTGTGCTCTGTCTGCTCTTTATTCTTCCAAGCAATAACCTAAAATATAATGTACTGACCAGAGCATAATAGAGTGGACTAAAATATAAGAATCATAAAAATCATACTTGTTTACAATACAAGGCATGGATTAATATTAGCAAGTGTTTGAAAGCACTGAAAGAACGTTTTCAGCCCCCACCTTTATGATCAAGTAAATCCTAGCTTTATGCAGAAAATAATATTCAATAAGGAATACAATCTAAATCTTGAATTATATAAAAATCACAACACGTATTTTCTGTGCTCCTCTAAAATTCAATAAATAGTTCAATAGATCATCTTTATTCCTTTCACCCTTCTGGGGAAAAAATGATTCTTAGGCAAAGAGCTTGCAGGCCAAATTTCAATCTGAAAATAACCTTTATAGCTGAGTTATAAAACAATGAGAATAAGGGTTTATGATGTGAAAGTTGATGCAGGCTTTACTGCTTTGGCATGATTGGTGAAGCTGTATTAAAAATAAATAAATTTAAAGAAAAAAAAAGGAAGAGAAAAAAAAAAACAAAACCACAACCTCCCCCCAGGCATTCTTCTCCTCTGACTAAATAAAAGAAGCTGTATGCTATCATGGCCATATAAATCTAAAGTCTTAAACCACTCCGCCCTTATTATCTCTTCCAAAAGAAAAATGTTTATAATAATACATATATTGACTTTAGCTTTTTGCTCAATAACAAGATTTACTGCCCCACTCTTCAGTCAATTGTAACCTCTTTGGGTCAACAAATCTCGATACTGATCTCAATAGAAGTCAATACCTGCTTATTACTTACCTCCGCATTTAGATGCCTATCACAAATTCATATGGGCATCCCCTTGGCAAGCAGAAATTAATACTTTCTGTTTCATTTTTGTACAAAACAGACTCATGTGCTTTTCCCAGAGTCATTTTTAAAGCCATGAGATGATGCTGTGTTTTCAGGAAACAATATTATACATTAGTTTTTGGAACTAAAGAGTTAAAGCTGTTTAGCTTCTCTGATCTTTCTATAAAAATTCACAGACCAACCTTTTTGCAGTTCCTATTTTTTCCCACATAAAATGTAAATCATCAATCTGATATTTTGTCCTTACCAAGTGAGAAAGGCAAATAACAGTAAAATTGAAAAGCTAGTTGCAAGTAATAATACACAAACAAATGTCTCAGAAGTTCAACAGAGAAATGTACTAATCACTTCCTTGGTTGCATTTGTGTAATGCTAACATAAAATATGAGCCTGAAAATCACTCACACACCTTTATTTGTATACGAATTCAGTCTGTACTTTCAGAGTCAACCTTTGTATCATCTATTTGGTACACCAAGTGTCAAACATTTGCTATGAGAGGATAATTGAATCAGGATTTTGTGTCTTATATGTGAACAGATTAAATGGGTATCTATTTACCATGCAATCCAAAGGCTTCTATAAGAATCTTATCATGGAGCTGGACAACAAGAAATGCATTTTAAAATACTGTCTCATTGGACTCGGTCTTGAAAATTTGATTTACTTACATCAAGCATATAAATAAACAGGAATTTATTTCAGAATAGAAACAGAGAAACTACTGGTACAGAAGTCTTGAACACATGGGAAGGAAATGTCAGAAATTATGTTCAAAAATGCCTTTAGAAGTGTCTGAAGCACCTGCAAGAAACATCACTGTATTGGTCCTTTCTAGTTGCACATGCATATAATACTGGTTGTGTCAAACACAGCAGACAACAGATGGAGCAATGACCCCAACCTTGAATACCTGTATTTTGTTCTCTTGTCTTAAAATCTTCATTTCAGAACATCGCAAATGGCAATGAGAGTATTAGTACTTCGATCAATGGAAGGATGGCAAGGATGGAAGGATAGAAGTAAAACAATAACTAGGAAAAGTGTGTATTGAAGATTTAAATATAAAATCAATTTTTAAGTTCTCCTTTTTAGCTGAGCCAGTGCAATTCACGTAACACTATGTAAGGCTGGCTTAATGTTGCACATTCCCATCGCTGTCCTATAACATTTGCATTATTTGAGGTACCATGAAGCTGTGCAATCTGCTATAACTGCTTTCTTGTGTTTGCCAATTAAATCCCAGAGTCTAAAAAACTTCCATAAATTGAAAACTTAGATGTGGTTTATGCACAGGAGATCCCATTCTGAATTTACTGACGCCAGGTTTGCATACACCATAGGGATAAAAGTAATGGGATGAATGAGAATCATGCTAGGACTTACCCAAGAACTGTATTTGACTAAGAAGGTGAGCCAACTCAAAATTAAATTGTTTTTCAGGCTAAACAAAATCAATACTATTTATAGGATGTGATAGTAGGCCTAAAAAAAAACATTTCTAGCTTTTTAAAAATAGATAAAGCTATATTGATTTACAAAACGTAAGGCATTAGGCTGCTCAGATACACAGAATTGTCATGTAAAAGATCTAGGTCAAGAAACACCAATGAAACTCTCATTCATCTCATTAGCTGAGGAGCACAGTGAAAGGTTAAGCAAGGTTAAAGAGGTCTGTCTAGCATCTGATACTCCTGCAGGGTGACAAGCTGCTCTCCATGGCCAGGTTTAATGACCACCTCTGACCGCCCAGTGAAGGCTGTGCGCGCTCTGGGCCGAGGCGCTGCAGCAGGGAGGCACCGGGAGCCGCCCGCCCCCATCGCATCCCCTCCCCGACCGTGGCTGACCCTCTGCTGAGCCCAGCCTAACGACAGTGCCTTCGTTTACACCCCCACAGCTGCAGAATCAGATCTATGGCATGTTTTGATCCAAACCACACATGGATATGCACCAGGAGAGAAGGTAAGCCCACCTCCCTCACCCCATTCTCCCTGCTGTGGATCTCCATGGGGAGGAGGAGCAGTGCAAGTGTGCTGCTGAAGATCAGCAATAGTGGGATGCAGCCAGGAGTTAGAAGAAAAAATGTATGTGACTCAGAGCTGCCACATGGAACCTCTTCATATGTACCAAGAAATAGAGCAAGGATCCATCTAATAGGGAGAAAATGCTGAAAGTAAACTACACTAGCTTCCACAGAATAGGCCTATCCAGGATTTGGGTTCTATTCTAGCAAACAGCGAGGATTATATTTATTGAACCTGACTGTAATACATTTCATTCACAGGAACTGATATTAGCAAAACCATCTTGAAATTAAAACATTAGTGCATTTTTATGTGATACTGTTTAAAGTGGGTAGATTTTGGATCCATAATATGAAGAATGAAGGATGTAATGCCGTAATATGAAGGATGACAATAATTAAACACAGATGAAGAGCTGGTGAAAACACAGCAGAAATTCAACAAAGATCAAGTTCCAGAGTAAGAGAATATGAAGGAAAGAGAAAGACAAATGAGGACTGTGCAAATGAATATATAATAAATATAATATACACTAGTAATAGTTGTGTAGCACCAGCTAGATGGGAAGAGGCAAAGGACAACAGGAAGATTGGCCTAAAACCAGGCATATTCTGCCCTGACTGTGGCAAAGACCTTGGAAGATGCTCAGAGGGAAGAAATCTCCATGGAGATTCATGAAAGCTGCTCATTATCATTATTATTTTGCAGAAGTATATCTACCCCTGCACAAGCCTTGAGGCCCGCTCACATTTCCTGAATGTCCTAGAAGATGAAATCTAACTTTGAAATGGGAAGAGCTAAGTATGAGTGGTGGTTTACAATTTTCTGAAGAAGGAGGTGGGCTGTATGCAGAGGCCTCACAACACTGCTACCATGCCATGTTGTTCCCACCTCCGTGAACTCATCTTTTCCAGAATCTCCTGACAATTTCAAAGTATCGCTTATGTCCCAACCCATCATGTTTCAGATTTTGATTTCAAAGTATCTTAACACTGGGTTATTGTCCTAATAAAGGACAATAAAGGATTCTGGATGAGTGTCTTTATAGCCCAGAGAGGAAGAGACAGATGAGAGCAAATACTGAATTGCTTGGGTATACTCCATGCTAACATACGCACCTAGTTTTCTGAAACAGAGTTCAGTTGGTCAGGACATAAACCATTGTCACTACTGGCAAAACCTGAGCCCCCTCATTCACTGACTTCTATAGCTGCAGAATTTACAGGAACTGATTACACCCAGCATTTGAGTTGATGATATTTTAATTGAAAATGTTCAGTTGTATTGAAGATTTTCTACTATCAGCCTTTCAGATGACGAGAGATGATGAGGTTGATGGAGCTACCAATGCAGCCAATTTTTAAGTGGGGTTTTGACTGCGAGGGTTATCATCATGGGAACCTCTCAAGTTCCTGCACGTATTGCTCTGGCAGAAAGTAAAAAGTGCTATTGTGTTATGTATTCTGTTCAAGTTTCTCACTTGGAAATAGTCATGATTGTCATCCTTGGCCAGGTTTAAATTGACATTTTTATCACAACATTCCTGGCATAGTAGTGCAAGTTACTTGCTTGTGAGTAGTTATCAGCTGGCAAAAATTTAAAAGGCGGTTGGCTGATTAAAATTATATGCCAAGAGCAATACAAGACAACAAATAACAAAAAACAGCCAGAGACAGCACGGATTCTTTAAAAAAAAATTAGAAAACCTTTACAGAGAAAGGAAAATTATACATGCAAAAGTCATAAATCGCACATCTTCATTTAATATTTGATAATGAAAAAGCTAATAATTAAAACTGGGAGGGTTAGGTCGGTCAAGTTTTACAGCTGAGTGCACTCCCTGAGCATGCCCAAATCAACACTTATGAGATTAATTTATAAGCTCTTCAACTTTGGAATCTCCAAGGTTTATGCTGTCTGTGCATTGTTTGCATAATGCAGTTTTGTAGTACTAAGGCACTATAAAGGGATTATTTTCATATTCAGCATATTAAAGATACAGCACAATTCATAGATATCGTTCTGTGCTTCTGCCTGAGATAGCAGGTACAGCGTCTCGCCTTCTGATTATCTAAGAAGCAACAGAAACATAGATGTTTTGGGAGAGAGTGTATCCTTAGTGAAATTAATTCCCCAATGGTTTTATTAAAGTCTGCAAATTGCATTATTTTCCTATCATATTTGAAATATTGCACTTCCTTAATGCTTGCTCTAACCCATGGCATGCCATCTTCCCTGGGGTGTCTAGACATGGTGTCTTAGATTTATGTGTATGATCTCAGTGTGTTACAACATCACTCCTGACTAATGCATTATTACAATACTTACATATATTCCCAAGTGTCACTGTTTTGATTAAAAAATCACCAATCTGCATATGCACACCATCTGTGCTTCAGAGAAGCAAAACACGCAGGATAACATTTGCCTTACTCAAAAGGAAATTCAGATACTACTAAAAAAACAAACGGGAACCTTTTTTTATGTTTCGTTTTGTAAAATAACAAAGAAAATGAATACCATTTCTGTAAAACAACAGTCCATGCCTCTGACACTTTAAAACATAAGCCTTTTCTTCTCTACGCAACAAGGAGATTTACCTTTAGTAAGAACATGCAAACAATCTGCCCCTTCAGAGATAGCAAATAACATGGGAAGGAAATGTACTGCTGCAATGAATTTTAAAAATCTCAGCTCAGAACAGGGGAGTTTTCAGCAGAAGGGAATGTAGTCAGCAGCGAGTCCTTTCTCAGCTGAAAGCTGCAAGAGCGGTTGTAAAAGATGAATGAGGCCCTTGCTTACCGGGGTGAAATGCTTTTAAAGGACAAGAATCTGCTTATCTTTGATTGATTGCTCAGTCTGATACTTTCCTTTATAAAGTTTATTGACTACAAGCCCATAAATCAAAGAAAAACAAATCACAGGTTCAATTTGGGGGGCATTGACATCCTGCCATCTTGCAGCAATAGCTTAGAAGTCACAGGGCAGGGAGGAGAAGGGATATGGGGGACTCATGGAGACAAAAGTATCTACTGCAGATAAACTATTTTTTAAAGTATTTGTAAACAATTATTCATTTGTGCCTTATCACATTTTTAAGTCAAAGAAAAAATGCAGACAACTAAGCTACCTAGGTTATTATTTTGAAGTCCTTAAAGGCAGAATTTACAATTAACAGGCATAATTCTCACTGTGCTGCTGCGTGTCTCTCTGGTGCTGTGAGATTACAGTCACATACCCACACAGCCCTCACCCACTGTAAGAATGTTACATTTACAATTTAAACTATCAAAGCAAGAATCAGATTTCTTTCAGGGGGGTTTGAGGGCTTGGAAAACTCAAAATCTGTGTACTGCAACACCCCATACAGTTGCACGCAAGGAAGGCACTAGCCATGGATCTTTCTCATATGGGGCATACAGCATAATATGACAGCATGATAATACAGATTAATTTGTGCCATTGACCTTGACACACTATTCTATTGTGTATTCTTTTAAAGTCAGCACTCGGGTCACTAGAACATCTGGTGTTTAACAAAAAAATCCCATTCTGAAGTGCTAAATGTGTTGAAACAAATGGTACTGTACTATCATTACACAGTGCAACCTCTCTGCTAGGGGTCTAATTTCAAGGCTACCCTGACTGAACTACATTATTATTAGGGGTTTTGTAATTTACATCTTGCCACAGTACACAAAATACCTAATTATCAAAAGTAGCCTTTTAAAAGCTGGGTTGCGTTCCATGCAACCAGGACTGACTGTCACTTTCTTTCCATTTTATCTTTGGAGACAGCTGGAAGGGCTAAGCCTGCACGGTGCTGAACATCCTGGCCTCGGCCCAGCAGAGCACTTCAGCATGCACATGCATGTGTATACACAGCCCCTGTATTTCAGCAAGACATGGTTTTAGGTTATGCATGTGCTAGATTACCTTGCTGAAGGTACGGACCGGGTTCGCCTCATCGTCTGGGAGTTGCACAGTGCTCAGTATTGTGTCTGCCCCACCGTACGCTCCGTCACGTTCAGCTTGTGCTTGAATCTGTCCCAGGGCTCATCTCTGGGAAAAGCTGATGCAGCCTTTTACAAGGAGGCTGAAGATCTGGGAGATGACTGGTAGCAAAGAGTGGCAGCTTTGTTTCACAGGAGTATTTACATGGTGTTTAACACGAGAAAAGAAGCAAAGGGTGATGACTCTGCCCAGCCTCACCATCCCTCTGACACCAGTGCCATCCCCATGCCTCTCTACCACCACTCTGCCAGCTCTGCTTCCTGCAGAGATTCTCCACGTAAGCAAACATAAAGGTTATTTTCGTAGGATCCTTGGGAATCCCACAAAGCTTCCACGGGAAGGATTAAGCATTTGCAGGGGTCTGATGACCTTTACCTGACCTGAAGCAGATTGCAACGTCAATTAGCATTTCAGCTTTCCCTGTTAGTAAGGACACACACAACCCAAGCTGGGCTCTTCCGACTGAGCTGTGTTTGTGCTGTGAGTCACAGTAGGCTGATTCTTCCCCGCTTCACAAATCTGCGAATTTATGTCTCAGCAAAACAAGTATAAAATGCTACTGCTCTACTTTTTCACCTAATTTTCCCTCGCTCTGCAAGCACGGGCAGAAAGGAAACACACTAGTAGCCAACTACTATGTATTTGACAATACCAACACTTTTTTAAAAAGGTGAAAAAAATCCTCACTATCAAAAGCATGGAAAATTGCTATAGGCATTTATGAACTAAAACATGTGAGTCTCAATGCCTGAAAAAGGACCAATACCTTCAGCTGGGGAGAAAAAGGAACACAACAAAGGCGAGCACGCAGGCGTATTTATAAAGAGCAAGGGATGCACATGCTGAGCCAAGCAAAGATTTGGGCAACAGGAAGAGGCTCAAGGTCGTTCAGCACAGGAAAGTAACAGCCCAGAAAATGCCTTTGAGTCACAGCAGGGCTGGAGATGGAGGAGAAGGTATCTGTTATGCTGTGGCTTGAGCCAAGGTGAAGTAATTTCCAGTTGTTTTAAATGAGATTTCTGCCATGAGGTCCCAGCTGATCTCCATGACAAATTTTTATGGTTACTGAAAAAAAGAAAAAAGTAAAAAAACCCCAAACATGACACCAATCAATGAGAAGACAGCATTAAGAAATTAGTTGCCAAAGACCTAATCTCATTAACTCCTTCCAAGATTTCAGCCATCAGTCTGTAGCTGGCAGCTACGGGAGAACTGAGTACAATGAGACTTATTTTAAACATTTCTTTTTTTTCAGGCCATCTTCCTGATCTTTTATACTTGTTTGTTCTGCAGTTTCTTAGAAGTTACAACTGCTGAAGGAAGTAGAGAAAATCCAGAAAAAAAAAAAAAAACCTGCTCTCCTATGCAGCTTCATGCCGCTGGGTCAGTGATTAACAAAGACAAGGTCCTGCTGCAGGGAAGCTAAATGGAGTTCATTATGGACATGAAAGTTAGCAGGGCCAAAAAGGTGAGACCATAGGAAAGAGGATGAAATAAGAGCCTAACAAGTGTGGATTTTACTTCCTCGGTGCAATAAGGACAGCTTTTAACTACCAACTACTCTAAAAGAAAATCTATCTAGACCATAGTTTCTTTAAGATAGGTATTGTCCTATATACTACAATCATATTGTTTTGCATCTACTCAGGAAAATTAAAATTAAAATGTATTGCTTAAAAAATTTTTGTGTTGTTCTGCAATGAGAAATCTTTGACTTGCGGACCAAAAATTTGGTTTTGCCCTTTTTCCTGGAAAAATTAGGAAACTGGAAGCATTTAAATAGAGTACAATGATGTCATTAAACCTGAATAGGGAAATCTACCTCAAACCCTCACAAATCTACGAGTTCGTCAGCCATGCTCATTGCTTGAATGCTTTGGAAATGTCAGTGCTTCCTGGGGGTGCTTCCTGGCAGCAGCAAACTGTCTGGAGAAGGAAACTCCAGACAGTTTGCTCCTGTGACACTGACAGAGCCTGGAACTACAGCCAGCAGACGCTGGGATATGAGTGGATTTTCTTGGCCCTGAAGTCTGCAAGTGATAGGCTGTGTCTCACTCACAGGTAATTTCTGACCACACGCTGCAGTACTGGGTACCTCAGCAGCACTCAATGGATCAGCTCTCACGGAGTGTCATATTTTCTCCCCAGAACTGGCAGTGAGTAATCTCTCTTTCTGTACTTCTGGTGTAGGACATTTCCACTTTGATTTTGCAGTGGCACTGACCCCATTGTCATTAGAGAACCTGAAGTTTTCTGCTGCGCCTGCCAATGTCCTATATGACCAAAGAGTCCATATGGCTTTATCACAACCCTCCCACAGAGATGTTCAAGCAGGTGACAGTCAAGCGGTGACACGAGGCATTGGCTACTATAGAAGTTGCTTAGAGGTGGGGCTCACTTGCAAAAGGCATATGTGATGGTAAGGCTAGAAAATCAAGTACATTTCAAAATAAGTTATCTGATATATCTCAAAAAATCAGGCCACAAGGAGTTATGAAAAGTAACAAACCAAAATTGCAATGAACCTTCAGCTCACAATGGATCAAAGGCCCTTAAAGAGGAGTGTGCAGGCAAATACCTTGAACAGAACATACATCCACTAACTTCAAAGTGTAACTAAAAGTTTCAGGGAAATTAGAAGATGAAACGTGACTTGAGGTTCCTGGTTCCAGGATTGTCTGACACCTAGAACACTGCAGAGAAAAAGAAAAGTGGATAAAAACAGCTGATGAATAGTAGTATATTACTTGGTCCCTGTAAGTAACCATGTCAAGGATCTCTGTAGCTCTGCCAATAATTCCACCTGTATACCAACATCTTCTTTATTTCTTTTGTCGTTAATGTTTTAGTGTGATATAAATTACTCTTTTGAATTATTAATCATAATTCCACTTTTGCGGGGAGCGGACTTCAGACCTTTTATGAGATATTTAGGAGATGATTTGTTGTCTAAGCAACCCTTAGAATAGGCAGGAAAAATCAGATGTATAAGTAAATTAATGTGGCATTAACTTGCTTCCAACAGCTTGTTAATGGAAATGAGTTCAATAAGCATCACACCCAAGAAGGGGGAAACTGTCCCCATTTGCACTTTGTGCAAAGCAAACCTCAAAATACAGCAAGAGGATGGACACAAAGAGCTACTTATCATGAGCCTCCCTAAACAACTGCAGTCTCAGCAGAGAATACAGGGGTGAAACAATGCACATCTGAGTAAACTAGGCAAGAATAGAGAGGAGCCAATGGGAAAAAATGTAAACTTTTAGTAATCATTAAGAATTTTGATTAAACTTCCTAGGACTCTAGAGCCACACTGGGGCTGGTACAGCCCCAGTAGTGCTCTGTCATTTAAAATACTTAAGTATTTGGGTGAAAATCTGTCTTCTAATAGCTAAAAAACCCCAAACAAACCCAAATAATACTGAAATAATAGCAAAATAACTACCATACTAGCACATGGTGATAATAATTTTAAGAATATTGCTAAACCATGTAAGATCTTGAAAATATCATACTTTTAACTTTGCTCCCCACTGTTACATGCTCTCAGACTTGAAGAGAAAATGAAGAACCTATTTTGTTATTTTGCTCAGATAATAACAGTTATAAAAATAGATTAACTGTCAGTATCATGAATTAATATCACACAAGTACAGAGGCTCAAATAATAGGTTTAGGCCATAAGCAAAGGAGCAAGAACACAAAGCTTGTACTTTGACCTGGGAAAGGATACCCACATTGCTACTGCAGAAAAATGCTTTCCTAAAATGAAATTTGTATTTAATGATTCTCTGAGCTTTAAAAAATCTGTATTTTGTTTTGTTCTGTGTGGAGACAGTTTTTGATATTAAACCATTACGCACTAGCTACAAAAGCTGATGCTCAAGATAAAAATCTACAGCTTTTAGTTCAGGCTTTCAAGTTTTTTTTTTTTCTTTTCCCTCCTCTTTTTTTTCTTTTCTTTTTCTTTTTTTTTTTTTTTAAAGAACCTCTGAAAGTCTAAATGATAACATGTTTCAAGTAGCTGCTCCTTCCCTGGAGTTGAACAAAATTGAAAAGATCAAAGTTAGTGCAATCTTGTTCAAAGGTGAAGAGGTGAAATCTTATGTGTGCTGGAGGATCAGAGCAAAGAGAAATGTACAATGCTTAGTGTGCGACACCTGAAGCCCACTTTCATCAAGGTACCTCATTTTCATCTGAATTCAGAATGTATCTCATTTAATGGTAAAATAAGGAACAGCATAGGATTATCTTGGTTACAAAGAGAAGCCCTTGCTCAACACTGAAAAGTAAACATCAGTAATAGGTGAAGATGGTCAATTTTTTTTTTAGAATTACTAAGTTCACCACATTAAATTCTATATTCCGTCTTTAAGTAACATTTATATAATTGAGTAAGATGAAGCCATTACACCCACAATGTTTCCAGAATCATAACGCTGTTGATAGTTGAGTTTCTTGAAAAAACACCGTGTTTTGAAGAGGACTGCAGAGAGGGACATCTAAAAAGGATATGTTTTTTTCCATAAATCTTCATGTGACTGATGTGCCCTGACATAATGTATCACAATGAAATACAGCTGCCAAAAAAGAACTTCAAATTAAGCCTTTTTCTAGAGAAAGAAAAAAAAAGTGATAAGAAAATAGGTACCTTTTCAGCAAAAGCTTTTAAAGCTTTAAAAGCACGGCAAGTAAAAAAGGTCTCTCAATTTTGTCTAAGTAACTAGAAGCTAAATGGGGGGAAAAGGGTATGGAAAATAATGCTCCAGCCTCTGTGAGAATTGGAGACATCCTGAACACAGGACACTGTTACATAGGAAGAAAAGAGGATTTTAATGTCCTTGTCCTATGTCGTCATTTTCAAACACATGGAAGATCCACTTTCAAATTATTGGGAAATGTGCTACATTATGCTAATAATGCTAGTCTAAGAATGTTTTAGCATAAACATGGACTTAGAGATGGCAAAGTGGCCACATTCAGAAGCCAAACCGAGTTGCATTTCAGTTGTTTCTTTTTGACTATGTAAAGTTTCTTTTGCGTATGTCCCTGTGTTGTTGCTATAATTCCTAAATTCCCCAAAGCAATTTGCTGCCCAGAAGCAATAAGCATTGTGTATATATTGTCTATTACAGGTCAAACCTTGACCTGAAAATCAGGTCTTCTCAGGAGTACTGTAAAAGTCTTTCATATGCAGCCCTGATAGGAGCCTTCTCACAGAGCCAAAAGCCCCTTTGCCAAGGATTCGCCCAGCGCATACATACCCAAATTCTCACTTTTGTTTTCTTTCAACCTCAACCCTCACAGAAAATCTGCTAAAAAAAGTGTTGTCTTCCAGTGGTAGGTCCTGAAAATGAACTGCTGGAAGCAGAGCATGTGCCCATGCTGGGGTTTGCAGATGAGGCATGAACTGGGGTTCAGGGACAGAATAGAGGCAAAGGTGACGAGATGCACAAAGGGAATTTAAGAAAACTCGTGCAGGCTACCTCCAGCATAATATATGTGCACGATTAGACTGGATGCAGCTGAACCTGCCACCAAACTACTGCCTTATATTAGGTCAGAAATGATACCATTCAAACTTCAATACCTCCCAGACTGTCAATTGTCACATTTCTAATGGTTCTCCTCTGGGCTACGTAAACATCCACCTCCATCTGTCACAGAGTGTGATCTAAAACACACATAAGCAGGTCTCAAAGGGTT
Organism: Cnemophilus loriae; assembly: GCA_013397755.1. Taxonomy (NCBI): domain Eukaryota; kingdom Metazoa; phylum Chordata; class Aves; order Passeriformes; family Corvidae; genus Cnemophilus; species Cnemophilus loriae. The sequence goes on along the minus strand of VZTF01004787.1, from coordinate 861,390 downwards.
GACACAACATACTGGTTCACATGTGTTAGCACACGGCTAAGAGTAGAGAAATGAAGCTTTCATCGTTTCTTGTCTGTGTTTCAGGCCACCATTTCTTATTTTACGTTTGGGGTGCAGGAAGAATTGATCTATTGTCCTCCATCCACTGTCAGCCTCCTGCAATTAATCTGAGGAGGTAACTGTGAAAGTGCTGCAGGTGGACTAAATCCCTTGATGGCAGGGAACCTGTGCATGTTTCATAAGCAAAGTTACATTGATATTAAATACATATCACACGCAGCATGCAGTGGCTGACCTGCAAATAGAGATTGTGCCAACTGTGTGTCTTTATGCTCGAATTTGCTCTTGCATCTTGGTAGTATGTAGACAGCTCTGTTTGCTGCTTTGAAAGGGTTGAGCTGCTGGGATTTCAGACTTCTTCTGAAGTGCTCCACAGAACTGACTTCAGGTATTTCTTTAACCAAGCACTTCTGCAGTGTTCAGATGCTTCCAGCAAATGTCCAAAGCTCCCCTACACACCGGTGCTTTACACAAGTCAAGAACATTGTGTTGCAAGCATGAAGATGGGTTTTAGCCACTGAAGACCATGCGGTCAGTGCTGTGTTCTGAGGCACAGCCTCTCCCTCCTACGCGACCGTGCCATTCATCCGCGCAACAGAAAACACGTGGCCAGTCGCTGCTCTGGTACTCGCGACAGTCTCACAAGGTGCGGCAATAGATCAGATGCATCGGGCTGTTATTGTTCCTGTCTGTATTTGTATTTGTTATGGACTATAAACCCTGATGATCCCATGAAGGGTTGTGACCATGAATCCCAATTGGCTGAGCAGTGCTATTTCATGGAGGGACGAGTCCGGCAGTAATGAATTCAGCCAACATAATGATTTCGGTTTCACTGCACTGCTCTGCTTCCTGGGAATCTGCAGAAGATGAGTGACTGTGTCACAATCATAAATTCAGACACACACAGTGCTGAAACTTCTTACAGAGCTTTAAGTCCCTGTGAAATGTCAGACTAATAAATATGATGATCGTATTTGCTATTTGGCAAAAATATTAATTAACCTGGAAAAGTTAATAAAAATATATTCCCCAAAATTATGCAGCAGAAAAAATATTTTTTCTTATTCATGGTTATATGAATGCAAAATGCCATGGGTTCTTCATCTTTAATACCTAAGGGATTTTTAAGCATATTGCTTCCATAAAACTTGGTTCATCAGTACAGTACACAGCCCAGATATGCATATTTAATTACTCTGAAAGTAATTTACTTGTACAGATGGTGGTATTAGAAGGTCTTACTTCCATTTAAATTACTTCTATTTGAAAAATAATGTTATTTTGCTATGAATCTTGAGTGAAGAATTCACTCTTATTACAGATGAATAATACTTGACAATTGTAATTAATCTGTGACTAATCTAATACTGCCCAGATAAACACTTTCTCTCCAGTTTTACAAATCAAAGCATCCTCTTTCCAGAAGGTTGATCTAGTAGCATTTTATCTCCAAACCTGCTCACTGCAGGGGGGACCCCAGTCTGCTCTTGGGGCACATGAACAAAAAGCCACAGAAGAGTTTGTTGAACATCCCTGAGACTTCCCAAGGCAAAGAGATGTTACAAAATTGATTACATCTTTCTGTAAGATTAAGCAGGGATGAAAGCAAAAGGGTGCACTTCAGGAAAATATCTACCAGGCATGAGATTTCAGGAAAACAGTGACTCAATGTGCATGTGTGGACTTCGGGAGAAGCTTTAATGGGCAAGGATCCCAAATATTCTGGGCAGTGAGCTCTCCCAGCAGTGCAGGTAGCAGGGCCATGGGGGTTGCCCACTCCTTTGCCATTGCTGTCCCCCACCCACGCCACCCAAACAACAGCAATTCCCAGGAGCAGGCATGTAGCAGAGGCAGGGAAAGCTAGCAGCATCTTGCATTAACTCTTACATGCTTCCTGGGAAAACACGTCTGCTTCTTCAAGGGAGATTGCTTTCTTGTGCAGCACTGTAAAAGGGCTACATGTGTTTGTTAGACTTTCTTCAGTGAACCCCCATCTTTATTCAAGCAGTGGCTCTCTCAAAGGGGGCTGATGTGGTTGCTATGGTAAACATTCATGTTTTATTGAAGACTAAATGGCTAGAACCCATATAAAGGGCTCCCAAGTGGCCCTAAAATGTGCTCTGCCTTCCCCTTCCGCCACCTCTCTCTTCAGGACAAAACAATTTTTTGACAGCTGATCTGATTTTGCGGGCTTATCCAGACCAGGCATATTTGTCTCTTCTATCTATGTAACTTTAACAGCGTGATCTGGATTTAATGCAGCAAACCCTGTGGACCTGCTTCAGAGAGCTGGAAAGCACCTGAATTTCCCAGAGAGTTTTGGGGGAACTGGAGATGATAGGTGAGCTGAGCCACTGTAAAACTGACAGAACCACATGTTTTTGTCACTTTAAAATTAGGAGGCGGGGAGAAGGGGAGGAAAAAGAGGAAATATCATACTGGCTTGACCAGCAATGCTGTACAACCCAAGCTGGATTACACAGCCTAGAGTGCAAAGGTTTCACCCAGGCAGGGCAACCAGGGTGCCAGAGGAGAGAAAAGGAACAGGACACATCACTCCATGAATAAATCTGCTCCTGCTATAGCAAAGGAGCTGTGGTACTCTGTGTCTGGCACTCAACTTGCAGACTGCTTTTCTTTTTAATTACCCTAATTAGGAAAAAACTTTACCTCCTTCGGCTTTCATATATTTACACTTACACAGAATTTCCAATAGCGTCTTTTTCCCAGGAAATCTAAGCACATTCACTTTCACTGAGTTTAAAAAGCATCAAGGTCACATCTTTTCCATTTTGAATTTTGGTTTTTTCAAACCGCCTGTGGTTGCTGCAGCTCCAAGCAGGTACCCAAGCGCTCACATTATCCTACCCACTGCTGCAGACTCCAGCTGCCAGAGCTGCGCCTGCAGACTGCACCCTTGCATTCCTGTGCAAGAAATGCTTGGAGCAGGGAAATGCTCCTGGGCTTCTCATCCCCAACCCTTCTGCAATGCTTTGCTCCAAGGGATTTCTCGCCAAGTGTTCTCTCTTCAAGGGAATGGGATCCCTACTTGTCCTCACCCCTTCCTAGTCAGGGTGACCCCACAGACTCCCCAGCATGACTGCCATCCCACCCCTCCAGCCACGCTGCTTGTAACCCTTCAAAGCCCCATGGCAGCCATGTGCAAAAGCTGGAGGCTCAGCAGAGCATCAAAGTGTGACTGCTGAGCAGGTGGTGGGGAACAAGTTGGGGAGGACAAGGATAGCCCGAGTCTGTAGCTGGAGGGGGCAGCTGGGGAGGCAGAGGTTGCAAGTAGTGGTCCTGTAGAAGTATAGGAATAAGAGAAGGTGAGTCAGGAATTTGGAGGAGAGGGGGAGTAAATAGATGCAAACTGTAGGATGGCTGTGGCTGAGCTGATCTCAGTTACAGTATTTCTCAGTTTAAGTATGCCATTTTAAAGCATGGAAATTCAAGGCTCCAGTTTGTATTTTATGACACAGAGCCAAAAGCCCAAAACAGAAGAAGCATCTTAACAGTTCTGTCCCTTATTTTCATACAAATTCACACACTTGTAGTCATACGCATATAAAGTCAGCCTTAAACACAAGATCCATGGTAAGTTTTTCAACAAAATAATCCTTTAGACACTGATAAATCAAGCAACAATGACACTGGGATATCATAGCATCACTAAAAATGTCACCACAGTTAACAAGCCTGCTTGCTTCAACAAAAAATATTGGTGAATAATCATCCGTCAGTTAGCAACGCTAAAAAAAAAACATGCCTGGTGTTCCTTGCCTAAAAATGATGGGAGTGGAAACATTGTTTTCTTGCCAGGTTATTTTCATTTCAGGAAGAGAAATAACCAGGGGAAACATGGAGAAAAGAATAAATAACAAGAAGCAGTATGAGGGGAAGAAATCCTTCATAATTATGCCGTTGCCTCTGCCTTTCTCACTATCAGATTCCTCTCCTGTACCACACTGTGCCAAACCACTCACACGCCGGGCATCCTCAGATGAATCAACACAGTGGCACACGGATTCGAGCGTACATCAGAGGCACAGAGGAGGCGTTTGATATTGTATTTATGAACAAATCGGAGACAAGAGCTTGGTAGGGGGTTTTTTTGGAGGAGGAGGAGTAAAGAAAATAAGATTGTATGCCAGCTTGGGAGGAAAACCATCTCATTATCTTTTTAAAATTCATGTTAACCACAGACTTTGTTCAGCTTCATCCTCTAAGTGGTAAATTAAAACAGCACACACACAATCTGTAGATTTGTTCCTTTACCCATCACTCAGAAAATACAGTATGAAAGGCTGCCTGCACAAATCCAGGCTCCTGCATCTGTCCTGGTGCTGCACACTGGGGCAGAGGGGCTGAACTGGGGCACTGTGCTGCCTGCAGCACACAGTGGGAGACCCAGGTGCCACCAGGCAAGCATGGCCAAGCACCATCATCCCAGCCAAGCACAGAACTCCTCCCTCATATGGGAAAAACCTCCATTTTGGGCAACTGCTCCATAGTAATTTCTTATTTTACTTTGGAAAGCAAAACCAACTGATTATGTCCACAAGCCACCACGTGTGACCACAAGCTATAACCTCCCAGTTGCCTGGCAACTTCCCTGAAACCAACCCACAAAGACTTTACTTTTGTTCAAAACCATTGCTGAATGAAACACAAAACCTTTTTCCAAACTAGGCTGATGAAACCTTAACAGCTCTTAAGATAAGTTTTCCCACCACTAAGTATCTGCTCAACAGGAGGTGACAGAAAAAGGACTTCTAGAGCCCAGTATCACAGGCTGACAAAAAGAAAGAGCTCAAAGGCTCAAGTTCAAGGCCCAAGAACAGAATTAGTCTACTGCATGTTCAGCCTCTTCTTGCAAAAGTGATCAGCACAATTGTGTTCTACTGGTGAAAAGAGGATGTCAGGCCAAAAACTTGATTGTGTCCCTTACCTCTTAAGAAGCAGAAGTAATCCCCGTTCATAGGCAGGGCCTTGCACCCAGCTTGCTCCTGTCTGCAAAGTCTCACCTGTAAACACTTTCTTTTCTTCTTTTCTTTCTCCTTCTCTAAAATAGAAAAACCAGATATGGCAACCATTAATCAAGCAAGTAATAAACCTAATGTCAGCCAAGGGAGAAGACAGAAGCTGAGGAGAGGCAGACATGACACTCCAGCACATCTCCAGTGGAATATATGAGACTTTTCTGCAACTGAACTATAGCTCATATAAGATCCTCATAAAGAATGAAAATCGTCATGTTTCAAATATTCTAGTGGTAAAAGAGTTTGGTCAATAGGTCATCAGGCACATAAAATATTAATATTTGCACACACGTTGTCATGTGTATCAGTGACAGAAGCTTTTATGCTAAGATGGGTGTGTGGGAGAGCTCCAGAGGTGGAATGAACACCTGCAGCCTGCCCTTTGTGGCTCTTGTTTGCCAGCCTACATCCTTGCAGCAACTGAGAGCTCGAAACAAAACCAGAGCCTCCTCCTAGGGTGAAGAGTGAAATGCAAACACTTTCCTGTGCCAGACTCTGAAGAACATGACTAATAGACACTTTCCTTACACGAGAAAATTTCCCAGTGCCCCAAATACATATTTTCCCAAGTAAAGGCTGACATTAGACTTCAGAGGTTGGCTGTGTGTTTTAGGGGATTTAAGGCCTGGGTAGATTTAAACACGGACAGTGAAACAAAACTGACTGACTCCCCACATCAGACCACCAGCTGAGTGGGACACATCCTTTAGAAAGACACAAAGTTTTAATAGATATTCCACCAGTCTCAAAAGGAATCCTTTCCTGTGCCTAACTACCTTCACTCTCAAGAACGTGTGACGTACTCAAGTTCCTGTTTTTAATCTTGATTACTTGGGAGGTTTATATGCATTTTTCCTTCATCCTCAGCCACTTTATAAGTCTTCAGGTAGTGGGCATCTTCACTACACCCAGATATTTACGCATCCAGTTCCCTGCTGTTAGTTTATCACACTTTTTACTGTAGATTCAAGTATGTTCTATCTAGCCTCCTCAGATGAAACAAATGCCTTTTTTTGGGGGGGGTGGGAGGGAGGGGCAAGAGGCTTAGTTAAAAAAACTCACTCAAACTCCAACACTGTCAGTGATATGAAAATGAATCATTAGATAAAAGATTTTTTTTCCCCCTCGTGTTCCTCGAATGAGTAAAAGTGCTTACAGCAAGAGAAGGATGCAAATTTCAGGAGGAGTAAATGGCTGCGTGGTTCAGGGAATGGATGTGTGTGGGTATGTGGGGGGGGAGGGGGCACCTGGGGGTGTATTTGCCTTGTCTGTGTATATATGGACTTTTTGAATGTCATAGTACTATGGGCAAACTGTACAAGCCCTAGACAAACTCTGAAAGCTTAAAATGCAGTAAATTATGGAGTTTGTAAAAACCAGAAATAAAATAATCAGTAATGGTAACTAAGATTGATTTTATATTTAAATTGAGTGCTCTACCCCAACAAGTTTTCACTAAAACAAATCACCTGATGTTTACTAGATTATTTATCGCACCTTTATCTATATTACAGATGCCCTTATAAAAACTGAGCTATTATTTTTAGGTCTTATAATTATATAAATTAAATCATGAATCGCACATAGGTCTGTATGCAGCATGTGGCTGTGACACTCACTATTTTCCTTGTACAAAATGTCTGTAAAATGCCTAGCCTGAGACTGCTTTTGCTGGCTAAAAAATAATCAGTTGCAGAAAGCTCAAACTTCTGTCAGCTGTAAGAAATGAGAAGGCAGAAGGCTATGCCCCTCAGTATTTTGATTACATGGATCAGGAAAACAAATTTCAAGAATTAACGGTGCAAATTTTTAAATATGCCAGAGCACAGTAATTCTAAGCACTGTTACAAGTTACAGCAAGGGAAAGGTGCTGCTTGCAGATTTGGAAATGCCTACTACAGTCTAACCTCTTTGTCAACACGTTTGCAGTTTTGCAACATCCATTTCTAAGTGAATTACCTTATGAAGGAAACCAAAAGGCAGAAAACTAAAGAAATAGGGGTCAAATTCCTTCTGCGAGATCTACCTTGTAAAATTATCCAGAATGTAATAATACCATGTTATTGACTTAAGCACAGTTCCCTGTGACATGCTGCAGCTGACCTGTAATTTTTATCCTACATGTTGCCAGCACTATTAAAATGACACTTGTGAATGTAAATTAAGCTCACAAAGGGGACAGATTGTATGATTCTGGTTTCTCTCAGATGCCTGTAGGCTATCACAGGTTCCATATGTGAAGTAATTATGTTCACTGAAGGAAAGAATAAATGCTGTCAAATTGTGTACTGAGAGAGAAAGCAGCTATTATATTGCAGTAGTCACTGGAGCATTGCCTTAGAAAGTGAAAAGATGTATAAGAAAATAATAAAAAAGAAAAACTGGAGCAGAGCTATATTAAATATAACCTTTAAATGAGTATCTGCTTTTGAATACATATTACACAAAGCTAATATTTCACAAATAAAAGCATTTTACCTTTTTAATCACATTTTCTTTCTCACATCTAGAGGGCATAGGGCAGAATATTTATTGGAGGGGTAAAGGACAGGTGGAGCATCTTTCAGATTTCTGTGTTTCCTCAGAAAGAAGAGCCCTCCAAGGCCCCAGAGATGCTGTCCCCACCTCCTTCCCCACCACAAACCCCCTCCTGTGGGAGCTGTGCAGCGGCCAGTCCTCCTCCCCAGCAGGCAGAAGTGTCCCACCCCCCAGCCCTGTCTTCCCACTCTATCCATCTCTTATGGCCAGCTCCAAACCTCCGCCTTCTGCAGGCCCCGAGCGAGGGCACTACGGCTTGGCAGGAGCGCTTCTGAAGACAGCCTGCTCTGTAGCACCAAACCTTGGCTGCACAGGCCGCAGCAGGCTTGGAGAAAGTGAGGCTTCTCTCATGGAAGCCAATATAGCTGCTAAAAGGAAAGGCAACACTTCCATCACCTCCACAGCCACAGCGTGGTCCTGCTCTCCTGCGCCTGGGGGAGGTGAGCCTATACTTAGACCAGTGAGGTCATCAGTGAACCAGCACAAGAGGGGAGAGTATACTACGCTGGGAAAATAGCACTTTTAAAGCCTTTCACTTAGAGGGAGCCAAGGACACCAGAAGCAGGGAAAACTAAGTGCTTGTGTGGGTTTGGATTTTCATCCAGAAATGAAATAAGGAAAGAAAGGATGCTCTGGAAACAGCCCTGCAAAACACAAACAGGAGGGCACATTTTCTTACAAGGGTGTAACTATGGATGTAGAGCTCATGAAGTAGCCCAGAACATTGGAAAGCAGAAGGCTGAATGCTTCCATGTGTTTTTACTGTTTACCAGACTAGCATCAGAAAGTTTGGCACTCTGGAGCTACCCACAGCAATGGAAAGGGGATATTTCTGCAGTGGCCCACTAGTGCTAGTTTTGGATCACTGCAGCCTCAAGCTTAATGGGTTGCAAAAAGTAACCAAGGGCGAATAACTTCCCAACACAGAGGCCCTCCACCCTGCCCAGCCTGTGTTGTTGTTACCTGCATGCCCCTTGCTAACCTGGATGCATTAACAGCAGCACGTGCTCAGGCTGGAACCGGCTGCTGTGCAGTGCCGAGAGGAGGAGAGCTGGCTGGAGATGGCGCAGCACGGGCATCAGCTGCTCAAGCACTGAACCTCTTGTGTGGCCCAATAGAGGCCTGTCTGTGGCTGAGCTTTGTCTGTGCTCATCTGATAGTCAAAAGCCGGTATGTCCAGGAGATCGAACCTTTCAGACTGCTCCCAGATGTGAAGGCAGCTCTCGGGGAAGCAAGGCACTTGCTGGAGCAGAGGAGATGCCTGGAAGCTCTCAAGTCCTCCTCCCTCTCCCAAAGCCATGATCAGCTCCTGGAAAACACTGTATGGAAGCAGTCACTAGGTCTACAGGGTCCTTTTCCAAGCAGGTGATTTTCTGGATTGTCACCATCGGGTAATTTGGGTAATTAACATGTATCCAAGGATCTGTCCTGATTGTGGACAAACATTTTACAGGCAAAGTAGTGTTCTGCCTTGACCAACAGCTCTCCCTGGAGTCCATGGTCATGGGTGCACTACCCATCAAATCCTCATGTTCATGTAAGCAGTATCAAGACATTAGGTAACAGCATAGGTATGTCTCATCAAAGCCGCAGCTCACAGCAAACCATTCTGTTTGCACAACATCACGTTTCTGCTTCTAGGAAAACAGAAACTGTGGTGCTTTTTTTTGGTGGTTTTTTAGGATAAAAAATCTGACACTCAGCTTTTGCAGTCTCTCCATGGAAGCCATTTTACAAACTGCATATTGCATTTAATAGAGTTGTTCAGCACAGAGAAGCACTCACTGCACTGAACATTGTGCAATTGTCCTTCATTTTTTCTGGCCACACACATCTCCATTACTGGCTGCCCCCAGCGCTGCCACCGTCAGACACAGCACAGTTCACATATCTTTACCTAAATTCTCTCTATATGTTAAAATATGACGTTTACATCTAAATTGCCCATCAGGAACAGGGCCTGGCACATCCTAGCCCTGCTCAGCCTCTGTGTGCCCAGGAGCAGGGTAACAGCCTGCCCCAGCCCTGCTCTATGTCCACCTTGACTGAAAGGGCTCCCAAATCACTTGGGTTTCTCTACACCCAGCACTATGAAGAAAGAACACCTGATCCCATCTCCTTATTTTGGTCATTGCTTTTCCACTTCTGTCTCACTTCCTGGCCAGCTACCTCACTCGTGCCAACACCCTCATCTGCAGGACCAAACCCTGGCAGCAACTTCCCCTCCGGGATCCTCAGCAAAACCAGCTAGCTACCTCTTTGCTCCAGGCTGTCTCGGTAACAAAAGGGCTGCGAGCACAGCCCAGAGAAGCGTCCAGATGCAGACATGAACGCAGAGCAAACTCTTCCATCCCATGCAGCAGACCTCTCTCACAGCTCATACTAGCCTCTGCAGGCTTCAAAAGCTGCTCCATAATTGCTAAACCTTCCTCTGTATCTACACCTGTGAGTGGTGGCCGAGAGACAAGAGGACACCTACCCCAAGCAGAGCACAGCTTGAGCACTGGCAGAGGGCTGCGAGAGGAAGCCCCCAGGCATAGCCCCAGGACAGTCACCTCATGGCATGCAGGGGCACAGAGCCCTGTGCGTGCCCCATGCTGCCAGCCTGCAGCACAGCCCCCCAAGCCCCCAGCCCTGGGAGACACGCACCCTGTGACAGAATCCCTCCCAGGAGAGTCTTCTGGGGAGGGGGTGCTTGTGCATAAATGAACCATCGCTTTGTGCAGCCTATTAATACCAATTGGTCACGGCCGGGTGGGCAGTGCGACGGGCAGACAGCCTGCCTGCTTCCAATTAAATGCAGTAGCAGTCACACAACACACTACTGCAACTTCTTCTTGAATAAAAAACCCCTTTGAAATCAACTACCATTTCCTAAGCAGCTGAAAACTATTAAACAACTGTTTGCAGGGTAGCTCATGTCATACGTGGGAGGCTGAAATGTAATGTAGAAATGAGAGGGTTTTTTCTGGTTGGCAGCACTGACAGCAACTATAATGTATGACTCTTTCGGATGCAGCATGGCAGAAGCAGGGTGAGGATCATCCAGTGCTATTCACTAGAGAAATTGTTACATATAAAGAGAAGGCAGAATCAAGGATCTCAGGATCGTGGCAGAAAGGAGCCGGAGGGGGAGGAAAAGAAGGAAAGACATGGTTTACTTTTGCAGTTTTAAAAAGGATTTGTGGGGTAATGTTGTGTAAAGGTAATACAGCTGGATCTTTAATAATAATAACTAGAACCAACTCTCCATGTTAACTGACCTTTAAATATTATTGTCCCTTTCAGTTTACCAAAAAGACATTTACTTCATGAAAGATGTTATTCAACTCTGTATAAAGATCCAATAGGCTAAAATATGCTAAACTGACATTTAGAATGATCTCATAACACTTTTTTATGATAACTCGTATTCTTCCCATGTGACTTGAATGTGAGGGTTTGGGTTAGGTTTTTTTTCCAAGTATTTTGAAATCATTTCAAATAATAGGCAGATATTGCCTGGACATTCAGGATATCTGTAATGATATTAGGACCTTTCTCAATAGCTGAGTAATTACTTCCTTATTACGCTCAAGGCAAGTTGAAATCACATGCCCTGCTCAAGATGTAAACCTACATCACACAGGCAAAGGAAGCATTCAGCCTGACATTTTACATACCTAACTGCATTTTCTATAATAATGAAAGCATCTATGGTATATTGCCCTGATAATCTGCAAAATCAAGACAACTGGGAGGACCAGAAAAAACCCCACACTTTGTTAGAGAGGGAAAGGCAGCGGGACTTCAGTAAAGGTAGATGTATTGGTTCTGCCTACATTGCAGCCATTTCCCAGGGCCCATTTCAGACACAGCCGTGCACAAGCAGGCCCCTGCTTAGGGCAGCACCGTGTCTTGGTGTGCTGGAGCCCTGGCTGCCGCCCCAGGGGCTGCGTGCGCAGCCTTGTGCCCCGACACCCCACTCACCGCCCCAGACCCCCAGCAGACACAGCAGCTCAGCACTCCTCCCCTTCCAGCTCTTTGCAGAGCCATGCTCCCATTTTCTTACACTGGTGAGACAGTTCTGGCCTGCGGGTCCTCCCTCCCCTGCCAAATACTCCAAATCCACCTCCAAACGTACTGGGCATCATAAAGCATGCTTGAGAAAACACGAAACAAACATTTCTCATTCCCTCTCACTCCTGTCAGCCAAAAGAGGGAGAAGTTCTGACACCCTTAAACTGGGCAGAAAGCAGGAGTCACCCAGCAACAACAAAGACACAAGCTATCCTTGATTTTATTAAATTCTGCATTTTCTTACCCTGCATTTTCCACTCCAGGGACCTTCTTCCCCTGGCTACTACATGTTATAGCTCAGCTACCTCAGCAGCTGGTGGGAGGTGGGTCCTTTTCCCCAGACATCCTTCAGCGCCAAGAGGAGGGAAAATCAGCAGATTGCCAATGGGCCAAGAACGTGGATAAGTAAAGACATGGTAAAGTAACACATGATAATAAACAGCATCCAGCAATCCACTTTGGCACTCGTGGTTATGGTATTTCATAATGCAAGAGGAAGGACTGGTCATTCATGTGACAAAAGACTGCTAAATGATTAAAAGGAACACATACACAATCAGCAAAGAATTGAAATGGAAGCTACAAGGAAAACCAATGTCTTATGGCAATTTTAGTATTCTGTGATTTCAGCGAGAGAAGCAAAGATAGAAGGGACAAATTATGTCGTAAGAGGAAGAAGGCTAATTTCATAAATAAAATCTGTAATATTTTCTAAAACATTCTAGATACATAGATACAATGTTCATAGGATGTGTTTTGGTGAGCTCTTCCTTCCTTCACAGTATTTTTAACATTAGTAATTAAAAGAGACAAACCTAATTTTTATTTTGATACTGCAGTTCATTTCAATTGAACTAGCAGCAAAGTACATGCGAAATCTAAACAGAAGACTTCAATAAAATGCTTGAGATAATCATAGCAAATCTAGCTCATGTAGGGCTCCACTGTGGAAACACATATTATTTATCAGTTTTGCATCTTCCAATGAATTAAAAAAAGAGTATTATCTCTTTTCTTATTTCAACATTTGTTTAGTGAGTCCTGGTAAATTCTAGGTCAGATATTATGCACTAAACAACAACAACTAATTATCTTAGAAATCCACAGTGATAAGAAAACTGCACAGTAAATATGTTATATCCAGGCAACAGCAGAAGGTAAGTTTGTATTTCATTTGCTGTGGATTGCACAAGTTGGTAAATGTTTTCTGGCAGGTGTCCTTCAAATTCCAAAAATAATGCATCCATTTTATGGCATTATCTCAATTTCTATTATATTTGTTTATATCTTTGCAGTGAAACCATATTGTTATTAAGGTTATCATTATAATAGAAAATTGTATTAGCTTTTAAAAGCCTGTTCTATTTTATGTGTATATAAATAGGAACATTATGATCACGCATGATTCCCATTTGTCCTTGCTATACTCTTGACATTGCTGTAAATGGAAGCTGAGCACAAAGCCTTTACCAGGGCTTAAAATACTGCCCCTTTGATTGGCTGCACAGAAATCAGTTTTGCTTTTGTCATGCAAAATCTGACCCTGACGGTTATGAACTCCAAAAGGTACAAACACTCTGTTCTCTTTACCTTTGACCACCAAGGTGGGTGTCTGTGCATCTGTATTTGTACCCTGCAGCAACAGCAAAGCACCCAACATGTGCCAGAGAACTGATTTTTGAGGATTCTGAAGTGTCTAAGAGCAGTTAGGTGACCAGCCCGAGCTACACACTGGGGAAAAGCAAGGTGTGCTGTCGCCTCCAGTGGGTTCCTGGAGGGATGTGTGACACCCAAGGCTCTCTGAGTGTGCAAGCTGGGCTATGATTTCTGGAATCATGTGCAATGCAGAAACCCACTGCGGGCACTGATGTGCCTCTCTGGGAACAGGAGTAGCCTAGATTTCCACCCTCAAAGACAACCCAACCTAGACTTCTACCCGTGCTCAAGAGCAGCAGGCCAGGCTGAAGATGGGTGCATGGACCAAGCCAGAGCGGGGCAAGGGAGGCCAGATGTGGTGCAGTAAGAGGCACTTCTGTGAGAGTATCTGCACACCCAAAAGAGACTGGGATGCCCTATATCCTGTCAGCAGAGTGCCACATCCCCTGGCCACATGTGTGCAACACTGTGATGCTCTGACTACACCCTGAAACAGGGATAAGGCACTTAGGCAGAATAAAAAAATCTTCAAAAATCATAAGCAAGATGTTTCATTAATGGAAGTAATTAATGCCATGACTTCTGAGAAATCAGACATGTTCAGATGATTTTGTGTCACCTGATGACCAGCTAAAGGCTGTGAATTTTGAGAGCAATTTTTTTCTTTCCCAGATAAGATGCAATTTAATTTCAGTGTCTTGAAACGTTTTCCAGAGTGCAGTTGTGTCTCCTCCTTGCTGACACAACACCCAGTAGTTCAGGGAACACTAGAGCATGTGATTACAGGGCAGATCCCAGTCAGATACACCATATAATTAGGGCTGATGTATGGTGTGCTATGCTCTGAGAAAACCCAGAAGAGTCTGGTCTAAAAAGTTCTCTGAATTGGGGTAATTACAATATTAATCACAATCCATTGAACTAAAGTGGAATTAAATACAAATTTTCTGTTTATATAGTAAATGCTGAATAACAATAAGTTAGCAACAGCATTTTGGTCTGGTTTAACTGCCTAACATCTGGAGAACATTATTATGGAGTCATCAGCCATTTGGCCAGTGCCCAACTTGAAAGCAGTTTTACCCTTTTTTCTCTAAATATGAGCACAGCCTCACCAAAACACACATATTTCTCTTTTCTCAAAACATCCTCTTAAGTAGTTTCAAATATTGTAGAATTTAGATAGGATAAGCCACTTGTTTCTGTTTAGAAAGCAAACAAAATTGGATCAAAATAAGAGAGCAATTTTAAATATCTAATTTAAGCAAAGATCGTGCAGCTTATGAGAGTCTGTGGTAAAGGCAGTTGTTCCAGCTATTTAAACAATATGATTACATGGCATTTCACAGGATGGAAGAGACAGATTACTAGAAAGTTGAAAACTGTGTGCCCTTGTTCCTATATAAATATGTACACATAACCTATCAATCGTTACTACCAAATTTATATGAAGTATAATTTGGTCTTTATTACAGTTGCTGAGCCTGAAAAGAGCCTCTTTACTTATGAAGAATCCTTTTTTTTTGCTATAGTAATGAAAAAACACAGTTGTCAGCATAATATCCTGACATTCAGGATGCCAGCCTGTCTATACCCGAGTCAGATGTGAAAATAAATAGATATTAAACTGTCAGTCAATGAAATTACAAAGTCAAGAGCAGCTCTAGCTGCGATCCTGTGCGTTCTGTTTGATGGACACAGGTGTTTAAGTGTTATGAAATCCAGCAGAGCCTCAGAGTGAATAATGCACCTTCCAGCAGTTCTGCCCTAGCCCAAAGAGCTGCAGCGAGCGCCCCTCTCACCCTGAAGCCGCTAAGCAGTCAATGTGCCCTAAGAAAGGGGACAGAAAGGCCTTCCAGGTTCACCAGAGCTGAAGCCCAAGAAGTCTTACAGTCTGTGTTACAGCATACATTGAGGAATTGAAGCTACATTTCTCTCAAACTGTGAAGGTTAGTCCCACTGGCTTTGCATACAAATCTAAGGCAGATGCCCAAAATCCACATCATTTATTTATTATTCATAAGGCACTTAAAGTCAATCATCTGTCACTAATAAACATTAACACTATTAAAAATTAATGATCATCCTACAGCATGCTGAGACAGATTCTTCTTTCTGTTTGATGAGTATTGGAGCAAAGTACATCGCTTTCATTTACTGACTCTGAAAGTGTTTATGCTTTGTATAATGCTGCTACTTCAGCTGCTCCTCTGAACACCAGTGACCCCCTTCCCTTGGAACGCCAAGAAATTATCAGTCTCATGAGAGGAGCTTGAAAGGATGGTTTTAGCTACAAATATGTATTTGCAGAGAAGAAAAATAAATCATGGATTCAAGGTTATCACACAGCACAAGGCTTTGTGATGACAGGGCTTTTTGCCTCCCTTTCCACTTTCTGCTAAACAGTAAGATGTCTGTGATGGGGGACACGTGTCCCTGTGTTCCCCACTGTACAGGAGGGTCCTGTACTCAGGTAACATACCACAAGTGGACAATGAGGCTGGAAATAACAGCTCTGACAAGACTACCTGAGAGTCTCACAAGCTGGAACAAGAAAAGGCTTCCTGAAGAGCAACTAAAAAAGGTAACTTCACCAAAGGTCCACGCAGTGTCGCAGGGCACTTTCTTCTCTTAGTGGGTGGGAGGCAAAGCCCACTGCTAGAGATGAAGAAACAGCTTGCACCTTAACCCTCAAAAGGACATTCCCTCTAAAAGTAAAAATGATATTAAACCCTTCATCTTTTGTGTTCACATTTTCAAATATAAAACTTGGGGAATGCCTTTATGCATTACTGTCTTGCACAGGCAGAACTCATAACTGAGCAGTTTCCTAACATATGCTCATCATGTCTTGCCCTGCTTCTTATTTTAGCAATTATTTAATTGTGGAAGTGCTGTAACTATATTATAGTTAATCACTTGATACACAGTTGATTCTGCTAAAATGCAGTTAAATAAATCCAACTAAACCTGCATTAAAGACCAGCCAAGAAGTAGAAGAGAGACAATATGATTGTGTGCATCAAATCAAAGTTTCTCTGAGTTATATCAAACCTCGAAAAACAAGCTAAACTTTAGGTCTCAGTGCTAGTGATATAATGGGAAAACTTGCCAAGATAGAAGACATATTAATCTTCCTCTTGCAATTTACAGTCTAATATTTCAGTGCAAACCATTTTTCATAGAAAAACAGTGACTGTTAAGAAATAGAAAGAGCTTTGTAGAATTAAGTGACTGCAATCACGCTCTTTTCTTTCCTTACTGATGTTTCACATGAAATAAGTAATGAGGATTTGCAAAGAACAGCTATCAGAGCTAGAAATGTACTCACCAATTGGAAAAACATGATGCCACAGGACTATACTCCCTCTGCTGAGGACTGACAAGGGTTCGTGTTACATACATACTACCTTCCTGCCTGCTATTGCCATTGCGAGGGAAACTTGGGGCCATTAGAGAAATGCTGCCATTCAAAACTAATTCTGCCTTTCAGGGTACAGGAAGTCAAGAAAAAAATGAGAACTCCCTGCAATGTCCTCAACAAGACCCAAAGAAAAGTCTTTTCAGGTACTGCAGGGTATCAGGGACCAGTTAGTGCCTCGCACACCATTTTTACATTTGCACATCTCCCATCTTTTGCAGAGCCACGCAGTGGTGAGCAGCTCCATGAATCATGACTAGGGACTGAGACCTGGTCCTGCAATCACACACACCAGTAAGCCCCACAGAACCCTTAATTAAACAGTTTTGAACAGAATTAGGATACACAGCCTTCTAAATCTCAGGCTGAAGACTATTCTGAACAATACTTTTTAGCCATGCCACCTTGTCCTGCTGCCTGCTCTCCACTGACAGTAGACTTCTTCATAATTTGTCTACTTTTTGTCTGAGAATTCATGCACTGACAAGACAAGTTACTCTTATAAAGACAGCTGGAATTACAGTCTAGAAAAAGATATATTAAAGCATCATTATTTAAACATAAAAATGCAATGAAACTGTTAACCTTTCCCTAAGGTGGAGGTGTTTGTTTAGGGATGACTTTGAGAAAGCCAGGCAGCTAAAATACAGTGCCTTATTTTCCCTTCTTAAATATGAACCACAGAATCATAGACTGGCTCGGGTTGGAAAGGATCTTAAAGATCATTCAGTTCTAACGCCCCTGCCACGGGCAGTGAACCTCACACTAGGCTGGGTTGCTCAAAGGCCTGTTCCACCTGGCCTTGAACACTTCCGTGGATGGGGCGTCCACAGCTTCTCTGGGCAACCTGTTCCAGTGTCACACCAGCCTCACAGTATAGGATTTCCTCCTGATAGCTGATCTAAACCTATCTTCTTTCAGTTTAAAGCAATTACACCTTGTCCTATCACTACATGCCCTTGTAAAATACCTTGCACTGGCTTTCTACAGTGCATAAGTTTGTAATTTATATTCACTTCTAATACACCATCTGATGGTTTTTTACATTATGCTGTGCAAGCCACATTTCCATAGATTTGCTGCAGTTGTCACAACACAGACACACCTCAGCCAGCAGACGTATACACAGGGTGGTTCATGCCCCCACCTGCTGCCCTGGAGCAGCTCCCCAGCCCACAGGGGACAGCTGCTTCACAAGCAGCTGAACTGCCCTTCAGACGAGGCAATGGCACTCCTGGCACTGGCTTTTGGAATGCCGTCAGCAGAGGCGCTGGATGAGGAGATGTGTCCCTGGGACACAGAGTCTGACAGGTTGCCCACAGGCACAGCCCCTTCATTTCCAGCCTGCCCTCACTGCAGGGTGTCAGACCCCCAGGCTGGGTGTCTCAGCTGTCCTGCCTGTTCTCCTCTCCTCCCATTTTAGTCAGGTCCCTCAGGTATCACCTTCCTCCTACCTGAAAAGGCACAGACCTCTTTGCTTCCCTAGACAAAGTGCTGCTACCCCCAGGGCCCATCTGGAGACCTATCAGAGGCCACACAGATTATAGATAGCCAGGGACCTCGTGTGGGCCTCTGGCACAAGGGACACAGCGAGAAACCCAGATCATAACAGCAGGAGGGGATGTAGCCCATACTGGGCCACAAGAAACAGCGACGCTTCAGCACCAGTATTTATAAACACGACTGAGGACTGCTGTCTCTCTCATATGATTGCTGGACCACAAACTATGGGCCATCTGCCTGCAGTCTATTATCACAATCTGTGAACAATTAGAGACAGGATATTTCATTTTAGAAAATAGCAAAGTTAACAAAAAAGGCACAGAAAAAAGCCAGAAAACAATCAAAAAGCAAGCAACAAAACAGCAGTCAGCCACTGCACAGAGCCCCATTTGCTAGCCCTTGAACCCCCCAGCTCCTGGACCACCACCACATCAGCTGCCTCAGAGGAGAGAAGACTTCTGCTGCTGCTGAGGCCACGGTGGGTGCCAGCAGCAGCACTCCTCCTGCAAACACCTGGCCCTGCTCTCTGAGACCTGAGGGCACCACAACCCTGTCTGTGAGACCAGCTCACCACAAGCAGGAGGCATGAGAGCAGCCATATGGAAATCTCCAAGTGACGTGTTCCAGCTGGCAGGTGAGCACGTACCAGAATTGTCAGGCCTTTTGCACCCTCCTCATCCTTGTCTTCCTTACATGGCCCTTGGATCTGAGCCTCTCTACCTACAGCCCACCCTTTGACTTAGGACAGATGGGATTCAGACCCAGCAGGCTCTGCACCTTGGTGCCCCTGGGATGTCCCCACTGGTCAGGCAATGGCTGATTTCAGGAGAAACCTGCCTGAAAATTCCATGTGCTTCCATTCACTGATGGTCAGGGCCCACCTGATGGGAATCCTAAATGCTGAATGGCCCAAGGAGAACAGGAGGCAACTGACTGCTGCTCAGTGCTGAGTACTGCAAGGGTGAGATGAGAGGCTGCCACCTCTGCCAAGGGATAACCCCAGTTCAGCTGGTGCTGTGCTCCTGGCTGGGGCTGGGGATCTGCACCTCTGCAGACCTGACACCACTGGATTCCTGAATTCCCCAGGGATCTATGTCATGCTCCAGGTGGGAGTCTCCCAGGATGCCCCAACAGACACTGCAAGATGGGATGGGGTAGCTGTACAGATGTTGGGGAGACAGCATGGGATGGCACTGCCGGGCTGAGCCAGCACAATCCAGTGGAGAAGGCTTAAAGAGCAACAAAACCCACACACATGCAAAAACTTTGCATCAGTCTTCAGTGTAGTCTGAGTAATTAGTGGTTTCTTACAAGAGGAAAATGATAAAGAAAGTAAAAATCCAACTGCCTTAAAACAACAGATACTCCCAATTCATTTCTAATTTATGCATTCTTGTCATATGAAAGCCACTTGCTTAAGCTGCTTTTCTATGTATTTGCAGTCTATTCAGACACACAATGCTCAGTGGGGGTCTGTCTCCATGATTCATTGGCTCAGATTTCCTATAGAGTTTACATGATGTCTACTAAGCCCCATACAGTTTTGTATCCATTATAACCAGGGACAAGCAAGCAGGGCTCAGGAGGCTGAGCATCCATCTAAGAATAGCTTCCTGTCTTCCAGCTCTCTTCACAACAAATGAACAATGGTTACATTTTACAGGCTAGCATTGCATGGTGAGGGGAAATTAGAGGAACTTGTCTGAGTTAAATAAGGGAAGAAGCATTTAGAGTGAAGCTCCTTAAATGAGCAGGTCAATAACTAGTTTACTGAGACCAAAGCACATAGCTAATGAGAGAATAAAGAATTATTCTTGTCAAGAGAGAAAAAGATGCTGCCCTGGTTTTGTGCTAAATAATTACATTCATTATGTTTAGGACAGCCTTGCAAGTGGTCTTCTGCAGTAGTAAATTCATTAGCAAAGCTAATAGGCAAACTACTATTGGGGCAAATCTAAACGATTGCAATAGGATGGATGGCAAAGATGGGGAAAGGTGGTATGAGAGCTAAGAGCCAAAGTTAGCTTTAAGTATAATTGAATTTATCTTCTCATCAACTTTAAGGCCTCCTTCTGGGCTTGAAACAAGGAGAGAATAAGACGTTGAAATGAAAGGATATTCACTTGATTCGATTTGTTGCTAGCTTTTCCAGATTACCAAGCTGTCTAAACTGACCTCTTGACACATGACCACAATTATAAATCCAACAAAAATTAAAACCTTAACTAAATTGGCTCAGTGTTTCCAAGTGACAAAAGATCTCGAATGTGTCAGGTAGCCATCTCCCCAGCAGACACACTAAAAAAGTAACTAGGCTTTGAATTTACCAAGAAGTTCATGAAACTTAGCTGGGCAGCAGGGAGGTTGGGTCTTTTTCTTTAATCATGCCCTGCCTAGATTGTAATCACAAGAGCTTCGTAGATACAAATGCA
Organism: Cnemophilus loriae; assembly: GCA_013397755.1. NCBI lineage: Eukaryota > Metazoa > Chordata > Aves > Passeriformes > Corvidae > Cnemophilus > Cnemophilus loriae. The sequence continues at coordinate 840,679 of VZTF01004787.1, read as the reverse complement.
GCACATTGAGGTGAGCCTGGAAAATATTTGAACTCAACTGAGCAAGTCTGTGGAGCACAGCAGTAGCACACGCAGCACAGAGCAGAGCACTACGCTGGTCACAGCAGTGTCTGGCACCACCCACCATCTCCAGGCAGGGCTGTGCAGCCCCTCCCCTGCCGGGCTGCCTGCGCTCACCAACTGAGGCACAGAGGAACGTGGGCAATATTGTCCTCAGTACAGGGCAGAGCTTTGGCTGAAATAATAGAAGGGATTTTTATTTATATATATATATATATATATATAAAATATATAATATATATAAGATTTTATAATATATATATCTAATTTTATATATATATAAAAATATAATATATATATCTAATTTTATATATATATAAAAATATAATATATATATATATGTTGAAACAGTTTTTAGTATATTAAAAGTGAGATTCCAAAGTGAGTTTTTTTTCCTAAGAATAGCTTTACCACTAAGAAACAAAAATGCGTTATGATTGAAAAAATACCTACTAAAAAAATTGGGAAAGAAATCATCAAATATTTAAGCTTTTTTCCTTTGGATGTAGAATATAAATAACTTTCTGTTAACTTTGTAAAAAACTTATTAAACTGCCTGATTCAGGTTCACCTGGGTTGGATCCAGTTTTGCCACCGAACCAAAAAGCTGTTATACATCATATCTGTGTCTAGCTGTTTTAAATGGACACTCAGGGTATTGGCTAAGGGCATCCAAAAAGTAGCTTTTCAGTAATTGGATTTTGGAAAGACAGAAAAGGAGTAATTGCAATGAAGCCCATGGCTGAAAGAAAAGAGAAGAAAAAAAAAATCTTCTTTGCGAAGTGGAAATGGGAATAAATGTTCTTGGCTACTGCTGCATCCTGAAAAGCCAGAATAAGCCTTAGGCTCCCCAGCAAACCTAGTTTAGAAACCTCCTCAGCTGATCTCTCCTTTCTTCTAGGTACTTGCCTTATCCAGTCAAGTTAAAAATTCAGGCTCTAACTCAGTGAGAAATTGGGAAGACAGATGTATTGCACATGTGAAGAAGGACATCAGGAGAATTGTCTTTGCCTAAACTAAACACTGGGGAAACACCACCTTTGTCATTTCAGGGAGAGGCTGATCTCTTCCCTCCAGCCCTCACAGAGCATCCACCCCAACAGCAGGTCAGGTCTGCACGGGCTGTGACACAGAAGGCTGCTGGGGATCACACAGCCACAACACCTCTGTGCATCACCAGAAGGAAATCTGTGATCCTCATCCTTCTACCACCACCTTCTTTCAGGCATCTACAGCCTTCAAAAGGTGCAAAAAAAATCTGAGATATCTTGATAGCGACAAAGCTTCCTTTTAAAAAAGATTTTTTAATTAGTAATTTCCACAGGGAAGATGAAAACAAGAAGACAACTGTTATGAGTGTGGGAAAGGTGTCAAAGAGGTGTTTTACTGAGGACAGGCCTAAGCACAGGCTGGGGAGGAGCTGGCACTTTGTTCTCTCAAAGGTAAAGGCTCGACCCGGTTTCCTCACTAGGTTTTTGACAGTTATTAAGTCATAAAAATACATTATGCCATTTTTACATTTAGAGGCTCAAAAAGTTCAGTTTTGGTCAGAAAAGTGACTATGAAAGTGTCATCTCGTTTCTGCACTTATCGGTTCCCTCAAGTCCCTGCTCTCTTGTCAAAATATATCCATTTTACTCACTAATGGTAATGGGAGCCCCATATGCCAAGCAGAGAAGATTGGCCTCTTAAGCTTTACCTATTTGCCTGCTAATAAAGTGCACTTTTAATCCCAATAAGCAAGGGAAAGCCATCACAGGTGCACCACAGTAATATGCATTATACTTTGCCTCATGCTGTGCCACCACCGGTGAAGCTTTATTCTCATTCCAGAGCTTGTACATTTGCTAAGGTTAGTGATGAAGTACAGCACAGGTCATAAACAACTGAGCTTCATTTTCCACAACTAGACGGAGCAGCAGGCACTTAGGAAAAAAATTATACTAGCTTGTAAATGGAACAATTTAATATGGAAGTAACTGATGGCAAATAAACACAAAATGCCAAGGCAACTTCTCTGTCACTTAGCTGTACTCTGTTCCTTACATTTCTTTAGAAATCAAATCTAGTAAACTAGAATTTATTCAATCTTACCAAAAAAATCCCTTTAGAATGTGAAATATACTCCTAAGAAGGGAGAACACTGTGCTTTTTCCTGACAAAAACCTTTTCTACGGACAGTGCATCAACCAGGTCTGAATAGTGCAGCTATGGCTAAGATTTTCCGGCCATGTGCTGGAAACACTCTGCATTGCCATCATTTGACAAAGTAATCTGTATGGTAAAACCTTCTCAAAACAGCAGAGCTTAAATGATATGAATGGCAAAACATCTGCTTGTCTTGTTTCTTCAGTTACCTCCCAAGTGCAGAGGTTGTTTCTCCAAACGTGCGATGCTTTCAACATGCTCTTGACCAACTGCCTCTCTTTTAAATGACACGAACATTCTTGTTACCTGCTGCAGCTAGCGGTGCTTGAACCCGGTCTCTTCTAGAAGCTAAGGCTTTATTTTCTGACTTACTGCAGCAAAAAAATATTCATTGCTTATGGAGTCCCCTTGACAGGTCAACGCAATCTCGGTGATGCATTAGCAGCAGATTTGAGTCTTTTACGAATAGATGTGAGGCTTAGCCATAGAAATCTATGTGAAGTTCTGGGAAGCACTGAGTCCAAACAAAATCACGTTGAAACTGGAAAAACAATTGAAAAGACATGCTTTTACTTTAAGTGTGATTTCTAGGTAGGAGAACAGCGGTGAAGCAGCATCCCAGGGAGGCTGCATCATTTCCACTCTCGAAGGTTCACTAGAGCAGACCAGACAAAACTCTGAGCAACTTGGTCTGGCCTCATGGCTGACCCTGCTTTCAGGAGGAGGTCAGACCTTTCTGACCTGGTCTACCCTTCTGTAGTCCCTTCCCAACTTCCAAGGACTGTGTGGAGTGGAAACGGGTTTCTGCTTGGGGTGGGGGGTGATTCCCCTCCCAACTTACCTCACCTTCCCAGGTGCCCTTATAAAATAGGTATGAGGCCCTGCAATCTGAGAACCGGCAAAATGAGGATCGGGGAAATGTGTACATGCATGAAGGTTCTTCCAAGATGGAGGTGTCACCTAGGGCTGGGCAGCCTACCCCTGCATCAAAACCTCCTCCATGAAGAAGAAAAGAAAGGTGGTGGTCATTGGAGACTCCCTTTTGAGGGCCACGGAGGGCCCGATACACTGACCAGACCCAACCCACAGGGAGCTGCATTACCTCCCTGGGGCCTGGCAAGTGACATCACCGAGAAACTTTCCAGCCTGGTACGGCCCACTGATTATTATCCTCTACTGGTTTGCCAGGTAGGCAGTGACAAGGCCCCAACAAGAAGGTTGCAAACAATCAAGAGGGATCTCAGGGCCTTGGGTCAACAGATCAAGGGATCTGGAACACAATTTGGGTTCATTTCTGTCCCTCCAATTGCAGCGAATGATGGAGCAAGCGACATGGAGCTCCTGAAGCAGGTCTGGTGGAGGTTGACAAAGATGATGAAGAGACTGGAGCATCTCATGAGGAAAGACTGAGGGAGCTGAGGCTGTTCAGCTGAGAAGAGACGACTGAGAGGGGATGGTGTCAATGTCTGGCAGTCTGCAGGGAGGTGTCAGAGGATGGACGAGGCTCAGCTCAGTGGTGCTGAGCAACACGACAAGAGGCAATGGGCAGAAACTGATGTACAGGAAGGTCTACCTGAATATGAAGAACTACTTTACTGTGAGGGTGACCGAGCACTGCAACAGATTGCCTTCCAGTCTCCCCCACTAGAGAAATTCCAGAACTATCTGGATGCAATCCTGTGCAGTGTGCTCTACGACAACCCTGTCTGAGCAGGGAGGTTGGAATAGACAATCCACTGCAGTCCTTTCCAACCTTACCCATCCTGTGATTCTGTGTGACATGAGGTCTCACTCAAAATCATACCACCATCTACAGCCAGCCACAAGTCAAAAGAGATTCTCACTCTGCCCCTTCCCCGAGTGCATGGAATTTTGGTACACCCACAGGCCTCTTGCTAAACACTGTTCTGACCCATCAGACAAAACTACACAGATTCCTTTGTTACTTTCCACATTCCTCCTTTCCTAGGAGCCTGTAGGGTACAAACCTACAAGTCTTACAGAGCCTCATTGGTCTTTCTCAGTGGTTTGTCAGAACAGAGACTGCTCTGAAGGGAGCAGCAACAAACCCCTCTGATATTCATTTCCAACCATTCAGATTAGCATACTGCCTTCACTGCTATTTATATCCTCTAAATTCTTGATACCTATGGCTCAGTGAATGTGTCCAAAACCTCTCCCTGGTTTATGAGTGTGAATTTAGTTTTTATGTTCACTGACTGCTAATGAGGCATCTTCCTGCATTAAACCTGCATAAAACTAGGTACCTACTGTAAAACATTCCTTCCTACTGCTTTTCATTGATTACAAAGGGAATTACGATCTGGCAGCAATTGATAATGGCCATGAAGAGATGCTCCCTATTCTCTTGATGTTTCAAAGTGAATTAGCTGCAGCAAGTGGTCAAAACATGGCCCAGTACAAGAAGGAAACCCTTCTTGGTCAAATCAAACCAGTAAGGATCCTTGAAATCAGGATGGAGCTGGACTTAGCAGATCTGAGCAAAGCGCCAGGTAGCACCAGTGCCCAGACACGCCATGGCATTGCCACTACTTGTCATTGCCTATGCACTGTTTCCAGTTTCTGAGTGCACCTTGTGAAAGAAGAGCAACCACAGAAACCCCTGCTGGTTTACAGTGCCTCCAGCTTCAGCTTTGCCACATAGCCTATGCAAAATAAACTGAACAGCTCCCCAGACGTACCTCAGTTGACCAAATTCTTCCACTTTGGAAGTGGAGGAGACAGAGTGACAGCGCTCACACATTTTCCTATGTGCAGAGCCAGGCTGTGGGCTTGGAGGGGGTACAGGGCCTAGGGAAGGAGCTCTCGTTCCTTCTTACTCTGCCATGAGGGTGAAAAGACCAAACTGCAGTTCACCTTTCCACTACTGCAGGTCTGTGGAAAGAGCAAAACAGCAAATGAGTTTTGACATAACAGTCCTAAATCGGTGATGGAAAAGCTGGCTAGCACATCCGTGGCTGAATGTAGTTATTTTGTTTAATGTAACAAATTACACTACAATTGTATGTGGTCTATATTCTTGGCCTTTAAATCAAGGGTAATCTATGGCTTTCAAGATTTCAGTTTATCCTTAAACAATATAAATGGCTGTCCACAGCAGACACAGCTGTATTAGAGAGGAGAACATGGAAAATTTGAGGAAGAACATCTCCATCTAACTGCCTGCCTGTAACTGAGAAATTAGCTCTCTTTCCAAGAGAAAAAAAAGGTTGAGGCTAATTAGGTGATTGTTTAACAATGTGTGCAAAGTTTCTATTGTGAAATATTATTTTATAGAGAAATATGTGCACATCTCCACCTTGGCAGAATCTGATAAAAGATGAAGGAGATTACAGTACATACCGTCAAAAGGATGACAACTTCATATAACTTCTTCCGAGAGAAAGCAGCCTGTTGTTTACTGCATTTATCGACAATCTGTGAAAGTAGACCAGGAATCAGTCTAATTACCAGAGTGCCAGTTGTGCTTGTTAACACCAGCTTTGTGACCAAATGTTATTCCACAGTTGTCACATCACAAGAAGGTTTCATTACTAACATAATAGTGAACAAGATCACATGCCTGGCTATTGATTGATCTGCCACACAAAGGAAGGACGTTTGTTGTCTCTATTATAACCAGTTACATCTTTGTCTGCCTGTATAATATGCACAGGAATGTATCACAAGCAGTTGCTGCAGTGTTTCTTAATTTCTGCCTGTTAGCCCATTAACAGCCCACTAGGATTTGCAGACTTTACCAACACAGAAGAAATGACCTTGCCATAATTTGTCTTTCACAATCTTCAAAAAATTGTTTCCATCAGCCTTCCTGCAGTCCTACAAGGATTGAGACTTACTCAACATTTGAATTATAAATATATCATTTCTGCCAAATCAAAAGCTATTTTAATTCTTTCCAGACACAATTGGGTAACACAGCGGGAACAGTGGAAATACTCATCATTACTGCAGTTGAATGGCCCTGAAAGAACTATATCTTAGACCAGAGAAATGCTCTGCTAACAAGCACCCTAGACAAAATGAACTGATTGACCCTCAGAGCATCAAGATATTGCTTGACTGACCAGTCATAAATGCAAACAGCAACTTTCAGGCCCGTTGCTGATATGAAAAGTGAACAGTCTTGTTTATTTTTCTATGAACTCAATAAATATTACAATACAAAAGTGGATTTGTTTATCATTGTGAGCCTACAGAAAAACAAGCATGCCTCATCATCTTATCTGATGATGAATGATTTATCAGGCAGAACATGAATCTGCTTCTGAGTCTATTTTCCTGTTTATGCTTGTTGAACAGATACAATTTAATGAAGAATATAAAGTACTTAAAATCTGTCTACCATTAATAGTTTAATTAAATTGACATGTACTTCAAAAACAGAGAGACAGAAGACATTAATTTTGGTTATAAAGGGCATGGCATTATTAAAGTGCAATTAAAAACAACATTCACTTACAATTAATAGCTAAAACAATTTAATTATTTAACATTTAATTGTCAGTTCTGGCTAACCTAGCCACCTCAAGATAGGTGTGTTCTTTGGGCCTTGTGTAAAGTATGTTACATGGCAGAGACCCAAGCACAAGATTACAAGTTGCTCCTGAGCAATGTCTCACTGTAAATCTCCTGAAAAACACCTCACTGTGCCATTGGTGGCAGAGGGGCCTCCCGTGTCCTTGAGGTGCCAGTTCTCAGAGGATCCCTCATGAACCTCTCCCCTGGGGCAGGTGACAGCCTCTGCTGAGGCTGGTGCAGTCTAGGGGATGACTGGTGAGGTGGCTCCTGGCTTTGTGATTACTTTTCCTTGGTAAAAGCACTCATCCAGGACCCTTGGACACACCTGTCTTCTTCCTAAACTTCATGTCTCACAGCTCTCTCCTTCTGTCCCACATGACTGAAATTGGTCAACTGGCTCAGCAATTATTTGATGGAAGGCACCGAAAAAGAGGAGCAAAGAAAAGCAGCTCAGCCATACAGGTCTCGTTTTGCTTGGAAACAGGACAAAAAACTCTCTCCTGCCAATTTCAAAGTTAAAACCCAAAGACGCAAAGTGAGAGTCTGCCAAAGAACTCTTCTAAGATAACTTCTCAGAAGTATAAATCCTTCTTGAACAAAGTAGCAGTGGAAATGTCCCTGAAATTCAACCTATATTTTTTTAAGAACATAGCAACAAACAAGTGTAGAAATTTCATCTGAAGTTTAGGTTCAGAAGAAAATACTGACTTAAAACACAGGACTAGTCTGAAAACCGTGAATTCTGTTCAACAAGAAATTTCAGTACTTTCAGAGATATATTGAGAAGAAAAGTCAGATTTTTGAAGCTTTCCACCAAAAGTGAGACGGACCTGACCTGTCCCTCATAGCCAGGATCCGCTCTGCAGAGACATCCATCTGTGAATGCAGTGACCATGCCTGGGTTACACCACTAGCCAAGCACAGGCCACCAGGCAGCTGGCATTTCTGGGATACATTTGGGAGAAAGTTTGGTTTCAAGGATTTTCTTTTGAATTACTATTTAATTAAACAATTCTCAAGAAACATTGTCCTAACTGCAGTTAAAGAAAACCAGCTGCTGGTTTTCTTCATGTGGGCAGAATGTCATGGCAAGTTCCAGGGCTCTCAGCACAACTTCGCAGGTCTCAAAAGTTTACTCCTACAAGGAAACTGCAGGATTAAAATCCTATCAAACCCATCTATTCTTGAACACAGCCTGGAGCAGGTGTTATTTCAGGACTATTTCACTAGTTACTATATCTCTGATTTACTCATTTCCTTACAAGTTGAGGTGTGTGGAGTGGCAGCAACTGCTCCCATAAACCCAAAAGAAGACACAGTCCTCTATTACCTCCTCAGGAAAGGAGGGGAAAACCCAACAACATGATGAAAATGTTCACAAAAGGTTTTCTTTGTACCTTTTTTCCAATCCAGAGATTATCATCGCCTTTGCCACACCACCTGATGGTTGCTGGCTGTCTTCTGAAGCCCGGGAAAAGGAGAAATCCTTCTGCCCACGCTGCAGGTGGCTGAGCCAAGCTGGAGCCTCTGCTGTTAGGAGGAGATGTGTGCTCAGCCTGTGCCTGCCTTGCAGGGACAGCTTTCACATCTGGGGCTGACACCAGGGCTCCTGGGCTTCTCCTGGGCTTCACTCAGCTTTCCCTGAGTGAACCAGAAGATGGTTGAGGGAAATGCGGTTTTATTCATGAATCCTTAAGGAGCATTTTACCGACAAAAATCTTTTTTCACTGCACCTGTAAGCAAGGTATAAAAAATTAGAATAAAATTAATCAGTAGAAAATAATATATTCCTGCACTTCAGTTTCTCCATGGAAAAAGAATATTTTTCTTAATTTTAACCTCTGTTAGATTTAACACTTAAATTTCTCCGTGGAGAAATTTAAAAGAAGTGTGAAATGGCAAAGAGTGGGATTTAGTAGGACGATTAAAAAATAAAACATAAACAGTGTCTCTCTTTACCTTTTTTTTTCCTCTAAAGAGTATTATAATAATATATTTATTTTCAATGCAGTCATTAAGACAGCCACCTTCTCTTAAAAACACCTGCACTGACACATCTTAGGCTTTGAATTCAGATAAGTTATCCTCAAAAGAGTAAATAGAATCATAAATGGTCAGAGCTAAAGCATTTCAACCAACCAGAAGAAACTATTATGAGAATGAGTGTTCATTTGAAGGTCTTGTGGGGAATTCAGCAACTGAAGCATTGAGGAGTGTTTGCTGGGGAGGTACCAGGTACCCTCACTGCAAAGTGATGAGCTGCTTTTTCACTGAGCAAAGCACAGAAAGGTGGCTGCTAAGCAGTTTAAGGCTTTTAAGGGGTTTGGCTCTGCCAAACCACGTTAAAACTTTGTTCATATTCTTTTCAAAATCTGTAACTAGGATGTAATTGCTGTTTAATACAGAGCACCCGAGTGGGTAGGATAGAGGGTAAAGTAAATGAAGAGATATGGACAGCCTATACACCATTGCATATAAGCTAGAAGTGAAATCCCTTGTGCCTGGACCAAGCTTCTGGGCTTGCTTGGATTTCTATCAGATTGCTGCAGCCACATCAGTAATCAGATGTTTGCATATATGGAACAAAACACCAGGCAATCAGTGAGCTGTATTTCATTCACGGTTTATTCACTGTTATGTGACCAATGAAGCCTGGAAAGACAAACATCTTATCTGTATTAATTGTCCATGAGTTTCAATCTTTTTTTTGAAGACACAACATTACCTATCATCTCATACTTTTAAAATTTATGTTATCAAGCCTTACCCCATTGAGAATATTTTTTTCAGATTTCCAGCAACTTTTTGTAATTTTTTTTGTGCAAATTCACATTCAAATACTATAAACTTTTATTCAAGGCTTTGTCCCACATAAAATGCAGATAAAGCATGTCTAAGGCATTCCTGACATATAACTATTAAGAAAAAACTCGCCAAAGTGTGTGGCTGTCTAGGTGGTTTTAGAAATGAAATCAAGGCATAAGACATAGACTTTGTTATTAATATGCTTAAATTAAGCTTGAAATGCCATGCAACTGAAATAAAAATCAGAAGCAAAACAGGCTATTGTTTGGTTTCTGAATATTAAATGCAATCAAGAGGTAATAGTACTTATAGATTTTTCACATACAAACAGATTTATGAAATTGATAAAAACCATTTGCTCATTGAACTTCAGGAATCTGGGTGGCTTCTTCTGTGAATAATCAAATAAGTTAACTCAGGCAGCTTCTCTGTTTCAGTGCTACAGATATACAGAATTTATATTTAAAGGACTACTTTTTAAAAAGCAAGTAACTTTACCATGAATGTCATTTCAGATAATGAGACAAAATATAGTATTAAAAAGAAACCAAGTTTAGTGTTCACAGATGAAAAAAAGCAAAGTCAGCAGTTTGCATTGTGTTGCTAATTTGCGTACATGAGAATTAATTCACAAATCCTGAAGGCAGGAGTAATTTACTTTATCAATTTGTTCCTTTAAATATTTCTATTTCATGATTTTATGAAAATGTTTCTATTAATTTGAAGTTCCTGAGGAGATTTTTTCTGTTCGGAAAAATCTCTCAGTTGTTTTTCAGCATCTCTGATTACTTTAAGTAACCTGCTGTCTCAGTAAGAGCAGAAGAAAGTTTATTGACACAGAATTTTTTTGTGATAGCTTTTCAAAACTTAGTATTTAAATGAGCTTATATATTAAGCAAAGAAGCAAAAATGCGCTGAAAATTTTAGGGGCCCTAGGGCCTTCTCAAGATGCATCATGTCTCTTCCCTGCTTTGGAGTCACAAGAATGCTAAATAGGGAGAGAAAAAAAACCTTATTCCAGAAGAAAAAAACCCAAACCAAAACCAAACACCACCCTTAAAACAGCAGATCATGTCAAAACTGTGGGAAGAGGTTTCAGTTACTCAGCTGTGGGTTTACATCCACGTTCTGCTTGCCAATATTTTGGGCAGTATTCTGAAGCTGCGCTTTGGTCCTTTCAGGACCTCCTATCCCCTAGGCTCAGGTTTGATTCAGTATCAGAAGTGCCAGGACAGCAGCTGCTCTGAGAGCAATATGGATGAAATTTCTCAAGAGCAGCTTTTCCTGCAATATTTTAAACCAATCTGCATTGAGAAAAGCAGGGACAAAATAAAAAAGATAAACACAGAAATCAGACAGAGTAAAACCTGGAAGGGGAATGTGGAAAGCAGAATGGGAGCTAGGAAATACACATTTGTGGAGGGACTAAGTAACCAAATGGGGAAACTGAGAGAAACATTTGGAAAAAAATCTGAGGAGCAGAAGGCTGACAGAGGAGGCAAAATCTGTGAGGGGGAAAAGTGAAGGGGGGTAACAAACAAGCACAGAAAGGAACCAAAAAAATACCATTGAAAGAGGCAGAGGAAGGACAAAGGGCAGAGAGACAATAACCAACCGCATGAAACAAAAATAGCAGGGCAGAGAGATGGTGAGGAAGGTAAATTGGAAACAGACATCCAAAAGGAAGGCAAAAATTTTACAGAGTGAAAGCTCAAGCTATAAAGCTTCATGAAGTTTACAGGAAATTAGTTTTGAGGAAAGTCCAGGCAGCGCAGAGATGGAAGCATATTCATTTCTTTTCCTTCTCAACCTGCCTTCAGGTTAACAGAGCCCCTGTTTATAGCAAACCAAAAAAAACCATCCAGCCTATTGGAACTGGTGAGGGGGACATGGTATAGCTACTGCCTTCTCCCTGTGAACAATGCAATCTGCTCCTTTCGTGCCCTGCTTTCAGAACAGGAGGAACAAACAGGCAAAACATAATTTATAGTCTTGGTTTATCTGTATCCACAGCCTGTCTGCTGATTCAAGCACAGCAGAATGTGGATGTGTGCATTCAGAGAGATGGCTGTCATTAGACCCCAACGAAGTTAACCCATGTATAAAAGGCAGGATCAGATCAGTAATAAAGTTTACACTTCATTATGGATGTCAAAATCCTTGCTGAATTTTTTTTTTCCCACAAGTATCTAGCTTATTAAATTTCACAAGCAAAACCATCTTCGAGAGAGCATTCAGGAATTAGTTACTTGGAAGCCTTCAGGATTAAAATCTAAAACCATATATTTCCTTAATAAATTTACAGAATTAGAAAAACTGGACATATGAACATACATCTCTGTTTTCACGGCTATAAAATGATTGGATTCTTGTCTCATCAAATTTACATTGTAGAATCTGAATATAGTATGATTAGACATTATTTTAACAACTACATTACAATACAATTTAAAATAAAATGGCCCTTTATATCGCACTAATATCAGTGTTTTAAATAACAAAGGGGACTTTTTTTTAAATAAAGGAAAGGATTAGCATTTAGTTTCAATCAGTATAAGCAATGCTGTACCAGTTGGTGTCTCAAAGATTCAGAATTTTATTAATATTCCAGAGATGCATTTGTGTTGCCTCTGGGTACACTGAAAAGCCACTTAAACTGCACTTAAAGCAGCACTACAGGATCAAATTGATGTGCATCAACCATTTACAATAAAACTTGATTATTATAAAGGCATACATATTTGCATAATTACATGTTTGATTTTTTGATAATGCAGCATACACTACAAAATGTTGCTTCATGTAGAAAGACATCGTCAAAAAGCACCATCTGCTGTAGTGTTTAATGCACTGCAATGTTTGAAAAATTCTGAAGGTAGATTGGTGCAAATCAAAGGAGAAAGCAAAGGAGTTTTGCTAGAACAAGGGGCTCGGGGATGGAGGAGGGAACACAGTGAGGTGTGGACCTTTTGTCAGGCTGTCATCTGTTTCTCTCTGGCTATTTTTAAATAAAATTTTCAGGGGACAAAGGTAACAGACAACAGAGCAGCACATCCTACAGCCCACAGAACATAGGATTCATAATTTGAGACCATTTGGCATAAACACATTTTTGATATTTTCACCCCAAAAAAAATCAGTATCTAATATATGCAATGAAGGAATTATAAAGGAAAAGAAAGCAAACTTTACAAGAATGAATCTTTTTGAAGGAATCTCTATTAAGCATTGTAATAGGTTAAAAGACACAGAACTTGGAAGAATATCTCCATATTTGCTCAATTCAAAAAAAAGCACCTAATCTTCAGTAATATCTGACCATGTCTGAGCAACCCCAATGGAAGCCCAATAGGTTCAGAAAGTCTGATGCTAAGATTGCAGAAGTAAACGTGTATCTATGATTGAAAAGAAAAACCAAGCACTTCTAGACTCAGCACTGTTAGCCCAGAGTTCTTGTATCCTAAAAATATGCATCATTTTGATTAGCACTACGTGTCTATCATTTTAATACCTGAGGCTTTTCTTCAAAGTGGATTTTAAGACAAGACATTAATCAAATGTAGTTGTAGCTGTTTGTAATATTCTGCCATCCTGAGGAGTTTTATGCATGCATCCAGAACACACACACACAGAGAAAAGGGTCATCTGTGGCTTTTTCCAAGTCTGTTGCTACCTCTGAGCTATGCTGCGAACATTTCTGGACATTGTGCTGAGTAGTAAAGCGCAGCACAGAGCCAAGACACGGAGGATCTGGCAGGGAAGTCAATAGGCATGTACCAGCCTGTTGCTTCCCAGTAGGAGCTCATTCCTTCACAAATTGGCCTTTGGTAAGCAGTGTGATTCATTGCTCAGGGACTGGATTACAAGCTGGAAACCAGCTGACAGAACTTGGGCAACTCATTTCACTTCTCCATGCTATCCATTCTCCTTCCTCCTGTTTTTCACATCACATTAGTTGAAAATTATAAAACTCTTCAGGGCAAGGACTTTTTCACAATACAAGTTTCCAGCATGTTGGGTATTAAACAAGCTTTTATCTCTGTGGGCACCTCAAGGTATACCAGGATACAAACAACAGTTGGATTATATGCTGTGTGTGGGATAAATACCAAGTCAATTAAAAAGCATCTTTAACAACACAATCTGACTATGAAGTCCAGCAGTCAAGAACAGCATCTGGCTCCACGATGTATTCTACAGTCCATGACACCAAAGAGCTTCAGAAACAGATGAAGTTTTGTCCAGACACCTGAAGGAAAAATGTGATTGTGTATGTGTGAATGCAAATATCTCAAAACCTTCTGTGCTCAAACCACAACAGCTTGCAAATAGATTCACTGAAACCAAAGGGATGGCCATAGAACTGGAAGCCCTAAAGCTGCATTGCTGGCCTGTTAGGTTATGCTACATCTGGACTATAATAAATTTACATTCCCACCAAGAAAATAGCCACTGTTGTATAGTTATGAGACAGATTTTGTTTCACATTATGAGGCAGAATGTGCTTGAGTCCTCTGTTATGCATCAGATAATGAAACATCCAGGTTTCTCACCCTGACTTATCAGGTACAATTATAGCTTGGCATCAGAGATGCTGAACACCCACACTGTCATTGACTTAGATCAGCACTGTGAAATCCAATGCTTCTGAAAAATCAAATCTTTAGCGTGTCTTGCAGAAGAGTATGAAACCTTTTTTTTCAAAATAACCAACATATTGTTGTATGTACACAGTTCACAATAACTCAGAAACATTTATCTGTTGATATTTTCCCCATACCAATCATTTACTGGGTTGAACTGGACTGCACTATGATGCAGTGCCATTCCCTCTTCCTGCACTTGAAGCAGAAACTGAATGGTTTCTTGCTCATCAGGTACCCGTACTGGAAAGATAATGTTGTATTTATAGCATAATATTGAAAATAGCCCCAAATTATAACAAAGCCTCAAAGACATCTGTATTCCTCTCCCGCTGAAGTCTCTACGTGCATTTGGTCATAGCACTCAAAAAGGAAACAAAACCAGCCAGGCAGACACTAATCTTTAGAAACAATGAGTTTCCCTTTTGTGCCTTAATATTCTGCTCTTGGTGAGCTTCGCTAACAAAGTCTGCACTAATCGTTGCTGGAATCAGCACAGCAGCGGCTGCTAAGCAAAGTCTTTTTCCCCACCCTCTCTGCACTAGGCAGACAAGGTTTTTCATTACATATATCATTTTCAGCTTGCTGCAGTGATTCCACAAAGACAGGAGGATTTAGAAAGCTAATGAATGGGGGTGGGGAGCAGGCTAGAGTTGGAGCTTCAGTGCTAATGTTTAAGGCTAGATACTATGAGTGGTTTCACACACGAGGCACTGCCACTGATTTTATTTTCATTGCATGGCACTGACAGACTGACAGCCGAATCATTCATCTCTAGTTAATCAATCAAAGTTGGAGAGGGGGATTTTTTTGTTTGAGCATTTATTGCTACAAGATTTAGGGCAAGGCTCGTTGGTCATTGCCTTGCCCTGGTTGTTATTGTGCTGCAATGACAGCAAAATTATTTATCTTTTTGTTGCTAATTAAGAACAGAAGTGAAGAATAGGTTCGGTCTAAATATACTATAGTATCTAGGGACCATTTACTACATCATAATGAGATGCAGTAGGTGCTGTAACTCAGTATATCCACAAGCCTCTTGCTGCTTTATTATTAGGAAAAAACTTCATCTTGTAAGTTAACTGACACAAAGTTAACAGTTTATAAATAAGATTAACCTGAATGAGAAAAACAACATTCCCCTCCCCCTCGCCAGGTGAAAAGATACACCCCTTTCCAAGCTCCCTTCAGGTACAGAACACTCTGTTTCACCAATATCAGAACACTTGCTGCTGTTCAGCAGCTTGGCCTGTCTAACCCATCTTTTGCAGACATGTCATCAATATTGCCTGCCACTTGGGAGAGCAGACTATACTGATTACAAAATACTGGTTCTATAAATCTGATAATTTTAATGATAAAACAGGATATTTTAGGCTTTCTTGTCCCTGAAGAATAAAGAACAATTGCGGATAGATTGTAAACCAATTAAGGACCTTAGAGCTATAAGCTGTGAATATAATTTCTTTCTCCTAGGGGAAGAAAATAAAATAAACAAACCAAAATATGAATTTTCTGGTTCTTACCTCTCTGCATAATAACTTACAATGTGGGTGAAGCTGTTAATTCAGATCTGAGTGTTGAATTATGACTTCAACTTTCTCAAGCCATAGTTATCACCAGATCCTACTCAGCTGCCTCTTTCAATGATCAATATTCACTGACGTGTCAGGCAGAGAGGGAAGGAAGTGGTGAACATCATAAAACACAGGCGTATGGCCAAGCACAAGCAGTTTTGCTGCTTGGGGGTTGTTGTTCTCTGCAACACTTCACAGAAATTAATAAACATTAGTTGTAGTCAGTGGCCCCACTTCAGCACCAATTCCCTCCTTAAATGCAGAATGTTGGACAGTGGAGGAGCCTCAGGGTATGGTCCAGCCTTTGAGAAGGTGTTCTCCAGAATGACCACAGCAATCTACTCCCAACGTGGCAGGTCACCGCTGTCCTTAGAGCTGAATGGAAACTACACGGATTAGTTAATACCCTTTATTTTACGTTTAAGGCTCTTCCCTGCAACTATATCCTGCTGCCAATGCTCAGTTAATAGGCTCCTGCAGTGAATAACATCATGTGCTCTGTCAATTATTAATAATGAGACAAGCGTTTTCACATCAGAATGCCAACTTGTAATGTGATGAGCCTGTATTGTATGAGTGTATCAAAGCTCAGTCTCATAACATCACTAGTTTACCAAGTGAACTTTGAACAGGATTTATTCCGCAGTCTGTTCAGTCTTAATTTTCATGAATTTTGAAAATAGAAAATTTCTTTTCCTTGGCAACATTTTTAGATTATGGTTTGTATTTTAGGTGCTTGATTTACTGCTACATTGCATTTATTCTAACACATCATCGATCCCCTGTCTCACACATCAGATTTAGTTACTTTTTTATTGTATAATTTCTAGGCGACAGTGGCTATCCAGGACAGAAACAGCTGATGGATTTAATTTGATTTTGCCCTTATACCAGCAGAAGTTCACTTACTAGTTCACTTACTCAGAATTCATTGATCACTCAAAGGTCTTCTGGGATTGTGAAATCTCATTCTCGGTGTCTTTTCCAATTGTCAAAGCACAGACTCAATACCACATCTGACATCCTTGCAGCCTGCCTAGTTCTGCATAACACAGCAGTCAACCGTGGGGTTATAGTCAATGATGGGACTCTCTTAAAGGATGACAAGGCTAAATCTTACTGACTTCAGACATGCCAAAAAGGTAGATCTTTCTGAAAGGTGATTTGCTGATGATAAGCAAGGGGCAGCTCAGTGACAGCCATATCTTTAACAAGGAAAAGGAAGAACTGGGAAAGGATGATTAGAGACGGAAAAGTCAGATAGTAAATGAAGAAGAAAATGCAGAAGGAGTTTTACACAAAGACCATAGGTCTAAAAGCAAAGAAATTGCACTGCTTAGTACAGGAAGATGATTGAATTCCTTTATCTGTGGCTTATTGTTCCCAGCTAAAACACAAGACATTGTCCTGTGCACAGCCCATTCAGTTCAGTGGCAGGACAGCAAGCCTCATGGAGGGTACTGTCAGAACAATAATCACTTTTAAAGTGGTTGTAAAGATCTTCCAGTCACTAAGTGCACACAAAGAGGCAAGATGAAGTTAATGAAACTTCGACAACTGTTTATGTTCAGTCAGGTTACTTCATCTTGAGTTTTTGAGAGCAGATAAGGTGGAAAAGAAAGACATTGGGAAGGTGGATGACATTTAAAAGAAGCAGTGTTAAAGTCCTCCATTACGAGAATAAAGACAACTATTTTGTCACCAGCAAACACATTTATCTTCATCTGGGAGAAACAACTGACAGTTCCCGTTCCCTGAGGGAATTCTAAACCTTGAGCTAATCGGTGCACCTACTGCACAATTTTGCAAACATGCATCAATATTTAGGTTACCAGTTTTGAAGCAAATGCATTACCAAATACAAGTTTCTTTCACAGTAACAAGCATTGTAATCAGAATGGACACTCTTTAATCACAGATTGTTTTCTGAACACATTTGCCAGTCTCATTTCAAACTGTTTGAGCACCTGAGCTTTCATTTCTGCTCTCTGGAAAGTATTCACTATCCTAAATGCAGCCAGCTATGCTGGTTAACTGTGCTCTGATAGTCATTGTTCATTTTCTCCTTTTTGCACTCATCCTTTGGAGGACATGAAAATATTTTCCTCCCTGTGTGCTTAAAACACTTCCACAGTAATCAGCTGCTCCATCTTCTTGTCATAATCTTGTTTATATTCAACTAGGCACTAATGTTGCTGTGCCCCATCAAGAGACTTGGTCAATAGTTCCAAAAACGCAAAAGTCACAGGGGAAAAGGACGGGGAATTACATTCCCAGGAACGTGGTTGGCTTGCAGACTATGATACTTTCATTTAGAACTACTGGTTTATTTCAAATGGAATTTTATTCAGACAGAATGAAAGCTTAGCTTCTGAGGCAAGAGCTGAAGCCTTGGAACAGAGGGGGAGTGATCCTATGCTTAACATCGCCACTCAGAGCTGTGATCACTCTCTATTTTGCTACAAACACACTGTGCAGCCTTAGTCAAGTTGCTTAGGGGTTTTTTGTGGCTTAATCCCCCATCTTAGAGATAACTATGACTTAGACTAGCTATCTCATAGGCACACGGCGAGGATGAATGCATTAAAAAAGAATTAATATATCACAATACAGTGATAGGAGTTCAATACCCTGCATACGGAGTAATTTATCTTTTTGTCTCCTGGATCAAGTACAGTTTCTAGGTGTGTGCAACAATAAAAGCCTAATCTATTAATATAAAGAAACCAAACAATCTTCATCCCTACATTCCTGTACATGACACCATGAACAGAAACACAAACTTGTACGTATAGAGTAGAAATGCTGGAGTAGAAAAGAATTTTTTCCTTAATTACAATGGTCTTAAGACAGGGATAGAAACCACAAGCTAGACATAAATAAAGAAATCTATGTTTGTTCCAACAGAATAAACTAAAAACACAACAAACCAAACAACTGTACAACAAATTCATATATAAAGTAGATATATAAGTATTTAGACACATTTGAAAAAAGACACTCCTTAATGCTATCTTGTGTAAGGAATACACTATAATTTACTAGTATATGAATTATATACTGTTCCCAGGGTGAAACCTCTGTATTTCTTGCTCCAAACTACTCTGCCTATAAAATAGCTTTATTAGAGTTTAGCAATGTTAAGGAAAAAAGTGAAGGTAATGTCTGCAGCTCCCATTAAAAACCAGATCATACATTTTATAGTGATTATAGTGTAATATACTACAAAAAATGAGTTTTCACCAAATATTCAAAATTATAGATTTATTCAAATTCCCAGAGAAAAATCAAACTCGTGAATTGTGCAGATTATATAGCCAATAAAATATTTATCGTTGCACAATGTATATTGTTAACTGTGTTGACTACTTTTCACCAAGGTGCCAGAGAAATGAAAAACTAACCAATGCAGAATATAAAATGGGGGGGGGGGTTGAGTCCTAGAGCTAGTTCATGAGCATACAAAACAGATTGTATTCAGAGCTGTAATATAGAAATTCTTCAGTGAAGAAGACAGCAGAGCTGAATACCTGACAGCAGAACAAAACAGAGAACAGCATTAAAGCCTTGTAGTTGAGGTGCTGCATGCAAATGCAGGAAGAGCTGAATTAGTAATGTTGAAGGTCTAGCTAACGTAGACAGTGGCTGTTTCAATGAGTGTTTTAATGATATCTTACTAGTTTTAAGGACTAAGAAGTGCATACGTGCAGCCTGATGGAATTCTGGAAGTACAGTGAACATGTAGTTTAAAAATCTCTTCGGGTTTACAAAAACAAGTAAATATTTGAATATCCTCCTTCTCTGCAACTTCATAAACCGACTTATGAAAATCACACATGTGGTTTGAGGTGCATATTCTTGTTTTTCAGCATTAACAAAAATCACTACCAGTGAACCTCTTCTTGTCTACCATTTATTCTTTTACAAAATTTACGTGAATATTCATTTAAACTTCAGCTACAGGGCACCAAATGTTGATCACGCTATGAAAGGAAAAATTGAATAAAACCCCAAATTTTTAAAATATCCTCTAGACATTTTGAACCTTAATGCTGTGACTTCAAATGTACCTTTTTGTCCTCTTGATTTTGAGATGACTTACAGAACTTCCTAATGGAGGACAAGGATAAGAGGCAGGCTGGCAGCACCAGACAGAGTAGGACTCAGGCTGTTGCTCTGGCCATGCTGCACAGAAGGGCATTTCTGACCTGACCTGGCCACTCACAAATTACAATGGGTAAAAAAATAAATACTCTAATACCTTGGAGTGAGGACTTTCATCCTTGCCCTTGGTGTCTCTGTTTCAGCTTTTCCTCTTCCAGCCTTTAGCACAGACCACACCAAGTGTGGCAGTGCAATTGCACGCTCAGAGTGAGCACGTGCCAGCTTGACAAAGTGCTGGAAAAACAGCATTTGAGCTCAACCCTATTCCGTAGCCACGGCCCAGCTGGACCCACACTCCTGCCCATCCTCTTCCATGGGAGCAGATTCCTCAAGCTGGGAGTAGGGACACCTTCTCCTCTGTGGGAGAAAGCCCAGGCTGCTGGAACAGCAAAAATATGTTCTGTCTCATTCTCTACAGCCTTCCTCCTCCTCAAAGCATCACAGTGCTGACCGGCCAGGAAAAGCAGCTGCCTCATAGGGTTCGGAATTTAAAGACATCTGTCTTTCTCCTCTCACCCTAACTGGTCACACTGCTTGATATTAAAGGACATTAAATGCAATATATTTGACAATGAAAAACTTTGCTGAATATTTCAGAATTAGCTATCCTAAAGAAACTGATCCCTGGGCTACACTAGTTCATGTTAAAAGAAAAATTATACGACGACATTTCAGGAAGCCCTTGGAGACTTGCTGGCTTTCCCAGGCCAGGCACACAGCAGCCACAGGTCCTGGTTTTCAAAGAGCAGGACAAAACAGATGGAATTAATTTTAAAATGCAGGTTAGATGTTCTCTTAGGATCTTGCAGTTCCTGTATTTTTAATTGCTTGTTCTGTCAGCACTTGACACCTGCACATTTTTAAAATCTTTTGTGATTTACACTGAAGCAGCTGGATTATGCCATCAGACAGCATGAACTCAGTGCAAAACTTTGCTATTGTCTGCGTGTTCCTGGTGTGCGAGGCAGGAGAGGGGAGCATGAGTAGGCTTGGAGGAGATAAACCCCATTCCAACAGCTTTCTGCTTAGACAGACTACAGCTTGGAGTCCCACCAGGTACCTACACAACATCAGGGCCAGATCCAAAAATCCAGATGTCTAAAACCAGGTTCCTAAATCAATGCTTGAGATGCCTTAAAAACAACCTCTTGTGAAATTTAAACTATGAGGAAGCTTTTTTGAGACCAAAGCTTCAGTATTTCTGAATGCACTTTGGTACCCAAGTCCGGGTTCCCATTTTAAGAAATCCTGGACTAAAACCAGACCCACCTTGATATGTAAATGCACTATAGAGCAGAAAAAGCTGAACAGGTCTGGACAACTGCACAAATGGGCAGGCAGCAGCCAGGCAGAGCAGTCATTCCATCCTGCTGACTTACTGCTGTGGAAGGAACCTCACTGCTGAGGGTAAAGACGGGCAAGGCACAGAAAATTTGCAGCTTTTTACACACACTAAACAAAAGGATTAAAAACACCACATAGAACAAAGATTTACAATAGATCAGCCACAAAACTCTGTGGAAGGAACAAAGGTTTCATAAAAGAATAAAGGAAAAAAAAAGATTTCCTGAGACTATAGGCAGCCCTAGAGACTTTTAAGTATTAGTCAGACCAAAGGCTGCCAGATGCTTCCAGAGCCCTGACTGCTCACTGGGGAGCTCAGGCCTTTCCAATGGGGCGAGGTAGGTCAGCTGGAGACTAAAGGGTACAGAGCTCCCCAGAGAAAGACTTTTTTGTTGTGTTTGGGTTTAAGTGTGTTTCCTTCATGAGACATGGTCTGAGGCTCCATTATGTTTTCTACTTAGAGATTTTATTATGGGGAAAATAGTGACACTTTTGCTTTCTTTTGATTACTTCCCTCGCTTGAAGATTTTTGCAAAACCCTGATGTCTAGCTAAGAGTGGCCAGCTCATGTTAGCAAACAACACTCTGCAAGTTCTGTCTTTAACAAACCAACTCGGGCCATCCAGCCAGAAGAGCTTTCATTCCCATCCTCCATAAATTCTTTCTTTTTCCCCACTCATTTCTCAAAGTAAAGGAAACTGACAGCTAAAATATTCTCTTTTTTTCACCTTTCCTCTAAATTCTTTACAGCTTAGATTTTGCAATCTGAAGATCAAAGCTTATTCTCCATTTCCATACAAAAGTAGAGTGAGGTGGAGCTCTTGTACAATAGATATTTACAATAGACAATGTACAATAAATGCCTTTATCGTGCTTTCCTCACCTCTAGCACAGTCCCTTCCCAGCCCCAAGAAGTCCTAAGCATGCAGCACCTGCTCATCCCCATGACACTCCTGCAGCCGTGGGAGCTGAGCTGTTTGCAGTGAAAAGTGCTTTGGGCACATTACGTAATTGTACTTGTCTATGTTTTTCAGTCTCTCATTAAGTGATAACAGACAAAAGTTCCCCAAACAATAAATAACCAAAAGAACATTTGAAGTGAAATTCTCATACTTACTTAGGGCTGCTTGTTTGAAGCAACAGCAGTGGCTATGTGGGCAGTGCCTGGACTCAAGCATTAGATGTGATATGCAACCAGAAACACAGTTCACTTTTTGACCACCTATTCTCCAAGGAGCACTAGCAGGAGAAGACAGAGATCTACGGAAAAGAGAAGTTCTTTATTTTAAAGCCTAAGAAAAAAACTTGGGAACGTGTAAGGAAATGCAAAGCCAGAAGGTAACGCTGCCTTTCATTAGGAAAAGGCCCACCACTGCCAGAACACCCCTTATCTTCATGGGAAAGAGCCATGAAGCACTCCTATGACTCCCAGTGAGGCTCAGACCTCCATGTTGGAGGCACTGCTACCAGAAACAACAGTTTATTCCCTATGATTTACTCAATTCAGGAAAAAACATGTCTTTCTTCAATGCTCTGTTTTTTCTTTAAAACCTTCACAGATCAGCGAGAAATTTAGTTAAAATGTTATAAAAGGTGCTCATCTTTGGAAAGCAAGCATCTGGCCTCATGTAAGACCTGAGTGAGAAACTATGAAAACACATGCCTGCCAGACTTGCACACAGCTTTCTTTAAAGATCTATCTAAATAACTATAAGAATCTACTTTCCATTACAATCAAATATTTCAGAATTGCTTCTTCTAAAACAATTATTTTTAATTTTATTAAACAGTAACAGTACAATAACCTGAATAATTCTTACCCTTTAAAGTTTATCTGATGAGATGGCAATATGTAATGTGCTCTTAAGAACCTCAACTGTTGGCTTTACAAGCTCTGCTTTTTTAGTTAATCCCGGGACCTCAGTTCAGGGTACCATAGTCTTCACTCATTTACTTTAATTTCATTTCACATGAAGACAACATAACTCTTAGGACAGATTTTTTGGAACATGGTTGCTATATTTAAGGTCTTGTTGAGATTGAAAAGTTTTTCATAGTGATTTGTGTTAACATACATATTTTGCTCATTTTTTCTAAAAAGTGATGGTGATACACACTTATACACACACACACATATATATATACATATATGTATAAATTGATATACTTCTATATTAAAAAATAAATTAAAGTAAGAACTCCATTAAGGGCAACAAATTCATTTACACCTCAAGAGTCTAACGAACATTCCACCAGGGTGTCCCATCCATGCCCAGGACAAAAATAAAAAATTAAAAAATAAAAAAGAGGGATGATCAATTTAACAAAACTGAAGAATGACTTAATGGGAGGTAGATGATTCTCAGTTTTTTCTGAAAGATATGCTGTTTCTCTTTTCATACCTCTGACTCAGAAGAGGTGACTTCAGGCAGTTAAACAGTTAACAGCTAGTTAAACATAGAAAAGAAAAAAATTGCACATTGTTGTCAGATGCAGCTACGGTTTAGATACAAAATACTGAATCTGATACAAGTAGATGATAATACCCTAACAGAGTAAACTGCTACAACGAGTAGTTTTCCTGTAATTTAGAGAAGCTCTGTTGCTTCTTGCTAAATTTTCCATGGAACACATACATGAATATATACGAATGCATATGCTAACACCATCTGAAGTGAGCAGCTCCAGCCCTTTTCCCTACAGCCTCCTCCACACCAGCTGACACGAGTCCCCTCTCACTGCGATGTATCCTCGTGCCTTCCCTTTTCCCAAGGGCGCTTGTCACTTCCCAGCCACATTGTGGAAGTGGAGGCTCAGCACAGGGGTCCAAGGACAGCTTCCCCCTCGGAAGGGGGAAGGGGTGGGTGCTGCCAGCCACGCCAGGGTGCCAGGCTACACCGTGCAGGGCCAGCAGCATTCACGCCATTGCTTGTTTGTTCTGCCACTCTACGGGAACATGCAGAAAAGTTTCAGACTGAATGACCTGATATTTGCAGCTGCTTGTTAACACTCAAATAAAAATTTAGTGCATGTGAATAAATAAACCCATATGTGCTCAGTGCAGATGCTGATCACACACGTGCACGCTCTGTGACACCAAATGGAAGGGAAACAGCACTTACCTGTGGTTCTGAGACCAAGTGCTGCCATTGCCTAGTACAGTTGAATGTAACTGCTCTGAGACACAAGACAGATGGGATAGAAAGATGTGAAGTGCTACAAATAAAATCTAAAACTGAACTTTTAAATATTCATTCTGAACTATAAAGAGAGCTGTGGCTTTTGTGAGCTACAGATGGCTTGGAAATGCAGTGCAAACAAAGGACCAATTTTTGAATACTCATAGCTGCTCTACTATAATAGCTGGAGGCCCAAAACTCCAGGGGTTTGAGATGATTCAAGTAGATCCTCTTACCTGCCAAATTTCATCAAAGCAACATTGCTTTTACCATCTTATAACGGATAAAAGAAATATGAATAGTGTGGGGTTTTTTAATGAAATGTGGACTGCTTAAGCTTGAACAAAAAATTACAATATGAATGGAATGTGCAAGGTAAAGGGAAAACCATCTTTTTATTATACATACTTAAAGCATCTTATAAGATGAAATCTGTACTTTTTATAGATTGAAAGATTAAATAGAAATATTTCATAGATTTAGATAAATGAAGGAAATAAAACCAAAAATAAGCATAATAAAAATCCCTGCCAGTCATAATCAATGAGAAACTGCTGACTGATTGCCAAGTATGGCCTTATGTTTAAACCTAGGAAAGACACATGTGTTTCTTTGTAAGGTAGTGGGGCACGACCTCATCAATCAGAGATTATTCTCTGCATAATAGTTTATGGAAAGAAACCACTAACGCCAACTCCTCATCTGCCTTCCAGACAGAGGCCAGCTGATATGAATACAACTGGAAGGGGACTAAGCCCAAGTAGTGCTGCTGCTAAGACCATAAAATGCAGTAAATAGCAGTAAATTAGCATTTTCTGATGCTATTAGCTACTAGCAAAGATTATAAAGTCTTTGGCTCTAGAGAGGGGTCACCCTCACACCTTTAGCATGTATTTCAGCTTCTATAAGAATAGACTAAAAAAACAAAAATGGACAACAAAATCCAAAAGAAACATGGAGTGTCTGTGGGGGAGCAGGGATTACCCAAGAGAAAGAGAGGATCCCTGAACTGCCAACAGTCATCTAAACATAGAAGCCACAGAGACAAATGTGCAGCACTGAATCACAGCTAGAAGCCAGGTTTATGGGTAATTATGAGGTGCCACTGTCAGCAGAAGGGAGAGAAAGTGCAAGAATAAGAGGAAAAGGCATGAAGGTCTTGATAGAAAATGTAACCATCCTGTAATGACAGTGAGAGCCAAGAGACAGTTGCAGTCTGATACCAAGTGATGGGTGAAAGACGACAAGTGGCTTATGTTATCTGTGAAATCAAGGGAATTAGCCAGGAGGGATGTGCAGAGGGAGGCAGCCTGGACAGCATGAGGTGTTGGGGAAGGGATGGTTTGTCAAGGTTAGAGAAAAGGGTTCTGCGAAAAATCAAGCTAAGATGATGGGAGTTGGGTTACAAGTTTTAACTGCTTCTAGAAAAGACAGGAAAAGTGGCAACTTGTGGCAGGCAACCAGCCTGCTTGTTTGGGGAACAGCCCAGGTAACAGGTGTGAACTGAGAACTTGCAGCCTTGCTGCAGAGACACAGGACCCTTTACTGCTGGCAGGAAGAGAGGAAGGAGGACTTGGCAAAGCTGAAGGAAGCAGGCCAGAGGACCAGGGCCCTCCCTTCCAGCCGTGTTTGTCTGGTGCTGGATCTGCATCCATCAGAGTGCAAGCAGGGATTGCAGTCTGACAGTGCGGCTTGGCCTCTGTTCACAGCTAAGACAAAAAAGTGGCAGATGAACTGAGGGGAAAGCGCAGGATCTTCTGGCAGAAAATACAGCTTTTCCAATGACCTTACTGTCCTTTTGAGAGAAACTGCTTTCCAGGACAGAGTGTCCCAACAGGACACTTTAATGTCTTCAGCACAGTACAGTACTTGGAGATAAAACTGAACAACTTTTCATGAAATCTGCCTCCAATAAAAACATCTTTATTGCCCTGGGCTAATGTGTAAGTTAGTGAGGGATTATAGTTCAGCTTCTATAGCCATTTTATGTAATAGGAAAAAAAAAAATCCATAGGGACCTCATCTGTTAGTCCTCTAAAATATAAAAAGAGGTGTTAAGCTGCACTTCATCATGGTAATAGGCTATCAGCTATTTTCCTAAACCTTCACTCATTCTAGGCACAGCCAATCAACCTGACTTAATCATCTTCTTGTGACTTGCTGCACTGTGCTCCTTCCTTTTGAACATATATAAATCCTAATTATTCTTTAATCCTTTACTAAAACACTGGCAAAATGACTGCTCCCCTTGCAGCACACAGATGTGGAAGTTTACAGGCACAGGAGCTGCAGTACTTCAGGCCTCCTTCCCTGGGGGCTGCGTGTCGCTGGCAGGGCTGGGCAGAGGGCACCGCTGCCTCTCCAGCAGCAATCCTCTCCTGGCTTCTCCTGCTACTCTTCTGGAGGGACAGCAAGCATTATAGTGAGGTTGTATTTGCGTGCTGTAAGGCCACAGTGACTGGTGTTAAAATAACATGAACCTAACCCTGAGGTGAATTTGCTTGTCTACAAACACGTGCCTTTGAATGCTTACTCAAACTGTCAGCTCCCTTCCAGGATATGGTTTCATCACAGATACCCTGGTCTGCACCTTCCATCAAGTGCCTTCTTCTGGGCTGCCTCTGCCCTCCTCATCTGATGGAAATGGGGCTCCCCTGTGTCTCCCTTCCCTCTAGCGTACTCTCACCTGCAGCCTAAATGTGCTTACCCAGGCTTGCTTGTGCAGTGTGTTACTAAGAGAAAATACTCCAAAAGCAGAAGACTAGCTTTAAAATGATAAGCTGATTTCAGTGATCACAAATACAGTTCACATTGCAGTTTTGGCTCTGTTCACCTCTGCTGCACAATGGGGAAGTCTAGCTCTTCATAAAACACCAAGTGTTCAGTGAGACCCAGAGTGAAGGAGGAGTTATTTTTGTTGGTCTGTTGCCTTCTCTAAAGTCTGTAGTACAACGATTCATGCATACATATCTTGAGAGGCAGCAGGGCTCTCACCACCACTTTGCTGCCTAGTGCCTCATATTTGTGGTAGCAAAGATCTGTCCCCCACCAGGTCCTGCAGAGTGGCAGGCTGGGACCAGGGGTCCCACAGGGACAGGTGCTGTTCCATGTCTCTGTATCTTCAACTGGAGACACGAGTGGAACATGCACCATGTGCTGCTCTGGCTTCAAAGCACTGCTTGTGCCCTGTTCTCTTAGCATCTGTTGATAAAGTGGGAACTGTCACACAGGGCACAAGCAGCAGATCCACCCACACAGTGTGTGGGTTCATACCCCATTCACAGACCAGCCTGTGCTCCTGAAGAAAGGCATGGTCCAGTTCCTACACTTCTCCTAACGCTGTTGACTGAGCAGGACTTGCGCTCATAAAGAGCCCTTGGGATCTCCCAAAGTCCTACGATCACATAAAGTGTAAACTCAGGCATTATCATTCCTTTACACTCCCAGCCAGAAGATGACACTACCAGCATCTCACCATTCCTCCAGCTCTACTCCATATGAAGTTTCCATTCCTGCCACAAAAATAAACAAGCCAGAGGAAACTTGTGCTGCCTGCTTTAATGTCCCAATTCCCCAGCCTATGAAAGACTATCTACATTGCAGTATGCTTCTCTCCAAGCCTTAACAGTTAACTCTCCCCCAGGAATCACTTGTTATTGGGGAAAGAAGCACTGAAAAATCAAGCCCCTTGCTGCAGTTGTTTATAGAACAGATCACCAATTCTGGGAGATCAATAGGATAAACATGGCCCAAACCATTTCCTGTATCATCATAGTAAACTTACAAGGATGCTCTTACAAACTGTAGTTTAATTGGAGGAGCTTACTTTTTAATTTGCAATTTTAAATGTGAGCATGTTATAACTTGTAGATGAACATTTCTATAAAGATAATTACATATGGCAAGACAGAAAAACTTTTTAAAACATTTTCTCTTGAATGTGTGCCTGAATTCATTTACAACTGTTGCTGCTTTAAACACTTCAGGCAGAATAAGTGGATGGCACTAAACAGCTTAGCTGCAATTATTATGGAATGTCTGAGGTATAATTTCCCCTGCGGTTTTGTTAGGCGTGCAAAATTCATAATTCTGATTTGTGGCAGGTACTTATTACCCATCGCAGGTGGAGATATGCAAATATTATTCTAGTAGGGGTGAACAGTCTTTATTTCAGTATTCAGCTATTAACGAGATTTGTGAGTCTGGTACTCTGGGGCCATTTAATTAATTAGATGGTACAGATAAAATATAAATTGTTTTGTAGGCTACATAATTCCAGTTCTAGAAGATGTAAAATATGGCTAAATGAACTTAGTATGGACTGATTCATTGTTTCATGTATGGCAGAGGGTAAGAGAAAATTCTGCCTGTTACTTTTGCCTATATAATCCTGTACAGCATCCTTGCATTGTCAAGCATCATGACAAAGGGATGTTATTTATTTGTCATTATTATTAAGAATGTCTATCAGTTATCCTCTTTATAAAAAATTGCTGGCATGCATCAAGCAAGCTAAAAAATAGGCATGTTCTTTTATGGAAGCCAATATGTGCATGTTTCAGAATAAGCATGTATTTCCAAGACATTTAGATTTGGTAGGATAATGTTGTCTCAAGGTCTGACACTTCTATTTTAAATAAATCATTTCCATGGGATAGATAAGCTAAACTTGCTAGGGGGGAATGCAGAGGGAAGCTACAGCAGTATGTTAGCATCTAGAATTTCAAAGAATTCTATTAATTGGTTAACTCGCGTATTTCTTTTCCTAAATTATGATCTCTCTACTCCTCCAGAAGATTTCTGGAAAATTTTGAATACAGGAATTGAGGTTAAAAAAACCTCGGCATGCTTTTATTCCCTGAAGTGATAGTTATAATGGCCACAATAAAAGAAACAGCATTTACCAGGAGTTACAGCTAAGTACATGGCGAGACATTCACCCTCCCCTCATATGGAGGAAATAAAATGCACAAGGCATGAGACCGGAAATTGTTAGCAAACTGTCGGCATTTAAAGGCAGGCATTGACCATTATATTAGTTTTAAATTGCAGGAAAATACTACACTACACAATTACAGTACTATAAACATTGAATGAAAACCAGTTAGTTTTACTAAAGTAGGAGTATAAACAGCAGTCACTCTTATTGGTTTATTGAACATATTTTGGGGCCCATTCCAGCTGTCTTTATTAGCTCTAATGCAAATGATTTTGCACTGCTATTTTGCCAAGCTCTGGTAGCTGTACTGCTGCAAACAGAGCCTGCTGCTTTTTGTCTGCTAGAGACTTACTGACAAATATGATAAAGGATACATAAAATGAATAACAATACAGAATTGGCACCATACAAGAAAAGGAAAACTAACAGGGGGAAATTATACCCTATCCTATAAGGGTAGGAGCTGGTATGGTTTTGTGCGTGTAACTCAAAAGCATACAAGTTTAAAATTTGATATATACCAAGAGTTTCTCTGGTCATTTCCCCACAGGGTGGGCAGAGCTGGTCATGGTCCTGCAGCTGTGTGCCCTGGGAGCTGTCCACCTGCCTGGAAGGCTGGAAGTAGATTCAGGGCTGGCAGACCCCACCAAGGGCTGGGGCTAGGCAAGAACAGAAAGAGTCTCATGGAGATAGGAGCAGGCTGGACCAGGACGTGTCTGAGAGGGAGGAGAGCTTCTGGCATGGGAGAAGGTCTGCAAACACATAAGGACTGCATTTTACCCAAAGAAAGAGCTTCTGACTTTGGAGACATCCTGCACAGCAGAGGTGCAAACTCCTTTGAATAGAGCTAGAGAATGACCAGGGAATATGGCTGCAGAAATAAATAAATGTAAGGTAGAAAGTAGAGCAAGTTAAAAGAAGGCATTGATTGGGATCTGAGGAAAAGGACCAGTCGTATTTTGTGGGTGAACAGAATTGATCACGTAGGATATTTACTGTGGCTCAATTTTCAGTAAGAAAAGTCAATTGAGTATGTGGTGAGGAATTCCCTGAAGCAGAGAAGGCTGCAAAACCAAGATGATTTGTGGGGAAGAGAGCTGTGGGCAACCGAGTCTGGAAACAAGATTTCCAGCACAGGAGAGCAGTGGGTGTTTTCATTACAGCACCAGCACAGGTAACTTCATGGTTTGGCTGAATTGTCAGCTGTGATCTGCACACTGAGAAACTTGGGGAATCTGAGTGCTGGTGCAATGGCAATGCAAGAGGTGTGCCTTCATGGTGCACTTGTGGGAGCACCTAGGAACATCACAACATTCAATTCCTAAACAAACCCTGCCAGCAAGCACTAGAGATTGAGTGAATAGCTTGTGTGGACAAATCAAGCAGAAGTACTGTGACCAGACCTAGAGAAAATCTCAAGGAGGAAAACATATTTTAGTTAAATACAGACGAATATAAATGACAGTGATATCTATGGAAATGTTTTAATAGAAAAACAATAAATACTTACGATGTTCAGACACAATGAAGCCAAGTTACCTGCAGGGTTTAGATAAAATGCAGCAGAGAGTCAAACTCATTTCACTCTCACCTCTCATAGCAGTTGCAGAACACAGACTTTATCTCCTCCACAGAACGGCAAACTGTTTAGGAAAAAAAATTAAGTCTAGATTTCCACAGAATAAATACACCAGAATAATATTCTGCATTTCAATACCTTAAATTGGATAAACAATACCCCATGGGTAGAATCTTTAAAAGGCCATTCCTGCTGAAGATGAAATCTAGAAAACAGTTTTAATTAAATCTTTCCAAGGACTTCATAAAAACCCAGGCACAGCAGCAGTGTTATACCCAGTACCTCCAGAGCAGCTCTGAGCTATACAGTCCAAAATGAAGGAGGAGTTCTAATATTTCCTTTTTTTTTCCCCCTAGGTATGCACACAGAAACACATCATTAGTTCAAAATCAATGCACAAATGAGAGATGTGATCAGAGAATTACATCTGTTCACAGTAGCACAGAGAGCAGTGTCATGGGCCAAGGGCAGTTCCTGAGCTCTTGAGGGGAGCAGCGCTGCATCAGGCATTGGATGCCTCTCAACTCAGAGGGAACTGCTGCCTGCTGGTAGGTGATTATCACCAGCACTTTTTCAGAATAATGTAAGTAAGCAACGTTTTAGGTGGCACTATAGTATCTACCAGGCATAGTACTTGCAGAGGGATAATGAAGCAAAAATGCCTGTGTGAAGAACCTCTGCTCCACCCAAAGACACTGCTGGGCAGGCATCACTCCCCTCCTACAGCAAGTGCTCTGCAGCACCAGGAGCCCACCGGATGAGCCCAAACCTACATGTAGAGAACCATATGGCCAGCTGGGAGGAGTCAGAGGCACTTGGGGCCATGTCCCAGTGCTGGGCAGCAAGGCAGGAGCAGAAGGAGGCTGAGACCCACCGAGTGCCTACGGGGTCAGAGACACACAGCACCTCAGCCACTACGGTGCCAGTGCACCGAGGTGCTCAGGACGAGCAGCACCACTTGCTTTGAGTTCAGCTGAAAACATGCTCCCCCATAACATTAGCACTGAATTAATGCACCGCTGTCATATGTGTGGAACACTAGCAATCACAAAAGGCTGGGTAAAGGCTGACTGGCCATTTTGAGAGCACTGGAAATCAGCCTAAAGCTCAGTGCCGTATGCATGGATGATGAGCTAAACCAAGATCAGAGGATATACTTTAGAAGAAAACAACAAACAACAACAAAACATTACCTTGGATGAAAAATCTGATAAGCAGCCTAAATCAAAACAGTGCCCAGCCCCATCAAACCACCAGTTTGTTGATGATTTCCTGCCTCCTGTTATAACAGCTATGTTTATTCACATATAGTGCTTTTTAAGTTGTACATTCAGCCAGCACAGCTCAGTGTAGCTCCCCTGCCACCACAGTACAGCAAGGCTGCAAACATGACTTCAGCAATGTAAGATCAATTTACAGACACTAAGAAAGCATTCAAAAATTAATGCAACTAATCTCCTGGTTTCACCTGACAGGAGGTAAATTATTGATCTTTGCAATGTGAAAGCACCAAAAAGAACAAACTCAGAACTGCACACTTTCATGTGCACCCTTGCCTCCTCTTGTCAAACTTAAAACAGTCATATCCAAAGGGCTGCAGGGAGATTTGAGAAACACATGTTCTTCCTGTACAATTTAATCATGGCGCGAGCAGAAGGCAGATGCTCCAAGAAGCCTGTGGTTGTGTAAACAAGAAAGAGCATCACCTGAACCCGTGGCACAAGCCGATGCTCACAGAAATACAGGCAGGGAGACTGGCAGTTTAGGCTTTTGGAGTCTTTCTTAATCCTTAATATGCAATTGAAGATGTACAGCTCTACAGCCAAAGCCTGGTACAGGCACTGATACATCACCCATGCTTCTCACTCCAGGGACGAGCCTGCTTTATTAACCAAACTTTGTTTTCCCCAATTTTTCCCCCTCTCCTGGCAACTCCCTACACTGCAACATAAAGCAGAGCTCCTACAAAGGCACTGCAGAGGCTGACACTCTATGGAGTGAAAGCCTCCTGCACAGCAGCCACCCCCGTCACGCCTGCCTGCTTTCTTCCACATACCACCACAAAAATGTGGCATGGGAATTTCCATCCCCAATAGGCAATATATAAGAGAGGAACACAAAATAACCCTGCTAAATCCCCAATATTTTCCCTACTTCTTCACTGTCTTCACTGTGGAAAAAGAAACAATTCCTCTGGGACAGGTCATGGCTCCTTGACCCTAAACACACAGCATTACATCAGGCTACAGAAAGTCATGTGATGCAGGTTAATGTCTGCTGATATTAGCTAAAAAATTATTTTGTTATTCTTAGATATTGCTTCCATTCTGTATACCATGTGCACTGATTCATTGTATGGATGAAACAGATTGAAGGGTCTGACCACAGGAAAGGATTTCACTGAAGACATTGAAAGTAATTTTTTCTTTCTTCATTTTGACTACTTTTTGAGCCTGAAAATTCCAGGCTACACTTAACCTTTTTGTCTAACACAGCACTGTGGCTTTCCAATGTATTTCAGCAAGAGTCTCGCAGCTTCCACCAGGTACATCACACTCTTCACAAAACCTATAACCGCAGGAGGAGTGTTCCCAAACTTTGTATCAAAAACACTCTGTATCAAACTTCAGCTGTATTTAGCATGACACATTCAACTGCATCTCCCGAAAATTATCCTGCTCTTTGCTGGAAAGTTTTTGGCCCTACCCTGTAAGGAGAAACATTATCCTGCATATTCTGGCTTCGAGCAGAGTTTGAGCACAGGATGATGGAGAACACCAGTGTATTGCCATGACATGATCTTTTTTCAAAATGCATTCAAGAGTGAATTTTGCATTCTACCAAAACATGGCATATCACAGAGCACAGACACAATTTCATGGGCAAACCATACCATTGAGAACTTGGCTTAATATTTAACCTAAACTTTTTCTGTATTTTCCCTTGCACTTGTCTGCATCTCAGATGATGAATAATTCCTCTTTTTCATTGTTTTTATATCAGAGGTGTTATTGATTAGGAATAGGTCCTTTAGGTCTTTCCAGTTCTACAGATCTGGTATCATTTCCATCAAGTTATTTTTTCTGCTGCTTCCCATAGTACTGCTTTCTCCTCCTGCCTTTCCACCTTCCTTTCAAAGACTGGAAATGAGTGAGATGAAACTTAATGGCCCTCTACTTACCCTAGTATTTCTGCTAGCTTTTAACTTGAATATTGGTGGTAGTTCACATCTAACCACTACAACCATTATTGCCTATTTTGCCTTCAACATATTCATGTTAATGTGCAAAGATAGTTCTAAAATGAGTTCTGCTCCAAACTTCCTTAGAGTAATGTCATGCTAGTAAAATTCCTCTTTAAAAAAAAAATCCTCTTTGTTTTAGGAGAATTTATAGCAACACTTCATTATTATTCTGTCAGCTCATCTCTTAGCAAAAGTCTTGCTGCAGCCACACTGGAAACACTGATAAATTTTATTTATATTTTATTTATACTGCATGTATGTATTTCCAAGAGGAATACTATAGACCACCAATTTTTTATTCTTCTCTTGTTTTGCAGCATCCCAAGTTCTTCCCCTTTAAGCTTATATAAAGTTCTCTTTCTTCTTTAATCTTGATTGTTTTACTTGATCACATCCCCTATTCTTGGTATAATCACAATCCTTCCCACCTTAATCCTCCATTACCCTCTGCTTCTTGCTTCTGTACCAGCATTCACTCCTGTGAACTACAGAGATGGAAGCAGATGAAACAGACTTCTGTTTTCTTATTTTTTTTTAATTATTTTATCAGAAGCTTATCATTTTCTCCAAAAACCGAGGTGTCACAGAGTACTGTCAAAGGCTATGAGTAGTTTATCACGTTTTGCTCTCAGTAAATTACAATTCATTCACATGACATCTACTTTCAGCACTTTTTAAATATTATTTTCTATGCCCTTAACAACATCCTGAAATGACAGCAGCATCTTCAGCAGATGAGCTACCTCAGCACCCAAGGGTTTGCACTCTCTGTGCAACTCTGTATCAGTGATATCCTGTGTTGTACCTCCCGTCCCAGCCTGGGTGTGCCGCTCTGAGCCTCACTGTGCTGCACGAAATCATGGAGAAGGGTAATTCCTTTCGCGAACCCCCGCCTCGTTTCCCTCCAGTCAGTGAGCGCAGCAGCTCAAGGGTGCAGCATTTCGGCCACTGCGCACTCCACCACAGAGCAGCAGAAAGAGTCACTTGCACCAGATGATTCCAATCTCTGCATTCCCACCACCGATGCTGTAAGCGCAGCTTCGGTGCACTGCACTCTGCTGCAAGCACGGGGTGGGAAAATGCACCTCAACCATGTGCCCAGCAGGGATTTGTTGATTGCTATTCAGCGCTCAACCACAAATTAGCATGGTCACATCATAGGCAAACTCTTGCTTACCCAGAGGTGTTATATGCTTTCTGAAAGGGAAATAGCTCCACATATGCCATCGTCCTGCTGCCTCCCGAGTACCCTTTAGATTACAGCTCATTTTAGCCAAGTGTCTTTCTGCTGGCAAGAACCGCTAAGGAAAGAATTAACAATAAGATCATATGATTATGCCCAACAATTTAGAGTTGATATTAAATCCTCAGTAGCATTAGAATCACTGTAGCTTTCACTGTAGCTTCTGCAGTACACATATACGTGCAGGTTACCACAAGACATTTTTGAATATTACCTCTATCTAATGCACAAAAGTTTGATATGCATTTTCTGTTAGTCTTAGTACGGTAATTTAACCTGTAAAAGTTCAGAACTTGTGTTCCAGGAATTCTATGAAAACATAAGTAACCAAATTGCATCTGGAAAATAATTTAGCACTGAAAGATTTCACAACTGTTTTCTAGTATCCATAAGAGATAGTAAAAGATAAGATTGCTGGGGGGAAGGCTCTCCTCATGCTTCCATTAGTTCCAGAGAACTAATGTTCCAGCTCTGAGTTCCAGAGAACTCTGACGAATTAATTTTGGTGTCAGTGCAAAGGGCTTGGCTTTAGAGGCTTTTTATGTGGAAATGCAGGTTTTGCTCACTGCACCACTAACAAGAAGAAGAAAATTAATAAATGCATAGGTGCAATTAGACAAAACAATTTCCTTTAGTGCCTTCTGCATGGTAAAACAAAACTCATTGTTTGCTAATCAAATACTAAAAGTGTATCTTTTGTGGTGGAGTCGGGGTTACTGTCAACAGGGAAGGAGAACAGACCTGCCATGGCAGCTGCGTGTGGGGAGATGGCGCATCCTGGCAGGGGCTGGAAGCACCAACTGCAGAGCTCCATCTGATGGAAACTCTAATGGGATGTCTTTAAAACCTTCACACAGAAAGGCTAGTAGTAATACGTGTAGCTTTGCTTACACGCATTTCAAGGGTTTGCACCACCAATTTGTAGCACAGAGGTTTTACTACACACAAAGACTACTGTGTATGTGTTTAATGGTGGGGATATCCATATGAAAGCAGGTCAACCAGCAGTTGGAGCACAGCTTGATGAATTACAGAAGGTTTTATGACATCCTTTTAATTTGATTTTTTATTTCTAAGGAAGAACTTTCTGGTGTGACAAGCACAAGCCAACTATTAACTATTAAACAAAAGGGAGAATATTTTGGTTAACAGTCTTTTACCCTCTTTTTGAATGTCAGCACATGTCCCCCTGGCAGATTCCATAAATTCAAGAGCTACCAGATGGTTCTGTAACAGCAATGCCCAAAATACGCTTTGGAAATTAAAGAATCACAACAGAAGACAATGAGTGGGTCGCTAAGAGACACGAACAACATCTACTCTCAGTCATCACTTCCATTAGGTGGACAGAGCAATTTAAAACAGTGCCAGGAATGGCACATCTCCCACCTGGATGAGAGTGGAGCACAGCCTGCCCTAGTGCGATGCAACACTACACATAGCAGCACGCTGCAGACACAGCTTGAAATGTATATATTTTAGAAGAGTCGATTTTAAAATCAAGGTACTGGAAATGAATAGAAAATGACAAGAATAATTTTCTTGCAGCGTTTGCCTCTGGGAATGATTTATCTCTGCACACAATGCTCATTTGAGTTTTGAAACTTCATCACAGGATTTTTCAGGATTTTTCTTTTTTTTTTTTAACTAAGCATTTTACATGTTCCCTCTTCCAAATCTATACTCAGTTTCTTTTATGGTTACGGGGTTTGGGGATTTTTTTTTTTTCGCTATATTCAGTAACTTTCCCACTTAAAAGCAGTGTTACAAGAAGTGTCCTCAGTTACAGGTGTGCGATTCAGTCATCAGGGATATGTAGATAAATAATTATTCACAGTTTCAATTTTCCCCCATCTAGTTAGTAGCTGCTGTACAAAATCTTGCCTGACAATGGTATCTTTATGAAAACAAAACTCCCATCGACAAGACGTCATTGATTTAGGAAGTGTGGTCTAAGTGAATATTTATATTCTGAACTGACAAGAAAAGAAAATGTTACCCAGGAAAAACGTATTTGCTTGCACGAAGCGTTCTCTGCAAGAGGGCAGCAGAACACGACTTCAGTCAGACACTGCAGCTTTTACATAAAAGAATTTCAGAGGTGTGAACAGCAGGGCACTGAGTGCTGAAAGAGGCAGGGATTTGGGACTGGTGTCCATGAATAGGACAGTGCTACAGGCTGAAGCCTTCGCGGTGCAGAAGCGCATGTTTACAAGAAGGTCTCAGGCTTGTAAACAGCAGGGCTTTGAGCAAGCGGAGAAGAGTTCATGTTCCTGGGAAGGGAATGCAGCACAAAATGTCCTGCTTCTTCACAAAGAGTCATCCCGCTTGCAGCTGTCTAAAATTAGAGACACAGCCATTGTTCCAATGGATAATCAGGGCTAAGAGCTTTTTCAGGGCATCTCTTGACAGCATGAGGGTTGATACAATTCAGCATGTCAGTTTAGCTGCACTGAAAATCTGAAAAGGCCAAATTACAGGAGTTTTTTTTTCTGTATTGCATTACAAAGATACTAACAATATCAACAGGATTAATTTGATGATGAGATTAAAAACAGGTTAATGCCTTTTAATGAGATCAATCATGTTCTGAAAAAAAAATGGAACTTTATCAGGAGGGAGTCAGGGGAGTATTTGAGAACAGGTTTAATGTGAGTGCAAAATTTGGTGCCCGTGAAAGATTTCTTGATAAGTTTTTTTAAATTCCCTTTAACCTCCACATAGTAGAGTCTGGAAGTCCATTAAGGAAAACACTACAGTATTCTGGTTTTGAAATTAGAAGGCACCACAGTAATTAATATTCCTTCATCAGTGTCTGAGAGGCAACTTACAGCAGTCCCACATTTCTGAGGAAACGATGCTGACAGAGCAACATCAGAAATGAGCGCACTGAGGTGGAACCCCTGATAATGGCAGGTACCTGCTGAAGTTCTTGGAACGTGCCCAGCACTGCTACACAGCAAAGTTTCACCTTGCTTGAATTCACCAGAAGTGGCTCTGCCTCCACTTTGCTATCCTGTCTCAAGAAAGAAAAATGGATGATCACGGAAGACACCTCAGCAAAGTGGTTGCAAACTAAAGAAACAAAACTGTGCAACCTAGGCTCAACAAATAACAAAGAGTGAAAATAGTAGTCGCTAAGAATGCCTCATAATCCACAAAGTAATCATTGAGTATTAAAAATTATTCAACAGCTTTCTAAATTTAATTACATAAGGTCTTAAAACAAAAATCCATGCCTTTGAAGTCCAAATTTGAATGACATGAGCAAAGCATTCTAGTAGTGCATCAACTAGCCAAAAAAATTACATTAATAAGTAATTGCGAACCAGAGCCATTTTCGTGCTCTATAGCAGTAATTTTTCTTTTCTCAGCACAACATGATGTCTGCTGTCCATGTTATCATGAACACACTGGTTCAAAGTTCAAGTAAGCACATCCTGTTCTGCATGATTTCAGACGATTACAACATTCAGAGTTTATTTTTCTCAGATTCGCTGACTGCCCCCTCCACATCAAGGAACCTCAGAGGACTCTATAATTGAGATGACAGGCTTTCTAGTACCCCTATCCCTCTGCAAGTATATGAGTATGATTTTTTACTTCTATGACAAGGTTAATTTTTGCACGCTGACTTCTAAACTTGCAATTTGACTGTGAACTGACATTTTGATAAGGAACCTACACCACACTTAACTGCATATCCCACTCACCAACACGTTCACGTGTCCTACACATAGCAGAGCCCAGTGCACCAACACACTCCAGATTAACTGTCTGAATATACCGACTCAGCTGCACTGCAGCCACCCTACTCTTACTTGCAATCACCATCTCTGAAAGAAGTCTGACTGCTGTTAACAAATGTCACGGGAGATACTGCAGCACCTTCTCCCTCTACTTCAAACAACAGGAATAAGCCCAAGGAAGCTGCCTAGTCAAACAGCAGTGCACCTGGCAGCAGATGCAGTTCTCTGAACAGCACCACCAGAGCCAGTGCAGCCCCTCAGCCCTGCAGTGCAGCTGGCTGCAGCCTCCCACCCGCACACCGCTGCCTCCCAGCTCTCCCAGTCCCGAGCAGCACACGCAGCGCCCCAGGAGCCGTCATGCCAAAAGCAGGTCTGTCACGTTCCTCCCTTTCTACACCATCACAAAATGCCTGTGCACATGTGGAGGAACAGACAATGACCCCTTCAAGTCCCCGGGAGGGGAGGAGATGTTATTCCGTGGCCTCAGCTCTCCATCTTACAGCTGGCTTCAAATTACTGGTTTTTAGGTAATCTCCTTCATTTCTACCAAACACATCCCATGCCATTTTTTACAGCCTATGCTCCTTCTTTCCCCAGTCCTATACCATTCCCTATCCTGGCTACAACTGTACCAGTCTGTCTTTTTGCATCGTTTTAACGCCATATTTCTTTCTAAGTATCTTGGGCAATACCTTCTTACTGTTTAGGACTGCTCCAGCCTAATGAAGGCAAACAGGATTATTCAAGATAATTAACATTTCTATAGGGCACTGACAATTGCACACAGATTTGAAACCCAGGATACAAAAGAGCGACATCAATTACAATGCTAGGAGGATTCTCATTCATTATCGTGTTTACTTGCAAACACAAAATTAGTGATGCCTGGATTAAGATTAGAAAAAACATAAACTACTATCACTCAAAAAAAAATCCTTTCAAGTGTATTTCACACAGAGCACATGCAGCACCTCTTAAAATATGAAAAATGATAGTATCGAAGACACTCTAATGGAGGGCATCTTTTTCTCTAGCAGTAGAAATACAGAGGGAGAGAATAGAGAAAAAGGCTTATGATAATTTATTTAGATTTCTTGGTAGTAATATACATTTTAAAAGAAGGGGCATAACAAGCTCTAAACCACGGTGTAATAGTTAAATTAATCTGCAAATTTCAACTTTATAATTCTGAATATTTAAAAAGAAAAAATAAGTCAAAATGGGTCATAAACAGAGTTTTTCTTGTTTAATAAAAATGTTTTTAAATTATAAAATTGCACTTAATTGTTAGACGTCAGTTTAAAAGATAATTTTGCCATATGCCAGAGGTCACAAGATGAAGCTAGTATATGAAAGACATCGAAGCTGTACTTCAGCCCTACAAAGACAGCACTTTCCCTGGTAAAAAACCTGAAGGTGATTATAAGTAAGCAAAAAAATCTAGCAATAATTAGAAGCATTTAGTAAGTCAGGAACAACAAACAGGAGCCAAGTGAATTCTTTAAACAGAATTCAACCATCTCCAGAGTCACAACCACCCAACTCCAAGTCCCTGGGAAGACTCACTCCTCACTCACTCCGAAACAGCTGTCATGACCCAGACAAATTCTTGGCTGCTGCAGACTCCTGTCCTGGCTTCACCTATAACCAAGGCTGAAAACAAATACGTCAATTTTTATCTTTCATACAGAGCAATCTGAACCATCAAAGTCTTTCTTCACTTACAAAGTTGATCCAAGGTACAAGATACAGCTCTTTTAAGGACTGGGACCATGATGTCCTCGGGTTTCCAAGACTGGGGGGAAAAAAGAAGCCAAACCAAAATCAAAACCAACAAGCCATTATTTTTTCTCAGCCTTGTTTTTTTTCATCCCTGAGGATAGAAATCTGCTTGCCTCCTGCTCTAAGCCTATGCAAAACCAAAAACACCAGGTCTCCAGCCTTTGCTAAGGGTCATTGACTTTCCTGTATTCATGATGTGAGCAATAATTCCTACTTTACTATATTACACCAAATATCACAGAAGTGTGACAGACTCAGTGAAGCCAATAAATACAAGGAAAGCTGTAAAGGGTCTCTGCACATGAAATAGACTTTGGTTTATCAGGCTAGCATGGACCTTCCCAGAGCCTCCAGAGAGTAGTTGCCCAAGGCTGCCCCAGGTGCTGGTCCCTCCAAATGCTGATGACGAGGCTGCGAAAGACTTTGAGAGGTATTGTTTTTACAGTATGATCTTAAAGTACTTTCTCTCCTCATTTTAGGACAGCTATGGAAGAGTAACAAAAGCCATTCACCAGAGTCATTTTGAAGACAAAATTAAATAAGCAACCTAATACTTTGATTCCAGACTTAAATTTAGACTATAACAATTTTTAAGTGAATGCTAACAGAAATGAACTGAGTTCTTTCTCACCTCTTCTTGTTTACAGTCTCAAAAACTGGGATACCACACTACCAGTGTCACACAGGATGTCATTTTCTCTCTTGGCAAGTAAACACATGTGAAAGAAAAAGCACTGCGTTTATAATGATAGTAACAGAACTTGCTAACATAGTTTTTACCAGGTTCCAAAGGGACAGCTTCAGGTTTCTGATATACAGTGCAATGTCTTTCAGATCCACGTGTATTTTTCCACCCTGCTGAGCACAGCTGAAAATGCAGAAGCAGCATAATTCAATATTAGACTATTTCACAGTCCGCATGAGTTCAAAACAGAAGAAATAATATTAAAAGCAGTGAAATCAGTCAAATGAATTATCTGAAAATAAAATTAGAGCATAAAACAACAGTATGCCCAGGAATAGACAGGCTGTCTCCTCTTCTACTCTTGGGACAGATTTCTTTCAGCATGGCTTCAGTCACTCACCCTGACATTTCCCTGGACTCCCCGGAGCCCCTTGCAAGGCTGGGTCAGGATTGAGCACTGAAGTTAGAAGATGCTTCTTAGCATTTACTTAGCAGTTAACAAGGGAAAACAGCCACCTTCTTAAAGCACAGGGTATCTGTGCATTTTGTGCCAATTTTCTTCATCTTTCATTTAATATGTAACTAATTTTCAAGTATTTTTCAAATTTTTTCAGTGTCAAGACTTCATTCCATCAGGACTTTTATATATTAGCTCTCATCTTTGATTCTTCCAGACTTTAGTCTTTCTCCTCTCCAGCACTCTGCCAGTACCAGACTGCTGCTTGGCTCCTGCTCCTAACTCAGTTCCCTTGATTTGAAATAATTTCTCCCTTTCTCCTCAGATATTATCTGCAATGATTGATGGTCAGTAGCTGCTCTGCTCCTACAGCAACTGGCAGCAGGCAGGGGGAGATAGTGCTGCTGCAGAGCCCCCAGCCTGAGGTTTCACCTGAAACCCAGCACCAGGAGCAGTGAAAGGCAGACCTTGAAGACAAGCAGCAAGGGACGTCTACTGGCAGATCTCCATTTAAAAG
Source organism: Cnemophilus loriae (assembly GCA_013397755.1). Taxonomy (NCBI): domain Eukaryota; kingdom Metazoa; phylum Chordata; class Aves; order Passeriformes; family Corvidae; genus Cnemophilus; species Cnemophilus loriae. The sequence goes on along the minus strand of VZTF01004787.1, from coordinate 798,022 downwards.
CAAAAGCCCACAGTGTGAATTTGGAGAGCTCCTTTCAGGGCAAAAGGAAAGTTTGGGGGTTTCCCCTCTTCACCAGGGTGCACACTCTTGGGTGGCGGGGGTGAAGTGTGAATCAGGAATACATATCATATTTGCAAAATATGATAGCAAAATACAGAGTATGTCACAAAAAGAAAGAAAAATGAGAAAAGGAGTTATGCTTAAAGGCAGCCCTAAAGGGAGCAAACTTCTGGGTTTTTGAGAGGAATGAAAGGTTATTGCTCCTACATGACAAGAATAGCATTTTTTACATTCCCCTTTTCAATAACAGCAGCTAAATTCTCACAGGATTCAATGTTTACGCTCACAAAAATCAATTTTTCCCTTTTATTAAAGAATTATGTACAGTAAATTGCCGCTACAACACAATCTACATTGTTTAACATACCCTGCTTTGATTTACTGTTCCATTCATAATCTGCTGATGATTACGCTTCTCAAAAACAATCCAGTAGCCTTTCTAAGTGATATCAAGTTGTTTGTTTTTAATCTGCTGAAAATCATCCTGTAGACAGATGCATTATTGAAGAATTACATTTTAATTTATTTTCACGCGGTGCCTGTGATGGGCATTTGGATTAACAGAGTACAATAATGCTTCTTTATGCCTGTATCTATTCAAATCAGAAATTACCTGCATACACTGTCTCTGATGGTGGTCAAAAACTGTACAAAGAACTGAGAATAGTGCTTCTTAATATCACACAGCCCTGCTGCTCATCAATGAGTCTTTTTCTGTTCTAATGCTTTTGTCATGTATATGAAAGTCATTATGTAGTTTAGAAAACAGGAGATGAAGTGAAAGAGGAAGATCAGGGACCTGGGATCCATTAATATTCTACCAGCGTCAAAGATATTTCCCTCGAGGGGCTCCTACAGGCCACACTGTTATTACAGTGCCTATCCATTATCTTGTGCTGTACTTGGTATTAAGACAATAATGGAGAGAATAGGATTATGTGCAGATGATAGGAAATGCGAAGGCAATTCAGCAAGATAGGAAATGAATGGAGACATGATTCTTTCCTCGAAGCTGGGAGTGGTTTAGCATAGGGTATGGGAGAAGATAAATGAAGCAAAATGAAATCTTTACAGGTTAGCTGGGGTAAAATGAATGTTTACATAGAATCCGATGAGTTTAACCTTTTTGATACAGAATATGGCAGCATCTTTCTTTAATGCAGCAGTGTATATCCCTTCAGAGGTCTGGTTTGATCTGAAAACTCACTCAACACACATGGGGAAACGACTGGTATTAATTTGATAGAGCAGTCTTATGTAATGGAGAACCATTTGATTTGCTCCAATAAAGGAAAAATTCTGAACCCCACTCCAGATTTCTGTATTTAAACTAGAAGCTTGAAAAATTCTGCCCACTAAACAAACAGACAGAAAATAAATAAATATTTTTTAAAAACCATAAAGAAGAGTCTGGCGTAACCAAGTGAAATGCTGATCCCACATCGCAATGCTCACATTCTGCTTTACTATTGCACACCTTTCCATTTCACAAGTAAAAGTCCGTGGCTATTAGCAAGTCGCAAAGGCTAATAATTTTAGGAGGCCAGCAATGCTTTATGATAGTGATAAACAAAGACAGGACCAGATTGTGTCATTTACAGACATTTCTGTGGCTTATGTCTGTCATATTTTTTTTAATTAGGATAAATCACACACACACAGTTTGCAATAACAGCACAATGCCAAAAGAGATCATTTTTGCTCCCTAAAGTACAACTATAATTTTATTCCTTTCAGCAGCACTTGAAGGCTTTCCTTCTGTTAGGTTAAAACCCGACAAAGTAGATCAGCAGCGTGACCGTCTCAATGACCGCGGCCATCAGAGGCGTGAGGCAGCCGTGCCACTGCCCTGCATCCACGCGCTGCCCTTGCTCGGGATGGCGGGGATGGCCAGTCCACGGCGCGGCGGCTGCCACAGGGCTGAAACGCCACCTTGCACGCGCCGAGCCAAGCCCAGGGTCCCCACTAACACACTGCCAAGCGATGAAACGTGCCCGGACGCTCAGCAGAGCTCCCCACACAGACAAGCCATGCTGGAACTGCTTTGCCACGGCGGGCCTGGCCCTGCGTCAGGCCCACGGCCGCGCCAGCGCGGCTCCATGCTGCTCTCTACTGCTGCCTCCCACTCACCGCCTCACCACGCTCTCGCTCCTCCCTTTGTCTCGGGCCCTGCTGTTTGCCCATCACGACTCAAACATTGACTTTCCTTGGCTGGTGCTGCCGACCAAACTGCGTGATGTATCGATCGTGGTTGCCACTCCTGCTCCATACCTGATGTCCCTCCCGGCTCTGTGGCTGTCCCTACCAGTGACTGTCATCTACCAGCCACCAGCTCTTACACTGCTCTGATCCCACAGCAAGGCTTCCCTCGGCTCCCCCACCCTCCTGGGGCCTCTGTCATGATAAGATTTTTCCTCACTGGAGAGCCTTCCTTTGTTTCACGTTGTCAGGCCAGACCCCAAGCAGACAAAAACAAGTGTTTATGCCCCAGAAGCACATGCCTGTGTGTGGCAGTGCCTGCACTACATTGGCCACTACCGGGCAATGGCAGAACACTTGTATTTAAAAGAGCCCTGATTTCTGAGCTTTTAGACACATCCTGCAATACTTCCTAACATATCCTTCAAGGAGGCAAAGCCTTCAACAAAGCAATGAGGGAACCAGGATCTTGTGACTCCCCTGAGTGGGCAGGGGCAGAGTGGCAGGGCTCAGGGAGGAGAGCAAGCTGCCTCGCAGCAGAAATGGAGACTCCAGCAGCCCAGTAAAACCAGAGCACACCTGATGCAAGGCCCTGTATCCCAGTCCAGCCGGGCTGGGGCAGGTGCCTGGTTGTGCCTCCCTGCCCCTGCCAGCTTCACCCAGACCCAGCGCCACTCGACCCTCATGGTCTCAGCAGTGCAGGAAGTGGGGCAGGGAGCTGCCGTGCAGACCCTGGAAGGAGAAGGAAGTCTGGAAAATGCCAGCTTTTAATACTGACCCACAGACGACTGGTAGCTCAGAGGAACCACACAAACACCAAACAGCTCAGGACTCCATAGCAACAGGATGAGAGAGAAAAACTGCCCAGCTTCAAGCAAGGAAGTCATCTTGTACCAATGACATTTATTTTACATTTTTGTCTACTTCCCTAGTATCAATAGGTTTGAAGTTCAGCCCTTCCATACCTGTGTTTCGTGCCACAGTTCAGTGGGACCAGCATGAGGTGAAAGCCAAGCATCCGCACTGCAGCTAGGAGTGAGGACAAGGTTTCCCCAGTGCCTTAAACCATCTTTTCTCATCAGCTTTAAGTGACAAGAAGCATTTCTGTGAAAAGTGTGAATCAGCAAATTTGGGGAATTAGGAAAATACTCGTGAATTTTACACGACGGCCACAAATGTGGGAAGATGTGAAACAGCCTGAGCAGAGCTAGATGTCAGGATTGCCCCTTGCACAGGCAGGTGGGGACTGTGCTGCTCGGATTGCTGATCTCTGCTCACCACTTCGCATCAGCCACCACTACACACTCCAACGATACTGCTAGAAAAGCCACAAAGAAAACTGTCTAATGAAGAGTAACAGTCAAAACAATATTGTGTGGCTGGCCAGTTACTTAAAGAGTGTTTATAACCACATTTTAATGCTTCTTAATATAATGAACACTTATTTATATAAATGTTTAATTATGTTTTGAATTAACTAAATACGAATCTAGACTATCCCATAACAACATATTAAAGCAATGAGAAATCACGATGCGTTATCTCGTCACCTTTTAATCTTACATAATGTTGCTAGCTTTTATAATAGCAGAAAGAGTTAACAAGAACAGCCAATTTAATTAATCTGCTCTACTTACTTTGTACACTGCCATTTCTTTCTCACTTGAGTGCAGGCTGACTACACATTTGCACTAGAAATTACAAGTGAGTGAAGCAAATACCTTCATGAGTCATAAACTTTACCAATCTCTTACATCAATATCTCTTGTCAGAAGTTAAAGGCAACCAATTGATAAAGTCACTTTCAAAAAAATATGGATGGATTAAGCATATTCCAAACTACCAGTTTCAGTATAAAGTCTGACTGCTTTGAATGACCCAGAAGGTTGCCCTAGCATGGGCACAGACACACTCTTGGTTTGCTGCATCATATTTTATTGTCTGGTTTAAGAAACATCATAGTGATTTTTCCCCTGGCAAGGCTGACTAGCTAGAATAGCCTAGAAATAGTAAGGGGGAACCCACTCCTCCAGGTATTTCCACCCAAAGGCTAAGAGCTGTGCAAAGGATACAACAGTCAACTTCCCACGAGCAAGTCATGCCCATGAACACAGATAGAGCAGGTGGTCTGTGCCCCTCAATACAGCCAAATGCAAAAATATGTATATAAAGGCAAAGCCACAGTTCTCACTGGTGACCTTGGGGACAGCCACGGACATGGCCCTGCTCTACTCCTCTCTGCTCCTGTCTCCCTGCAGGTGACACATCAGGATAAGGGCTGGGCACCAGCACTGCCAAGATTGTCTCCATCCACCCTGTACACCTTTGGCCTCTCTGGGACACTGCAGGCACTGCTACAATGGGACTCCTGCCCCAGCTGGAGTTGGGGTCCCTGTTTCTGAATGGGACTCTTACATCTCTGTAGCCTCCCACTAAAATATAGCCAAAGCTTTCAAGTACTTCCCTGATGGGACGTTTGGATCTAGAGGCAGGACAGGGTCACTCAGACCAGCATCAGGCTGGAAAACCTTGGGAATCCTTCTGCTTCATTCTTAAGACCAATGCATGTTCAAATTCAGTGGAATGGGGTCAAGAAAGTAGTTTAATGTTTAAAACTATAATTCAATGGCTACAATTTTTTGCTATAAGGAAACTGTGGACTTGAAGAGGTTGTTTTCCTGCTTTCTGCCACCAAGGAACACAAATGCAGGCTAGACAGTCGAGGTTTATGGAGAGAAGTAATATCTTTTATGAGACCAACTATTAGAGCTGGGGGGAAAATACACAAGCAAAGCAGCCATTCTTTAGGTCTGAAACACAGGTTTCAAACTGCAGCAAAAGCACGTTGGAAAGCTGTGGTCTGAGTTGAAGTTATTATATGATCAATTAGACATTATGAGAAGAAAGGACAATTAGCACTTCTGGAGCAACAAATGGCCGCAGCACAGGGAGCCATGCCAGAGTCACTCACCCCCGTGGGACAGCAATGAGAGAAACAGAGATAGTTGGACACGAGTGAAAAGTGAAAAGCTAACAGGAAGGGAATGAAAATTACTAAATTACGTTAACCAACCCATTTCTATTGGGTCCCTGCTTTTTAGTATCTCCTAGAATGGAGAATTTTCATTTGCAGGTTTTCTCTTCAGTTTGTTATGTAAATGTGCCTTCAAAATCAGAATGTCTTAAAAGACAGTTTTTCTGAAAAACAATGTTCAGCCTGTGATAAAGATGTTTCTATACCTTCTTGAATGCCCGAAGGAATTGATTTTGGTGTATGGGGCTCATTGAATCTCACTCACACCATTTCCACAGATGGATCTGGTGCACTGAATAAAGCCTATCACAATACTGGTACCTATATGAAGGTTCCATGCCATGGAAAAATAAACTGGGCTACAAAAAGACTACACACTTTGGAATTGTGTGCTTATCACAAAAATATCAAAATAATTAACAGAAAGCCTTTTTTTGTCTTCTTCTTGGCTTAGCTTTCATGGATTGACTCAATTAAAAACAATTTACCTGTGACCTGCAGATTAGCTTTTCTCTTTTGCCTAATGCATTCAAATCATTGTGGATACCATAATAAAGAAGTCCAAAATAACTTTTAGTTTGTAATCCTGTTAATGGAATATAAATGTCTCATTTTACTCTCCTACATTACAAAGCAGAAATACATTTATACATTCCTTGCCATTTCTAAACAGAAGGCGCCCAGAACACTTTTGTGAAAGTGAAGTAATCACTAAAATATTAACTATTACATAACTGCACCCGTTCTGGCTACCAGCTTTCTGCATCTCAGCCTCTGGAGGAAGAACAAAAATGCTTGGAAACTCACAGAGCAGGCAAGAAAATTATTATATTGGATAACAGAAACTTTACCAAGTCTAACCTAAGGTAAGGATTCAACCTTGTTTTGTTTGATCCAGTGGACGTTAAATGCCACCTTTCTGCTGACCTCAGTGACTTCCAGCTCAGACCAGCCACCTCATTAAGGCGATTCCAGCATTTCCATGCACGCAGCTGCTATGGGCAGCGCTGTCCATAACAAATGACTGATACCTGTACCAGCTCCTTTAGCTATCAGATACATTCAAAGAGAATTACAGGCTCCATTTATTAAAACAGCTAACAAGGACAACAAAGAAGGCATAACATTGATACAGAGCACACTTTAACAGAAATATTTTGCCTCTGCTAACGCGCATCTGGTTCACAGATAGCAAACTATTTGTGTGACACACCTGAGCTGACACAGCCACATGGTTTAATTTCTTCTCAGATTGTCAGGAGCTCCTGGCTGCAATGCTCAGTGAGAGCCATCTCCTTCCACAGCAAGCACCCAGGATACTGGTGGCTCTCAGACCTGCCCAGAGATAGTCATGGCACTAATACCTCTGTTCTCCACTCTCTTAATCACTTAAGGCTCAATCACCCTTGCCCACCAAGACTTGAAAGGGAATGGTATTGGAGACCTAAAATCAGGCTGTATTTTGGTTGACATAACTTACCCTCCTCAAAAGACAACATTTTCCTTGGCAGGTGATAAGCACCACCTCCCACGTTCTACTGTAGATGCTGCTAATTAAACCAGTGAAATTCAGATAATTAGCAACCTTTTTTAAAACAGCACGTTACCCATTTCCAACCTTTATCCAAACAAAATGGTATTTAAGACATTTTTAAAATCTGCTATTTTCCATGCTTTCAAAATTATTATTCTGTTCTAATAGGAAGAAAAGAAAAAAATAACAATAAAACAGGACAAATCATACAGGAATCCAAAAGCAGGGCAAGCATTCATCATCAGTGGTAGTACTTGGATTGTTTAACAGTGTGACTACTGCAAAGAGTATGTTCAATCTCCCTAGCAGAGACAGTCCCTCACATGATAATGATATAGCATTTTTATTATTCTAAAAACAAAACTAGATTTGTAAAACCAATTCAATGCCTGTATACCTCTGGTGGGCGTTCTTCTTAACTTTTGCAATGTATTACATTACCCACATTTGGTACACAGTGAATTATTATAGTTAATTATTTATTAATTATTATACTTAAGCATATATCGCTGGTGTTTCTGCAAAAGGAGATTTGTTGATATTTAGGATTAATATAAGGATGGCATAATTACCAGGATCAAGGCATGCCTATCCCACAGCAAATACTGCACATCCATCAAATCCTTCTACTGGCTGAAACTTCTGCCCACAGACAGGTGTAAGGGGACTGACCCACCTGCCCTCCTATTCCACAATATTTATAATATTGTTCAAAACAGTGGCCATACAGAATACGCAAAAAATCAATTCCCTTTTTATTCATTGCTTGCAGTCACAACTGCCTGTCTGCTCCATGCCCTTCCCATCATTCCCTGCCACGTTCAGCAGGGCTATTGGAAAGGATGCAAGCAGGGCAGGGCTGCCAAAGCTGCTGTGCTGAGGGACCCCAGCTGACCCTTGCTCATTACACTGCAATTCATTTGGGACCCGGGGTGCATGGTTGCAAGTTTTGCCCTCTGCTGCCTACAGCCCTCGAGCACCCCTAATTATTGTTAGTCAGCTGTTCTCCCCTTTCTACACACCCTAATCACACTTCTCCCTCATCAGCCTGGGAGCTCTGCAGGGGTTAACTCTGAAAAATTTTACAGTAAAGGCAGCTTTTATTGTAGTGGCAATTATAGAAAGAGAAAAAGCAATTTAGTCTTTTATGTGGTTCACAGTTTCACTAATGCCATAGACTTAGCTGACTTGAGTTGTTATGCATTAACTCACAAAAGCATGGTACACAAACACTGCTAAAATAAAAAATAACATAAGACATAGCAAACTTGGACTCCTCAAACATAGACTTAATTCCTCAAATACCAATAATGCTTTTATATAACAGCTTTGTTAGTGCCCTCAGCTTCAAGCCAAAGTCACTATAAAGTAAACAACTCAAACAAGACTGCAGAAGAAAAAGGTCATAAAAAATCTGCAAAGAATTCCTTACTCCTCTTGTGGTTTAATGTTTCTAGTGCTTTCTGCATCTCCTGTCATGTGACCACAACAGGAACTTAGATAAAAGGCAACGTGCTGCAGCACTAATAACATCTTCCTGCACAGTCCACACTTCCCCTCTGCTGGCAACAGTGGCCGTGAAAACAGCAGCCATTTGAGCATTTCTCATGCAGCCACTAGGTTTCTGAATATCAGCCTCCTCCTTCCCAGCTTTCTAGTAAGGATTTTCTCTAGCTACAGAGAGTAAAACTTTTGACCAAACGCCGTGGTGTAAACAAAACCATAGCACTAAGTGGCACATCCAGTCACTTCTTGAACATCTCTAGGAATGGTGACACCGCCACCTCTTTGAGCAGCCCATTCCAATGCTTAACCACCCTTCCAGTGAAGAAATTCCTCCTGATGTTAAACCTGGATCTCTCCTGGCACAGCTTGAGGCTATGTTATCTTATCCTATCACTGGTTGTCTGGGAGAAGAGACCAACCCCACCTGGCTGCACCCTCCTTTCAGGTAGCTGTAGACACCGGTAAGGTCTCCCCTCAGTTTCCTTTTCTCCAGTCTAAACACCCCCAGCTCCCTCACAGCTGCTCCACATTTGACTTACGATCACGCTGGTGGCATCTGCTATTCCATTTGACTTGGTGGCCACTTGAATCTGTTGAGCTGGAACAAGGGCTCTCGTTGCCGTGAGATATCCCTGGCGTATTCTGTTCACTTTTGGGGTGAAATCTGTTCAGAAGAAGACTTTCAGAATCTTTAGTTCTGATGACACCGTACAGCACTGCATGTCTCCAGCTCTATCTTGTCCAGTTGACCCTTGCCAACTGTCTGGCATGAAAAATGTCATTCTCTCAAAGAAAACTGTTTCAAGCACCGGGAAAAGTTTTAGTCAGTGTTTCCTCTTCCCTTCCTTCCCATCAGGTATAGGATTGAAGCTCTCCACACAAGATGAGAGGTGTTTCCAGCACTCTGCTGATTTTACAACCGTGTGAGGCAAAGTTCTTCCAAAGTATAATATCCTTTTATCTTTGGCCTGCAAAACAGCTCAGAGGACAGATTGAGGTAAGAGTAATCACCTGAATTGTTTTGTTGACCATCAGCTCCAAAATTCCAGAATTTGGAATTATGTCTGAGGAGTCAGTGGCACTGAAGTGCCCAGCATGCAAGCTGAGGCTTTTCAATTATTTCTGGGCAGTGCAGTCACAAATAAAGAACTACCTTTGTTATCCTTTGGGATCAGAATGTATACGAACCACTTAACAAAGCAGTTCTCCCTTATCACTTAACATGGTTACACTAAAACCCACATCAGATTAAGGACAGGACTACATGACTATGCTTTATATAAGCTAGTACTAGATATCTATGTCTGTGTTTTTTTCTACAAAAGATCATCCAGGGAAGTTAAGATAAACCAACTAAACCCATGATGATAATGCATGTAAGTCAAAATGCATTAAATCCCTCTGCAGATATTCTCACTGAGAGGTAAAGTAGTCTGACTTTACTGTAAAGAGGATTAAGCTACCATGAACTACAGCCATTTTCCTTTTGAATTAGATCATCCACAGAGGAGCTTAAAGCACTGTAGGCTTGGTGCACTTACTTCACATATATCCTTAATTTATCCAAATTTTCCTACAAATGGAACAAGCCTTGGTTAACCAAAAGGCTCCTGTACTGAATTTCTGCTGATGTTTAACCACGTTACCAGCTTACTCGGTTTACAAATGTCCTATATAAAACAGCTGAAGCTGTTTTACAAACAGCAAAACTCGAGGCAGCCTTGTATACTGCAGAGGAAAATGCCAGCGGCAGGTGCGGAACCTGGGACACCCGACTGAATCACTGACTGCAGCGCTCATAACTAAGCTGCTGCTAATCTTGAAAAGCAAACAAAGAAGCAAAACTTGAATTCAGTATTACATTCCATCTGGAAATGTCTCCTTAGGCATGAAAAGACAGACAAACAAGGCATTCTTATGGGACAAATTTGGGATGGAAGGCGTTTTTGTCCTCCTGCCTGAGCTGGGCTGGCACAGCATTAGAGTACCCACGTCTCTGAACTAAAGTGCCCTGATTTCAGTTGGGAGAGAGTTAATTTTCTTCCAAGCGCATACAGTGCAGCGTTTTGGATTTAATATGAGAATACTGCTGGTGACACACTGATGGTTTAGATGTTGCTAAGAAGTTCTTACTCTAAATGAGGGCTTTTTCAGTTTCCCGTGCTGTGCCAGCAAACAGGTGCACAAGAAGCTGGGAGGGAGCACAGCCGGTACAGCTGAGCCGAGCTGGCCAGGGGGATATTCCACACCACAGAATGTCATGCTCAGTAAATAAACTGGGGAGAGTTGGCCGAGAGCTGCTGACCCCTGCTTGGGGATGGGCTGGGCATCAGTCAGACAGTAGTGAACAGTTCTATTGTGCATCACTTGCATTTCTGGGGGTTTAGTCCCCTCTCTTTTTCCTTTTATTTTTTTTTTTTTTTTTTTTTTTACTTCATTTTAATTATTAAGCTCTTCTTGTCTCAACCCATGAGGTTTGCCTTTTTCCTGATTCTCCTCCCAATCCCACTATGTACTGAGTGGTACTTACCCACCATCTGCAGTTAAGTCATGACAAGAAGATACATTTTTAGAGGTTAAATCAGACGTACTCTGAAATTTATCCATCCCACACTCACAGATGAAATGCTAACTAATGAGCAAGGAAGAGCAAACACTTTCTCAGTCTGATACTGACTCCGATGTTAGTTTATCTGAATGATAAATTTTACACTTGACTAAAATGAAATTGATACAATTCACATTTCTGAATATTGGCAGGTAATTGAGATGTGGCAAATAAAAATCCAAAGTAAATAAATCAAAAATACATTAAACAAAGATTCCTCTTGATTGCTAAAAGGTATTTTGGCTTCAAATGTGTCACCGAACAGAGAGCACTAGCTACAATACAAAAAAAAAAAGCAACTGATTCTCAAAATATTGTCTTCATCCAGTTTTCTCCACAGCACATACAGGCATATATCTACCATAGAGACTTTGTGCTAACCTATCTATGGCTATTTTCTATAGATCTGAGATATTAACGTTGACAGAGGGAAAGTTTAAAAGAAATCTAACATAGAGTGACTCTGAGCTTCATTTTTTATTATTTCTTTGGTAATTCTTGACCTTCCCCAAAAAGAACAAGAAGGAATCTTCCTACCCAAAGAGGCAGTAGCTGCCAGAGGCACTGCTGGTCTCATACCTGCAATCCACATGCCAGCTACAGCAACATCTCTGCACACCTGGTGCAGAAGCAGCAGCTCTGCTGCCAGAGGTCCTGCAGGAGAGCTCTAGAAAGTGCTCTTGCTTTGACTCCAAGCAGGTTATAATTGTCTCCTCTGTATATCTCCAATAACCAGCATCAAGACTAGGTTTATGTACACTAAGCTGTTATACCACTTAGATGAAAACTTAGGATAGTTTCTCTGTGGTGATCTACATCCAACTAAATAAGAGTCAGATCTGAGAAGAGAGTCTGCCAGGAATTCAGAAAAAAAAAATTAAACAAGAAGCAAAAGAGTACCTATTGTTCATGAAATAGGGAATATATCAATCTCACATGTTATAGTAAAATGTTCTTAAACTGTTTAATCCTCTACAAGAAGAAAGAGATCACTTTTCTCACAGATCTGTTTCATCAATGCACAAGCCACTCCAGAAAGAGCACTCCTACACTTCCCATAAATATGAGACTCTTCATACTAGCTTATAACACAGGTTTTTACTTGCTTTTTATACCAAAAGTGCTAGAACTACAGCTTGCACTACATTGTGTTAAATCATTATTATTCACAATTGAACGATTTATTTAATCTCTAGCTGAGAAATTCCTTGTGCAAGGAGTTTGGAGAGCACACTGTCATCCTTATACTCCCAGCTCTGTTACCCTGTGCCTCTACCTGAGATGGCTCAAACCTCCTTCCATGCCCATGGAGCCCCTCCGTGTCCCACTGCCCAGCAGCCAGTTACCCTAAGGGACAGTGCAAGAGCTCTGCCCATGCGAGGATGGCTCCCTTTCCAGCCTGTCCCTGCTTCTGGGAACACTGCAAGCCACAAGGGTCCCCAGTCCCCGAATTCTACCACTCTCACTGCTCGCTGGGATATGCTATTAATGCTAGCTGGGACAAGCTAAAATGTTCATCCTGAAGTGACAAACTGTACACGTGCCAGGTAATTCTGTCTGGCACATTTAGAATCTTCTGCATTGCAGAAAAACATTACTTGGGGGCATGTGTGGCTGCAAGGGACCAGTCAGTCAATGCATATTTCTCCTGCAAAACTTTCTTTAGCATCTGCACTGCTCTATGATTATCTGAATGCTATTCAATCTACCTGTAACTTGAATTACATAACTATATTTGCATGTATATTGTAAGCATTATACTAAATGAGATGGGATTGCCTATGTAATCATGCCATGACTTTCCCTTAGGGAAACCTGGTAAAATTATGTTCCGTTGCCTTTGTAAAATACTACCCATTAAAAGCAGGAATAAAACTTTTACGTTCATGTGAAACAAAGCACAAAAGAGTCTCCACCCTTTAACTTGTATTAATTTTGATATGAAAGAAGCATTTTCCAGGCAAGAAGGGAATCTGAATTTGACTTCACTATTATGTGCTTTTGGCTTTGATTGTTTTACAGTTAAACCTCTTTCCAAAATTCTGTATTTTTTTCTTATTTTAACTTTATGAAACAAGAGAGAACAAAGCCAGTTCATCCGCCTTGAGGAAGATAGACAACTTTGGAACAAATTTTCTTGGGGACTTTTCGTATTTGTTATTGTCTATGCCACAGAAGAGAACAACTGTTTCTGCTGTACTATTCAGGGTCTTTTACTCTTGCTGCTGGTCAATTCATTGCTTTAATTCGTTGATGCTCTGGCAAACTTTCAAGTATGCCATGGGAGAATTTTAAAAATGAAGCATTCATTTAGAAGTAACATAGTGGTGATATATATACAGAGCTTCAATTTAAACCATTATTGCATACCATCCTTTTCCTTTTGTAATAATCTATTAAATGCTTTCAAGTATGGAGAAGGAATAGCAACCTGTAGATCTGAATGGAGCCCAGATGACCTATAAAATACATCCTGCCTCACTGCCTGACTAGTTCCAGCTCTCATCTCTAATGGTTACTATTGTTATTCTACCATTCAGACAACCACACACATCAATTATACATTCTTCTGGGTCACAAATCCATTTTCTCAGGCAACATTTTTCTCTTAATGCATGATGCTGCTTCTTCAACCTGTGGCCAAAGTTGAAGGTCTCAATATTAAAAGGATATTACTTTCTCTTACACTGTGCTGATAACTGGAAAAACAGCTTCATGGAAATCAGAAGATGCAGCTTTTTGAACTATTTAGAAGAGTGTATTTAGACCATATATTGTCTCTATTACAGCAAATGTATTAAGGCAGTACTTTGTGCTTTAGGTGAACATTTTTTCTTTTGTTCTATTGGTGCCTGGCAGCATAGCTATAATTAAATGTCCTCGGCCTTCTCTATTTTATGACACTTACAATTCAGTCATCTTAATTGGACTTTTCCTAAGCATATAAATGGCTGGCTGAAGAAGAAAAACTTTTTTTCAGTGAAGCAAACTCAAAACCTGTTACTATGCATTATCTCAGTGACTTTTTTAGTCTTTGGCTTATGTTTGCCTTTTTTTATGTGAGTATGATGACAAAAGCTTCAGATAATTCTAGCTGAAATAAGTCTAATACAGGTCTCCAAATTAATTTTTTTTTGCATATACTGTTCTCACAAACCAAGCACTCATTAGTTCCAAAGGGGCAAAATAATTTCAGTTTCGTGGTTGACAAAATAAATACGAGAGGGCAACACACACTTCCAAGGGTTTCTTGCACATCATGTGTGTCCTTAAAACTCAAAACGAGAAATTCAGGGTAAGAGTCCTGAAGCCTCCTCAGCGAGATGTGAAGGCCAGGCCTCAGCTTTGTCCAGCCACGGGAGCCACCAGCACCCCATGAACAGCCAGCAGCAGCAGGGCCTCGCCAGCAGTCCCACGGGCTGGAGGAACACGCCCAACTCACCATCCCTCACTGGAGTGCAGAGCACCTGCCTCAAGGAGGTTGCTTCCACTCATGGGATGCCGACACCAGAGATGCCATCAGATCAACCCAACAGGTTCAAGACCAGGTCAGTGGAACAACCCCTGCAGCAAAACTGTTGTATTTCCATCATTTCCAAGCTCTAGTCTCAGCAGCCTTCTCAGCATAGAGCCAGTTTTGCTGGCTACGAGATTAGGCTCCTCTCCTGCAGGCACACTGGGCACCACAACGAAATCATGGTGTGTTTGAGTCATGCAAACTGACCTACTGAGAATGGATATTTGAGATAGTCAGTGAATCTCGTAGTTGGATAAGTAACTCCACAACCAAGGAAAACATCCATTCACTGGCAGACACAAGCACCTAGCAAACTGGAACAACTATGCAGATGACTACAGAAAAAGAAAAATTGCTTTATTTGTATGTATACGTACACACATAAGTGTTCATGTTCATATAAATGCACATTCGAGTACACACACACCAGCAGGCACAAACCTGAACAGAAACCTGCTAGCTGGCTTTTCACCTGCTGTTTCCTCCATCCATGAGCTGCTTGCTCAGGATAATGTTGCAGTCAGAGGCTAGTGCACAATCATACCAGACTGATCCTGAAGCAATCTCCTCTCATATGCTGTCCCTGCTGCCATCCTCATTGGGCAGGTCCAGCTTAACAGCCCTGCAAAAAGCAGCTCTTCCCTTTGGAGACCTATGACCAGGGGTGTGGCACCATCAGGCAAATCTATAAAGTATTTTCATGTTCTCTTCATTCTTTCTGGGGCATAAGTCAGGGCAGGGGAATAATTTCTGAAGCTGGCTTAAAAAAACCTTGTCCTTTTCAAGCCTACACAGAGGCATGGGATGAGTTATCTTAACTCACTTGTCTTCTTGTCCTGGTTTCTCCTTCCCCTGATCAGCCAAAGAAGTCACATGTCTCTAAGGACATCAGTGTAGAGAGTTTGCAAGGGGTTTTACTCCATGTTCGAACATGTACAGTTTTCACGACAGGCCAGTGTTCAGCATCCAGGATCTGCATTTTCCATGCTGCAAACTTCAAGAAAGGGTCTTCAGGTGTTAGGAAACATGAAAGGATGGTAATGGAGCCGATTTCAGGCACTTTCTAACCATACCATGAGGACCACGTTAATTCCTAGTCTCTCACCCCTGTCACCCACTCTGTGCCTTAGCTCACCCCACATCAAGATCATTTTTAAAGAAAACCCTGGGTTTACCCTTGTGAGGAGAGAGGCAGCCTTCCAGGAGAGCTGAAGTTGAAGGGATGGCCAGAGCTCTGCATTCCTGCACTTCACATGGTCTCAGGCTTCAGGCCTTTAAAGCAGCCAGTGGGAACCATTTAGCTGAATCCATTTCAGATCTAGGAAAACTGACAGATAAATATTATTTTAACATAAAGGTTTCTGGTTGGCTGGTTGATTTGTTTGTTTGTGGAGGCAAGGGGGTGTGCTAGGTTTAACTTTATTATAACTAAGCCTATATAAATGCAAATACTGTTTTCATAGATATAATTTCATAAAGCAAAACTACCCACAATCTTTAGCAGTGAAATTCAAGTGGCAACTGTGACAAGTAAAGAAAAATGAATGCAGTTAACTTCAGCCATCCCTGCTCATCTGAAAGCTTGTGTCAGTTCCTAAATAAGCTTTTCATTTTCCCTATTCAGTCTGCTGATCTTTGTTGATTTACAGCATGAATGAGCATGGCACATTGCAACTTGTATATTTTTCCTAAATAATAAAACATTTATTGCAGACCCATCAAGCCTGCTAGTAGCTTTGAATTATTATTGCAATGAAGTGCCATGTTAACAACTCATTTACATTGTTGCAGAAGACTCTGGGTTAACACTAAAAGTAATTTAATCCCATTCAGGAGAGAGGACTTCCTTAAATATACCTAGAGCTGATAAGTTACAATTTGATGTTATTTTTCCAGTCAACTGTTTTTCAAGATGAAGCTGCCTTCATCAAATCCATCCCACCCCTCACCTTCCCTGTTGAGCAATGGCAGCTGAGCAAACCATTTCCACATGGTGTTCTCAGCAAGCTCCAGCCTCAGGCTCTTCCTCTGTCAAAACAAGAAGAAAGCATATTTACTGGAGAGCTACAAAGTTCTTATTGCTTTGGGAAGAAATGAATTTGCTGGGCAGAGAGTGAGGTTGGTATTTCGGTGGCTCTTTGAAGGGTCTGCCCTACAGCTTCATCACCGGCCTGGGGTGGGTAACAGCCTTGAGCCGAGGAGGCGCAGGAGCACAGGCTGCGTGTCTGTGCTCGCAGGAGCCCCGAGGGCAGGGCAATGCCCCACGCTGCCACTCACCCCAGCTGCACGGGCCCAGAGGGAAGGGAAACACCACAGGAACATGCTTCTGCCGGAGCACGCACATGTTTTGGGTGGCATAATAACAATAACAATGATCACGGTGATTATAATAATAAAAAATTATTAACAAATGAGGAAAAAAATCCCCCAGGAAGTACGTAATTCTCCATGTACCAATCAGCAGTTACCTTGTTAGTCAGAGATTAGAATCAGTGTGACACTTCTTTCCAACAGGATTCCCTTGGCACGGACAATACATTGCAAAACCCACGTTTACATGAGCATCCTGCAACTTTGCA
Source organism: Cnemophilus loriae (assembly GCA_013397755.1). NCBI lineage: Eukaryota > Metazoa > Chordata > Aves > Passeriformes > Corvidae > Cnemophilus > Cnemophilus loriae. The sequence continues at coordinate 780,985 of VZTF01004787.1, read as the reverse complement.
GCAAATGCCCCGAGGCCACAGTGAGGCCACAGTCAACAAAGCAGAGGGAAGGACATGATGTCCAGCACACAGGGACATGCTGTGATTGTCTCTGGAGACGGTGGCACGGCGTTAGAGGGGGCACAAGGCACAGCACCTCCACGATGAGCAGCAGGGCTGCCTCTGCAGTACCCTGCTTCTCTTCCACAGCGTACCAGTGCTGCTGACACAGCTGCAGCACCACGCCCAGACTAGGACAGTGTGCTCAGACCAGCCTCAGCCACCCCGAATCCGACGTGGATGGACTCCTGGGAGCATGCCCTATGATATCCTATGCCACAGGATACCCAAGTTACGACCACTTCTGCATTGTAAACCCTCTTGTTTTGATGGATACCCACAATCAAAAGCACAAGTTACTGCTCCTGGTGTCTTGTGGGCTTGTGATTTATGTACATAAGACCCCAAAAATAATTTTTCAGTATTGTTTCTAGTTCCTAACACTTAGTTCTGCTATTTGTGAGAAATCTGTCCTTTCCTGAATATAATTTAATTTGTGTCCAGTAAATCCAAATTCTTCTTGCATAATCTTCCATTTCTATCTAATTAGTTGTGACAGACAACATCACTAACTTCTCGAACTCTCTTAGGTAAAGTCAGAGTACCCAAAATTTCACCAGATTTTGACCAAGTCCTGTCTAACAAATACTTCGTACCACATTATCAGGCACCCAGTCCATTCCTCAGATCATTCAGGAATAATTTGATCTCCTTAGACCTTTTCTTTAAGACATTTCAAGTGAACTTCTTAGCATGCTAAAGTTGTATTGTCATTTTGTAAGTCCCTGAAACTGCTTATAGTAGAGGGCAGAATTTTACTTCTCATCTATTAGTTTCATTTGCAAAAACATAGAGTTTGGTTGGGTTTTTTCTTTCCCTAGTACTCCAGGTTGAATACTGACTTTATTCACTTGGAAAAGCCTCCTACTTCAGTTCCATTTCAATCTCCTTCCAGGGGCTGACTCTAAACCGTGAACATGCACTATTTCCCCTTAAACTAAACAAGCCAGAGCCTCTGTCCTACCACCAGTTGCCTCATTTAATCCAGCACCACGAGCCACATGTCCCAGGCACAGGCACCACTCCCAACACGTACCTACTCTCCTAACAGGCGCTGATGAGAGAGAGGCCACCAGAAAGCAGAAGCCATGTGGCAAAAACTGCTAAATCCATTCAATGAGTTAGAGAAATATTCCTGCGTGCAAAATCATGTTGCTCTTATTCAGCTAAAGTTGCATGGCTGAAAAATACAACCGTAAAACCCACATCCTACCACCTAATGGTATTAAATAATGGTAGCGTAACACAATTTCAATGTCCCTTTCACATGAATATGCTTATTCTGCCTTACTTCAAATAAATTACCCAGTTAAAAGAATTATTTGAACTGTAAGGCACAAATAAGTGAGCATTATTGTTTGCTGTTTGACTAGATAAGGAGTTAAACATCTAGAGGTGAAGTGGAGGACAATTAATGTACTACCCTGCTTAATTATCATACAATGCCCACTTCTCAGGGAATTAGAGCTATTATGATCTACTCCTACGAATAAATGAGAATTTTAGCTCTCAGAGGGTAATGCAATAGTTTTGGAAATAATCTTTTTATGAGATTGTGGCTTTATCAGTTATGTTTCAGAGTCAGTATAAACACTTTGTATCATAGAAGAACAACTGCGGACAGGCTTGTAATTTTAATTTCTGTTCTCATATTTTTTTAGTTCACTTTTCCTATGATCTTATTCTAGAAACCAAAGGTAAAATTAATTTGCTTCCTTAGATCTTTTCACAAAACATTATCAGAACAGTAATATTCAAATGAAAAATACAAATGATGATTTGAGCAAAACAAATTATGTATAAATTGGTTTCCAATGCAACTGAACACCCAGCAAAAGTAGTCCTGATGATGCTCGGTGGTATCAATACAGGAGGGCAACCCAATCACAGCTTCAAAGACAAAGAAAGAGGAAAGGACATTTCTTTCAGGATTTCACATGACGTTGTAAAATATTTGTTTGTATTCAATTTTATATAAAATTATTCTTTATGGGACATTTAGACCCAAATTCTTTGAATCTTTATCAACAGAAGTGCTGACTTACTCTAAAGCTGCCCAGTTTCAGAGTTTCATATTCACCTTTCCAGCAGACAGAACAAACCTAAATATACACAAGTTTTAAAGCAGCTTGACCACAAAAGAAAGCTTTAGGAGACCTAAATAGTGGACCATATGTGATATCAAATGGGCAAGCCATTAGCATCAGCTGTGAACATATTGTACCAACTGGGAATGAAAATAAAACATTCAGCTACCAACTGTTATAATCTGTAAATAGTCAAACCAATTCCTCTGGGTTCCAAAAATATATGAATAGGGTGACTCACTGGAGCCCCACTGCCCTGTTCATAGGTAATGCAGCAGATTTGCTACTGGGAAAAAAAAAAAAAACCAACAAAAAAACCTCAGAAACTGTGGTTACTGAGATCTGATATTAGCAACAGTCTTTGTATGGTAAAAGACTCTTGGGCTTTTTGAAACTATATCTAAAGATTTCACATTAGGGATAACAAAATAAAGAATTCTTTTGAAGCAACTTTTCTCTGTACAATGTAAAACGTTAAAAAAAAATATCCCCATTGCAAATTATGTTGAGAAACTGGCAGAATACTATAAAATTTATAGAGGGCACTAAACTGCTGAGCATCCATCGTACAGCCGGCAAGTGCACTCCTACCTACTAGTTGCTTCACATTTAATAATGCATGTTATGAACAGATGGATAGAATGTCAATAAGGCTCTCTGTATCATCAGTGGTAATGAAATAGTGGACTTTGAATGCTTAACAGCACAGAAAACAAAAAGCCTAGAGGAAATTTGTCAGTGTCGTGCATGCAATACTTCAGCAGTGCTTTAACATTGTTAGTGTGAGGCCATATGTTTCTTCTAACAGGATCTACTGTAGCTGGGTGCCAAAAAAGTTTGACACTTTTTTTTTAACTCCTACAACATGTTAAGAGCAAATACCCTGTGAGTCAGTCAAGCAGAGTAGTCAGCAGAAGTGCAACATCATTACTCTTTTTACTCCTTTTCTCAATGAAAAGAAGTTAAGGGAAACTTAGTAGTAAACATTGTTCTTTATACCTGTTTCAGAAATACATTTGAAAGTCATCTCTTTACAATTAAATATAGAAATAAAGGCACTAACACGTCTGTATTAGGCAGTAGATCTCGTTGTCAAGAGCTGTAGAAGATGTGAATTTAGAAAATATTGCAAGTATAAGTAAAGAAGAAAATACACATAGCAGCACCTAGAAATCAGACACATAAAAAGGAATAAAATAAAAATTCTCTTTGGCAAATCATCTTAGGCAAAAGTCAGCTAAAATTTCCAGGAAAAATGCCTTGGAATAGTCAAAATTAAGAGGATAGTAGCAAGTGGCCATTCTGAGATGCAGACCTGGGAATAAATGGGAATGAGCACACCAGGCACAGGCTTTCTCTGCAAAATGGATGGAGAAACAGCAGCCTGGCAGGAAGTAGCACCTACAAAGGCTACAAGGGCACCTGGAGTGGTGTTTCCACTCTGCACACTTTTCAGGGAAACTGCCCTCAATATTTCAGGAAGTGTCAGACTGCTGTGGCAGGTAAGCCTCTGTGAAACAGCGAGATCTCAAGTTCTGCAGTACAGCTGGAATCCTAAGCCCGTGAAGTCAGCAGAAATCAATGCAAGTTTACCTATTGATTCTGGGAGAACAATGAGACAAGCACTGGGTGTCTAACAGTCTGAAAACTCTTCAGGAAAGGCTCAACTACTTTGAGCAGAAAACCAATACTTTCTGCCTTGTGACTCACTTATGAGTGACCAAACTCCCTATCCATGCCCTCCTTGCCCATATTGTCTCCTCAAAACCTTCCTGGGCTGCTCCAGTGCTACCCAGTCATGATGCCCTGAGGTGCACAGCATGCTTGTCAGCCAGGACACCCAGAAGTGCCCCTGTTGATTTCAAAGCCACCACATAAGGCCACTGTGGGATGGGATCTCTACCACCACTGAACTCAGCTGTGAAAACATTCCTTGTGTTCAAAAGTAATTAGAGAAGATTGACAGACAAACAGCATTTCCTTAGAAAACCAAGCTAGAAATGACAGTCGAAAGCTGTGTAAGCCTTTTCAGTTTCTTCCCCTTTCCTGCAAGCCAGAACACTTATAATAACAAAAAAAGTTGCGTTAAAAAGAAAGCAAATTTTTCCAGCTGCCTACAGTTGCTGGTCTGCATAGCACCAGTATCCACCAACATGCAGCAGGAGACTGCAACTGCTTCCTTGCAGAGGGGAAGGATGTGCAGAGAAGCAGAGCCTGTCTCTCACTGCCAGGAATGCATTGGCTTGCCTGTGCTCTGAGCTGGCACAGGCTGGACCCCTTCCTGCAACCCTGAACTATGCAAACACGAGACCGGCCCACACTAGTTAGTCCCCCTGAAAGCTTGTTACAGCTCTCTGCATTTCCCTGCATGGACATATTTCAACTCCTCCTGAATAAGGAGCTAAAATTCAACCCAGGACTTCCAAATCAGACCTTGAACTTAAGGAGAGCATCACTCTCCTTTCTCTTGCCTTCTGTTTCCTGGAAAATATTCTGAGTTCTGACCTCAACAGTCACACCTAACAAGAAAGAAGTGAATTTTGTGCAAGCTGCAGAAGTACAAAGACTAAGCTGTATGCAGGCTTTCTGTGAAGCAGACCACCAAAAGGTGAGAAATTAAGAACCAAGTAGCAGTTGGAGATCCTCACTCACAACAGCCAGAAGAGCTGTACATGGAGAATTAGGAAGAAAGCAAAGGGACCTATCTCAAATCACTGATGAAAATAGGCTGCTTATCAGATTTCTCATAGCGAGAATCTCCTGTGGTTTTTGGACCCTGAGAAAGAGAACCTGAAGAAAATGCTGTGGCAAGCATCTGACTGTCATATGGTTTGAAGGTAAATGTAGTTCTCAGTCTAGAAGGTCTTAGGTGGGTTTTTCAAAACCAAAAAGATATTGATAAACTTAAGAAAGTTTCTTAAGGGAAAAAAAAAATCATCTATAAATATTTAACATGTGTAAAAGCTATCAAGGAAAAAGGATATAACTAGAAATAATGGAAAGAAAAAGCTTAAGCTCAATAGAGTATCGGGAAAGTCTTCCTGACAGCGAGATGTATTAGCCTGCAAAATAGTCTCCCAAGGAGAGATATGGAAGCTTTCACTTGGGATTTAAAAAACTAAAGTTGACATAACACTAAAAAATGTTCTCAGTGAAATAATTCTACACTGCTAAAAAAGCAGGAAGGATGATCTATTTCGTCTTTCCTAAGGTTCCTCAGTCTTTGATGCTTTAGGAACATATCTTGAACAGCCAAGGGTTATCAGAAAGGAGCTTCTTCAATTAATATGATGAACAACAAGATTACAAAGGTGATCACTGTGAAAGCCTATTACAAAGCATCTGTCTAAATACTAAAAAGAAGATGCTTTTCAGACAATGGAAGTTTTACCCAAGACCTGATGAATATAACCTCAATCCACCAGCTTTCAAATACATTCGTTTTAAGTGTGTCCTTATTTCCCATCAATTTAAAGAAACACAAACCCATTTCTGCAATGAAGTTAAAAGAAACAAGCTTCCCAAGAGTCTTTGAAAAATTTCATACTCTCTACACAGACCTGAGAAACGCTGTGGAGTAACCAGATTTAGACAAACTGTACTATTTGGTACACATGTATGTTATCACCTTTCAAGTCTCCGCTGACGTGTTCTGCGTGTCCATCTGAAACTGTTCTGTCTTATCATACATTGGTGTATCACTACCAGTATCATTATTTAGCACATACTGTGTTTCATTCACTGCTCCAAGATCATTGATGAATAGTTAAACAGAGCCATGGAAATAATGAATTGCTGAGTTAGTTGCTGAGAATGAAAATAAAGAAAAAAATGGTCAGTAAATATAACCTACAATATTTTTTTCAACTTTGTCTTGCCAACAACTTATTAAACACTCAGATACAAAGTAGTTGTAAACTATTTCCTCTAGGAACATTACTGAGAGTAAATCAGGGCTGATTCAGAAGGAAATCTCCATTTATGTCCTTCAAATAACAACACATTTTTTGTATATTTAAAAAAAAAAATCCATCCTCTATATACATGGACATGCAATATACAACTTAAGAATAAAAATATCAAATATCTTGTCATCCAAAAAGTTGCATTTGCAAATATTAAGTGACTCTACAGCACAGGTGCCCCTCACTCTCTCAGTCATATTTTAAGTCCTTCACCCACTTCCACCAGGATTTTATCCCAAAATAAGTCCCCAGTTTGACAGAAACACAAAACATCTGCACTGTCAGTCACAGAAGTTTCTTGTAAGGAGAGAGAGTGGAGAGGAGGAGAAGAATTAGCTCACGGTCCACTCTCCTGCCCATCCTACTGCTCCTTGGGCAGCTGAGTACCCCACCACCCCACAGGGGCCACTGCTCCCCTTGTCCCTCCACCTGCCCCCTTCCTACCTTTTCTCCCCATACCCTTTTATTTTTCCCCTCTTATTATAAGACTTTTCACAAGCATTATTATTATTATTATTGTCTGAGTCTTACAGCTGGCACATCATCCCCTGCTGCACTAAATCAACACTTGTGAAAGCAGCAGCCTTCGAGTGACTGAGTAGAGCTGCTGCTTGCAGAAGTGTCAATTTGGTACAGCAGGGGATGGGGTCGCAGCTGCCGGAGAAGAGAGGCCCTATTTTATGCCTCAAAGTGATAAAAATGTCAGAGGGGAGGGAAATCTGTGCAAAATGTAAAAAGGGTGTAGAACAAAGAAAAGAAAGAAGAGGAAGAGGGGGAAAGGGTTCAAAAGAAGGAAGAAAGAGGAAAATGACACTGCACAATGGAACAAAATCACTGCTGAACAAGATACAGGATTTTTTCAAGCAGGTTCTCTCAAGTTAAAAACAAGTCTTTTGCATATCATAAAATATAAACCTGATGATAGTATCCTTCTGCTTTTGGAGGGGGAATGTTTGGCTCATTAAACTGAAATTATTGTCTTAACTATATCTGTGATAAGTTAGGATGTGCTTCTAAGCACAAATGCTGGGCATAAAAAGATTTTTTTCACAGAGGGCTTGATTTTAAGAGGAAATTTAAAGTAGAAGGCTGAGAATCCTGCATTCAGAAATTTAAGTCAGCAAAAGTGAACAGAAATTCCATGTTCTCGAGTAAACTTGAGCACCTCTAAATCTACTAATGTTTGGAGGCTCCCACTTGAATGTAGGGACCTATTATTTTGAGAGTTAAAAGCCAAATAAACCAAAAGAAAGTGTAGATCCAAAAGAAGTCAAAAAACTCATGTTTGTTTTACACATTATACAAATAAGCAAATCTAATGCATATTTCAAATATTATTGTCAATAATGTTTTGCTTTTAAGGATTACCTCTGTTTCTTCTAATCTTTTTCTGGGAGCTGCCGTCTTACTATCTATTAATTTTCCAGTGTGTACTTGCAGTAAGGGAAAACCAATGGGCTATACAGCTTAAACACACAGCCCTGCTAAGAAAAAGAAAAAATAAGCAAAGAAGTACACCATTTATCTATTTCCACAGAAAAGTGAATCCACCAGCCCTGCACTGCTGTCATGCTTTGACAGACCATGGCATCCCAGGTGGAGCAGAGACGGGATTCCTGAAAAAGCAGTGCTCTGCTGCAGAACTGCCTTCTCAAGGCTCACAGCCCTCTCAGCTGCATGCGTATCATGTGCAGAATTTTTTGCAGCCATGAATATAGAAAGTTGCTGCTGGGTTGGCCCTGGGTACAGAGAAGGCCTGGAAGAGCAGAGGTCCCATTTTTCCTCAGCAGTTTATTGAGAACCACAACCAGCTCAGCTTAGTCGAAATGCGCTGTGCTCAGAAATCCATCCTGCTGCCTTTTAAGCCAAGAGCAAAGCTCCCGTAAGTCTCCAAAATTTGTCTCTGTAGGTCACTTTATATATACCTAAACAACCTCATTTTTTGTCTTTGTCACTTTTCCTTGACAGTGTAACCAATCCAGATATTAGATAAAAAGGATAACAAAATTCAATAAACAAGTAGACAGAACCAAAAACCAGAAGTCAAATGAAGAATCTTTCCTATGAAAGGAAAAGATATAGACTAGATATTCCCTAACGAGACAATTCAGCCCTGCAACACCGTTACAGAGACAAAGCAAAGGGGTCTCGTGAATTTTATGCAAAAGTTTCAACAATTTCTCTTTAAAATATTTACGGAAAGTTCATCAATTCATCCGGGCCAATATTTAAGCCAAAAAGCAGGACTTGGTTTATAAGTCTCACAGTAATTGATGGAGATGAAGATTTTATGAACCTGCAGGGCTCCCTCCCTGCATTTCAGTTTTAGGTAAGGTGGGTGTCAGATATCCTGCTGCCAGGGTAGATACCTAACCACCGTATGCCTGTCTCAGTCCTCTGAACTCTTTGTCCCTAAACAGTCAGAAAACAATGAATTTGTGCAGAGTCAGGGGAGTCCAGCCAGTGGGTGACATCCAGCACAGCCGTCTGCCAGCCCTTCTCCCAGGAGCGGCTCCTGCAGGACTGGCCTGGGAGCATCCCACACCCTGCAAGGTACACCTGGCTATACCAGCACATTCACAGCGAGTTCCTGTAGCCCCAGAAGTCAAACACAGCTATTTGGCCTTGGAAGACCTCAGTACAGCTCAATACCTGGCACTTCTTTGGAGTCCCAGTATTTACAATGCTTGTGGCTCCGGTGGTTCCTCTGAGTGTTCCAGCAGTCCTTCAATCAGGCAGCCTTTAAACAGGTGAAGTTCTTCAGATTTGTTTGCGAAGATTTTAAGGCGCCTTTGCATTACCAACAATACATGTGGCAGGACCCAGGTGCACTGTGAGTGCATGTTTTGGGGCTCATGTGCAAGTGGGGTAGAGGTTTCCCAAGCTCTCCCACCAGAGAAGCTGTGTGATCTGGGGATGCTTGGATGTGATAACCCAAAGTGGCCCTTCAAGACTATACTTCTCCCTGCTGGGGCTTGTTTTCTTTCTACTTGCACAGTGTGGTTTGATGCAACACACAACCTACTGTAATACCTCTCTCCTCCTGTTCTGATCTTATCTGGTCCCTACACTAGTCATAAGGTGAGCTTTCAACATTCTCCATCAAAAGGCAGATAGACGCAGATTCTGCCTCAAGGAAAAATCCAGCGTGGATACATGTAAAGAATGAAGAGTGTTGTTTCTGTAACTGGTCTTGGAATATAACATTAGTCATTTTTCAAAGACTTTTTGGAAGGAGCATATATGCAGGAGAGATTTCAAACGTGGTCTCAAAACTCAAACACTTTATTGCAAGAATTCATTACTCCCCTTATGTCCACTTCAGTTTGTAAAGTAAATTGTACAGCCCTTCAGCTCCTATCACTAGTCTGTCACCCAACTGGCAGTCATCACTCTTTATTGATACTCACATTCAACTCCATGCTTCACGTTCATAAGCCTTGAAAAGACACAACCATTCCTTTCTTCATAATTTGTCAAATTTAAACACAAATATAAAAAAAAAGGCCACAAAACCCTCCAACCTCCAACTACATCGATATTGAAGTAAATAATCAACAGTGACTACTAGCTCAGGTATGTGGTATTGTTTTTCTCTAGTGGTTATACTAACAATACAAATAGCAGACTAATTATTAAATAAAAAACTCACTTGTTCAGTTAATAGAGCCATTAGGTGCTAAAAAAGCCATGTTTGGGTTCTAGCAAGATTAACATTGTGTTATCTCACTGTATTATACCAACATATTGATCTACCAGTCTAATTGTACAGCGTTCTTCAGGCTTGTTCTAACCTTATACAAAAAGGCCTCCCAGATCAAGCACAGCTGTTAAGTTAGTTAGAGCTCAGCCTACATAAAACATGTGATACACAAAAATAAGAGCAAAAGATAGGCCCCCGTGCACGTTAGGCAGTTCATCAATTCAAATACTTCTCTAAACCTACTCCTGGCAGCAATATCAATGTAAATGAAAATTTCTCCATGAACAAATTTAATGGCACCACAGTGACATTAAGCAAATTAATAATTATCAAACAGATCTGTGCCCTTTTCATTTACCTTCTTCAGCTGGTAGGTATTCATTCAGCTCATTGTGTACATCGAATTACAAGAATGCCTCAGACCATCTTCAGAAAGCATTTGCACAGTATGAACAGTGGGACTATCAAAGACAGAGAGCTATTCTCCTCTCGCCAAATTCCTCTGTCTTTTACAAAATCTACAGTGTTTCCATGAAAAGTCCTGCAGTAAGAACTCAGTTAATCCTCAGCATTAAGCGTGCTTCCAAGATAAAAAAAAAAAACACTCATGGAGTGTAAAGCCCCAGTTCTTTAAAATGGGCATAATTTTTTACTGTCACTAATTGTTTCTCCAGTTTACATATTTTCCTTCCCTTCAAGTAGTGGCAAAATACCACTGCCCATTCAGCAGCAAGAGTCTGTTCAACTATTCCTGGTCCCCTGGGGCTGAAGTTTTGCTCTAGAGCTGCTCTTGTACTGTGTCACTCTGATTTAACGGATAAGAGAATTTTCATAGTGCTGAAAGATGAACCATAGTTAAACAAGGACTCAAACACTTCAGTAATCCCTGCTTTGGATGGGGTGCAATAACTACTGCTCTGTCAAAAGGTCTTGTGCTGGTAATTGTGTTTGGTCCCTGATTTACATTGGTGACAAATATCAGCTTCACTTATCATGACAAACGACAGCTGCTAGTCATAATGTTTATGGCACACTGATGCCATACTGGTAGGCACAGCACAACACAACCCAGACACAGCAGGAAAAAAACCACATTTTGGCTTTGGGCAAAATCAGTGTGTCCTGCTAATAGAATAGATCAAGATACGAAATTACAGCTGAGCTAATAATATGCTGCACGATAGTTCCCACAGTTGCTAATGCTGCCACGGCAGAACTTCTGGCCTGCTTTCTAGAAATCTTTATTCACACCAGCTCACACCTCAGAAAGAAAACCAGTAGCAAGCAGCCAAAAATCTCCTCCTACAAGAAAACTTTCCTCTATTACAAAAACTAAATAAATACATTCCAAAAAGATTTATAAATCTGAATGTTTGTAACACTTGTTGAATTCCAGGAATTTCTGAAGTAACTGAGATTTTTTAAAAATCAGAATTTATAGCCTTAAATACGGAAATGAGCAGGTACTATTAAGAAATAATCACGTTTTACACAACGATCCTTTATTATCTATTTCAAAATAGCCTAAAACTGAACACATGTAGCCAAGAGTACACTCACAGTTACAGGACTACCACAGTACATTTCCCACTCTTGGGATTTCACTTCTAAGGACTGACATGGGTTGCTGTGCTATTTGGGGTGGCAGTAAGCGTTTGGAAGACACCTGAGAGATGGGTATGCTGGGCAGAGGATGCTGGCAAAGAACATCTAAAGCTGTGCCCATCCCATAGCCCCTTCCTGCCCTGCCCTCCCATTAGCCAACTGCTCGCTGCTGCCAGACCCATCAACACAGCTGCTCTCCAGACTACTCTGCAGAGCAGAACAGGATCTGACCCGCCTTTTAACCAAAACCAGAGAGGTTTTGTCAGCTCCTGCTCCTCTCCAGCCCAAAATCATGGCAGGCCACAGCCAGCTGCAATAGTCTCAGGTGCTGCAATGTGCCATAAACACTACTGGGTTATTTCTAAAATGCTCTCAAGCACAACAAGGCAAAAAAACATTACCGTCAACTAATTCTTAGCATAATGACAACTGTGAAAGTGGAGCAAATATTTATTTTCTAACACGTGTGTTGTCATGGAAACAGCTGCAGGACACCGTTTGCTCCGAGGGCTGTGCCAAGGCTCAGGTGCTGCGCGGCCCCTGGCGCCCCGCACGCAGCCCCGCAGCGCCGGGCTCCAGCCGGGCAGCACTCGGCACCCGGGACAGCAGCACCCAACAGGAGGCTGGCACAGCCTGCCAGGGAGACGGAGGGGAAAGCAGCACTAATTCCCAAAAAGCTACTGCCATTTGCACTCGAGCAGCTCTAACCTACTTTGTAAGTCGCAAGTTATCTCCTTAATTTGCTCAAAATAGCAGATAGTTCTGTGTGAAGAGATGAAAACCAAAATCCAGCATTTCCACTGCAGGGAGAACCACCAAAATGAGACAGCTCCGTGCTTGTCACTGCAGCTGTAGTTTCTTCTCCGAGGTAATAAACAGATGACCAGTGGATCTCCAGTTACACGTGTGTGAGACAACTACTGAAGCCAGCAACCCTCTGCAAGCTGCGCAGGGGAGAGCCTGGTGCCGCCCAACGCATCCCATATTGGAGCTGTCAACCCCGAGCTGAGCAGTCCTCGTCCCACGCATGGCCCCACGGGATTCTCCCTCAGGGAAGGGCTCTACAGCAATGTTTGGCAACTTCTAAAAGGGCAGTCTACCCAGGTTTTGGTTACTAGCCAGTCTACAAGTGGTTTTCCCCTCAAAGCTTATTTGTCCATATAAAGGACATATGCACAGACTTGGTAAAAGGCAAACAAGAAAATCTAATTAATACTAACCCTATAGCTTTCTCATTTTGCCCTTAGCAAAACATTCCTTGATCTTTTCTGTGTGATTAAAAATTGTTTTGCCTCCATAAGTGCAATTAGTTTTGTTTTCAAGTTTATATTATTACTGTATGTGTATATTAAACACACAGTGCATACATATATGAGCATGTTCCGCTAGTATTCAGATGGAGGCGTGGGTGAATTCCTTTAGAAAAAATCAATATTTCAGTCCAATTATAACAGAAACCAAATCTTCAAACATTGGAGCACAATGTAGCTACCCTAGAGAATAGATATTTGGTTTTCTGACCAGCAGTAACAGTTTGTAATTGAACAGCTGCAGAAAAGAGAGGAAACAAACATACAGCAAATTAGTTTTGAAGCCTACGTTCACAGAAAATTTCTACTGTATTGTGCTTTTGATCACAACATAATAAACAGAGTTCCTCCCTTCCTTCCCTGATCTTCTACAAAACAGATTAGAATGGTCTATAGAAGTTTAACCTGTTGTACTGCATAATCCCTCACTCATAGAAGCAAATTAAGCATGTAGTAGCTCAAGAACTGAAATATATTCACAGCTGTAAGGAGTGTCAGACCCCAAGTAGTTATTCACTTCCTAAACACAGATACAATCCTTTTTCAAAAAATTTTTACTACGTTTTGCTTAAAAATGGTAACTTTTTCGTGTATATTTTGGCTGTTTTGGGTTTTCTTAAGGGCCTCTGTCATTATTAGCATTGCAAACAAGGTATCAATCAAAACGACAAGGCAAAATTTTAATAATACTTATTTTAAAAGCGCAAATCCTCTTTCTAGATTTTCAGAGAGAATGGAGGAATGCATAATAAAATATGAATTTAATTCATATAAGTGTATCTGCGCCTATTTATGTTGATATAATCTACTGCTGAAGTCATGAATGTTTTAATTCATCAACTATGTTTGTTCATTTCCCATTTTCAGGAAAGAAAGAGAAAGAAGGTTTCTACTACGGTACAAAGAAAAATGTTCTAATACCAAAAGATCCAATTAAAATAATAGTGCCATTTGTTTCAGCAGGATTTCACACATACAAGAGAAATGCTAACCCTTGGGAGAATGTTCTCAGCTCATTTAACAATATATGTTTCCTCTGATATGAAAACTTTAGCTTTTGCATTATAACATCATTGCTAACAAGGCACACGTATATATCTCATAAGTAGATGGAAACGCGAATGTGAGAGGAATTATAATAGTTCTTTATCCATACTGCACTCCTCTCAGGATAGACTTGCATCTGTTGTTTACTCACCTGGGTAGCTTTTTCCTCTCCACACATTTAAAATGCACACTCAAGACTCTGTACTCTGAAAGACAGTAAGAAGATAAATAAAGAACTAAGATACACCAGTCAGGAAAAAAACTATGAAGGGAAACAAAGGAAGAATTTGCATTTCAGTTCTCGGACTACCAAAATATTTCAAAGGGTAGCTGGCATACAGCTTTTTTCCACCAGCCAAAAGAAAGCTGATCTGCTCCCAGAGCACAGTGTATCCTGGGACACCTTGGGCAGGGAGGCTGGGCAGGGCTGCACAGGTGCCAGTAGCTCCCAGGCTTCTGTCACCAGCCAGGAACACCAGCAAACCTGAAATCTGCAGCTCAGGAGGTGCAGTTCTTACCCAGGCAGTCTTGATGGAAATGAAATAGAAAGGCTAAAATTATTAGGTCATTGGACGTTTACTTCCAATTTTTGTTTGCCTGGAAAAAAATTCTGATTAGAGATGAGCTTCTTATTTTTAGGTGGTTTTGTGAGTCAGTTAAAGATAGTCAGGACTAGGATCTCACGTCAGCGAACGATTTCTAACACCTGGAGATTTTAATATTACAATAAATTCATGTTCTAAAATTCTCCTGTTTATACCAGCATCTAATTTTCTCCGTTTGTAAGAGAAAGTTCAAACTTGACCAGTCAAGCCATTAATGAGGGAAGATTTCTTTTTGTAGATCACTTTCCATTGACTATCAGCACACAAATATTTCTACCTAACCACAAGAACAAACATAAAACTAAGATCTGAAACATCAAGTCCCTAAAAGGATTTAGGCAATAATCTCAAATTACAGACACAGTCCTACAGTCAAAATGTCAAAATTATGTCCCACCAATTCAGGATAGAAACATGAATGATGTGATTAGGCATTTCATAAAGCCTACATAAGGGACAGATCTCTAGGAAAAAGCTGGTCTCTGAATACTTTTCTTCTGGCATACAGTACTTGTAAGTCTAGAACTAAAACTTGCACATGCCTTGTATATTTGATTGACTCCACAAGGTTTTCATCTAAATTCAAAATATAACTGTGTTTAGATATATTTGAACATTTTATTGCATTTAGTTATGAGATGATTTTTTCCTGAGAGAACCTAGGGCACATAGCATTGCCAGATCATTCCAAACAAGTTAATTCTGAAATGGGCTTGAATCAATAACACAAAACAGGCGGTAAAGCCAATTTTTACGGTAGTCATGGTTGCATAAAATAATATCAAGACAGTCAGATTGTAAGCTCCCCGAATCACAAATATAATTTGCAACCAACTCTAAGCACAAAGAGGAAATAGATATGTGGAAGATATAGATGAAAACAAATGATAGATAGATAGGACAAAAGGAACCGGAGGTAAAGAAAGAATGCAGAGTAGTTGCCATTCAACACAGCGTGAAAAAAAGCCAAACAAGTGCAGCTTGTAAGCAATTCAAGGTAAATAGAATGCTTTTCTTTCATTTAGGCTTTAAAATTGTTATGAAAAGCCTCTTCTTTCACTCTATCTGTAAGACATAGGCAGACAGGGGATGAATGTATAAATAAGTATGTCACTGCAATACATGGCTTTTAATGAAAATGGATTTTTAATGATCACAAAAGCTACATTTCTCTCTGACTTGCTCCATTTCCAGACTATCAGCATGAAGTACGCACAGCAAATGCACTGGGTTTGCACGTCCTTCACTAAATCCCAGGACAACCAAGCGTCCAAGCACTGTAAAAACAAGAGTTGCCATTATGCAGAGCAGATACAGAGAAGCTGCACGTCCTTCACGGCTTTTATTGAACTTTCAGAGCTCCGTGACACCGCTGTGCCTTCTCCCACAGCAGACCCCAGTGTGGGTTACCTTGCACTCCATATGCATAAATAAAGGATGATGCATGGCAATGTGCCTTCCTGTTGTTCTCTGCCTCAAGGACACTTGTTAAAAGAGTGCCATTCCTCCCACTCCCCCAAGCAGGCACATTGTGTTGAAGTGCTCCATGTAAAACTCTGAGCACACAAATACCAGAGGATTTAGTTCACAAACGAAGAAAAGTCACAAGGGGGGAGGAGGCTGATGCAGTCCATAGTCTTCTTGCTGTCTGAACACAATGAATTCTTCTTTCCAATGTCAAAGTTCCCCTTTCAGTCAGTAATAAACAAAAATCACACTGAAAAATGTGTAGAAATGTACCAGCTCATATAAATAACATTTTTTTCCTGTTTTTTCATGTAGGCAATAGTATTTTTTTTAATTTCAGCATCATCAGAGAATAAAGGAATATTTCCCTTACTTTATCACCATCCATGAAGTTTTATCTACAAATATTTCCTGTAAGGTAGGTCCATAGATAAGGAAACTGTAATATAGTTGTCATAAAACCAAGATAGCATTTAGAATGGGCTGGGACTCCTGTATTCACTTCATGTTCAATGCATCAAGGTAAGCTTTGTGCAACCTATGTTACTTGGACAAAAAAATCTCCATGTTTATCTCCTGTGTTATCATTCTTGCTCTTTTGAAACATTAGAAGACATAGACTGAATCCAAAACTAGAACACTGATGGAAAAGATAATGACTGAGAGGTGCCACGCAATCGGTTAACAAATGCTCCCATCTATTAGTCAGAGGGCACAGCCTTATGAAGGGCTCCACAGAATCAAATATCTACATCACCTAACAAACAAACAAACAAATCCCATTTGTTGGGCACTGTCAAATTCATAGTTTTTTGCATTTTGTCTGCTCACCTGATTCAGAGTTCCTCCCAATTAATATTTACCAAATGTCTCTCCCTTCTTCATTTAAATCGCTTCAAAAACTGCACCTGTTTCGTGAGACCTATGTGTGCTTCTGACAGCTGATATTTGAGAAAAAACAAAAAGAACTTAAAAATCCTAACTAACTACATAAAAGTGTAATCAAGAAAGAGAGTGCTAAGATTAGCTCTGCCAGTACAAGACATCAGCAAGGCACATGGGGGTAACCCAGGGACACAGGTGGATGTATAGATATATATCAATATATATAGAAATAAATAGATAAATAGATAGATAGATGGATGGATGGATGGATGGTGCACAGTCTGGGAAGGACCCCACAAGTCTCATGCCATCAAATGTAGCTGAAATTCAGCAACAGCACACAACAGTTACCAAGTGCCCTGGAGACACCAGCATGGCCATATGCATCTCATTCCTCTAGAAAATAAGGCAAAAAAACCTTGCAAGAGTGCCACAAAACAAAACAACAACAAAATCAATCTACACTGTTCACAGCCAGAGTTCATTTTAAACAATAAAATGTGGGAAGAGCTTCGAAAACAAGAAGGAGTCGCTGTGAACAACAGCCAGAGGACGCGGGCAAAGCCGAGGCACAGATCGCTTGCCAATTTACAGATTCACTCCAAGCTTCACTTGAAGTCATCTGTGCTTCTACAGAGTACAGGGGAGGAACCAGATTTGCCCTAAAAGGCTATACAGGACTCTTTTACATACACTTTTGCTAATACACAACAAAGTATTTTACACAGCACTTTTGTTGCTTCATTTTAGCACTTCTCCCACATTATCTAGATGAAAGAATTGCACAATGGCAGGTAAATCTTGCTAGAAAGCATCCCAAATAAGAGGGAAGATAACATCCATCTTTCCTCTAAAATACACAGAAATATCACAATTCTATATTGTGTATGCTGAGGTACTCTGCTTGGCATTCTTTCAATAGAATTTGGTGAGGAGGAGACTTGCAGCTTTTTGAAGCAGCTTCCTTCAGTACTGCCATACTTCAAACTACTTTTCTTTTCCTGGCAGCTGTTAAGGAACTGGTGTTACTGGAGCAGATTATCAGCCATAGAACTGTCTTCTACGGCAGTCAGCAGAGTCCCAAGCCCACAGGACTTTGGTGGATGTGTCCAGCTGCTGGTCCAAATGCAGGGACTGTGACATGACCCTGAACGTTAGAGGTTCGTGCCTAATTCCGTGTTATTTCAAAGATCCCTCCCATTCCAGACTACCCTTAACAGGGTCCAGGTCACTTCAGTACCACATCTCATACAAATTAACTTCTTACATATTTCTGTCAAGCTAATGGACACAATTCAAAGAATATACAACCTCAAAGACATTTTAATGTGTTATTTTCCACTGCCTTATTTAAATTGTATATTTTTTTTAAAGCAACACCTTATACCCTTGAGTCGTATTTGTTAACTTTGTATTAAAATGCACCCCCTTTCTCACTGATACAGTGTTTTAAGTTATGCTCACACATTTTTAAATTCCTATTCACTATTAATCAGAACCATAATTCTCATAAACTTAAGCATGGGTTTAATTCCAGATACAGCTAGTTCACATATTCTATACGTTTTACACGTATTTCAGAGAACGCAAGTTTAAAAATATTTATTCAGCCTAAGATTAAAGGTTATTTCCACTGACTTGAACTACTTTGAATGTGAAAGACAAGTCAACCAAACTAAGAAATGAGCTACTACAGACAATACTGTCTAACTGTAACTTAAAGCTGTTAAAATCTACAAATTTTCTTCATCCACCACTCACGACAAGGAATCTCTT
Source organism: Cnemophilus loriae (assembly GCA_013397755.1). Lineage (NCBI taxonomy): Eukaryota > Metazoa > Chordata > Aves > Passeriformes > Corvidae > Cnemophilus > Cnemophilus loriae. The sequence goes on along the minus strand of VZTF01004787.1, from coordinate 762,436 downwards.
ACAGTACGGGACATCACTGTTTCTGTCTATTCCATACACTCTCTTTTTCTTGCAGTCTAACCATCTTTTTCACTTTTCATATTCCCTCTGATCTCTGCTTCTCCTCTCTCTCAGGTGCATTCCTGCAGCAAGAATGCAGTGAGGACAGCTCAGCCTCTGCACCAGCTGATCGGCCAGCTGCTGCATGTTCACTGCTGCAACACCAGGGTAAGCCCAGGATCATTCGTGTCATCATAGGCAAAACTCATTCTTGTTCTACTTTTGAAGTATACACAAATAATTTTCAGCCCAAAATTCAAGGGTTCTTTCACACCCCCAGAAATTCTTGCTAAATTTCTAAATTAATTTCTCAAATGAATTTGTCAGCTGATAATGTTTTGCTCCTTCTTTATTTTTCAGTATATCAATTGTTGGATAAAGAATTATTTTCAAATACCTACAGTTGTTAGTCCCCAACAGTTATCTCAGTGGTGACTAGCTCAGTTTTTTTGCAGTCTCAGATATGCCACTGACATCCACATGCCCAAATGTAAGGGAATGCCAGCAATTTCAAATGAAATCAATTTTATTAGTTAGACGTTACTACCAGTGTTAATGCAGCTCTTCAGTGCCTGATCGCATCTTTAAAAATCTTACTATCTCCTTTTTTATTTTCAAAATGCTTCTTATTCCCCTGTTGCTGAGAAAACCTGGCTGTGTATATAAACTATCTTATTAAATGCTTTCAAAGCTAAGCAAGGCAGCAAAAAGAAAATGCTTCCTCCTACCTTTCATCCATACTTGTCTTTAAAATTATGTGAATATATTGGCTGTACATTTGGACATTTTTGAAAAAGAATATTTAGACAATGACATTACTTCAAATTTTTTGCAGTCTTTGAAACTCTGCTCTCATAAATATCTGTAAAAACAGTCTCATTTAAGTCCTGAAAACACGCCACAGTACAACCTGCCTGAATAACACTTTTGGGAAAATACAGATGAGGTTCTAGATTTCCAGCTGCAGCTGCAGTAAGGCAAAAAACCTCATAATCATAATCCAAAGAATCCTTACTAGTTCTTGCAGGGTTTTTTAGTACTTCGTTAGGAGCTTGACACAGTAGTAGTTACATCCATAAATAAGATATTTTTATTACAATCTAACAAAATCAAGACTGTAACCGTGATTCATTTTTTTTAATAACCTTAGTGCTTCAAGACTTCCGATCCTAATGGAGCAATCATGCATCACTGTTGTGTTCCAGCAGAACTATTAGGCTCTGTGCTGTGCTAGTCTAATTGCAGTCTAATGGTTTACACTACCATAATGGCTCTAAATATTTTACTAAACAGAGTACAATATCTAAAAAGTGATTTAAATTGTTACAGCTTAAAGATTGTACATCAAAGAAAGAACTGTTCCATTCTCTCTGAATTGAGAGTAACAAAGATGTCAAAATTAGTTTCTTGTTTCTCTTAATAAATTGGTTAAAACATAAAACTAGAAGCAGAGTTTAAAAATTACGGCATAAAATGACTTAGTAAAAAAAGAAAAGTATTAAAATATTTTGAGGCATCTTGATGCCCAGCTTTAGCATGGTTTAAATTGTCAGATTAACGAAGGATATAGAAATACTCTATTCAGAGTCTAATTTGAATTTTCTGACCAGAATTTCTGACGATTTACTTTAATAAAACTTCTAATAAAAATCCCACTCCGTGCAAGTGTGGCATATCACACCAAATTATCTAAGCATTAGATGACAATTACTTGTGATAACACCGGCAGAGCAGCTGAGACAGCAGCAAAGCCCAGCGGCGCGGCAGCCCCCGCGCAGCGCGACCGGGGCGACCCGCCAGCAACCTGCTGGGCACCGCAGGGCACACACCCTTTGCGTGCTCAGGACATCCTGACTCACAAGAGCAACTCCGTGAACTGAGTCAGACGAATTCTGTCAGGAGGGCCAACCAGCACGGGTAAGGACTCGGTAAATCCTGCCCTTAACGCACCAGAGCAACCCGAACTGCACCCTGCAATGGCTGCTGCCTTACTGCCTTGGACAAAGCCAGAAATACCTCGAACTCCAAAAGAGGCACGGAAGTTAGTACTAAAAGTGCTCAAAGCTCCTAAGATTGCCTCTATTTCTACAGGTAGAACTCCTGAAATTTATTTTTTAAAAATCTGCTTTGCCTAAAGGTAATTTATACTTAATCACTGTTTTTATTTAAAAATCCGATTTTTTTTACTTTTAAGTGAAGTATTAATTTACAGTGTTTTTGAAACACCATTTTCTTGGAAAATAAATCTTTTTTTTTTTTCCCAAAAATCAGGACTTTTTTTCAGAAAAGTTTATTTGAATTTGGACTAGGACACCAGGGTTTTATTTCCAAAATTTTGTTTACTACTAGTATTTTCTACAACACTGATCTGCTTTAAAAAACTGAAGAGCAAAAACATGTTTGTACTATCTAGAGAACATTTTGTGCAGCTCATAACTCCTTAATTTAGGGACTGTCAAGATCTAGGATCACTTTGTACCTGGAGAATAAATTAATTCTTTTAAAACAAAATAAAATAAAACTTGTCTTTTAACTCACACAGGAACTATTTTTTTAAAAATGTGAAATATAGTGAATTCGGTAATTTGGTAGTAAATAATCTTTGAGCTTGCACAAAGGTACTAATAACAAGAACTAATTATTGCCCATCCTGTAAGTAAGAAGCTGTAACTTTCTCTAACACTGACAGTAAATTAGCTTTCCAACCAAGCTTTGCTCAGCCATAGAAGCATCTCTCCAGCAAACACTCCCATAGGACTCAATATCTGCACTACACTAGAAGAAAAAAACAAACAAACAAACAAACAAAATCAAAAAAAAAAACATTTGCTAAGGAAAAATGTTACTTAAACCAAACTTCTCCAGTAAAACATCAATTTTGCCAAAAGCATGGAAAATGCACTTTGGGCTTTTTCCCCCTCCTTTAAATTAGGAACTTTTTTTTTTTTTTTTAAATACAGATACAAAAAAACAGGGTAGAGAATCTGTTTTCTAAAGATCTCTAGGATTTATTGATACAGTATACAGACCTAACCTATTACTCCTGGATAATTATGTTATACAATATTCTACTTACATGGAGAAGTTTAATTTTAATTTACAGTTTAATTGTCCTACTTAAGGCAAGACTGTCACCTGTGTCACTTTGTGGCTCATAACTGTAATCCTCATTTAATTATTTACTTCAAGGGAGCATTTTAATTATGGATATTACTACGTGCGTAGAGTAACTTATACTCGAGGGCAGTGAAAATTTGTACAGTAGAGTGCTCACCTAAATTTCCACTGGCCACAACTCCATGTGCAGTGGCTCAGCTGCAGAGCCTACTTAGACTGCTGAGAGATGCTCTTCACCTCCTCTGGCCTAGGACCACACCTGGGGTGCCTGAAAACAGGCAGGACCACCAGGGCACAAAAGGCTTGGATTATGACTGCAAGGCTCCCAGCTGGAATATAAACGAGACAATAATAACTTCTCACATCTACATTTGACCCTGCAAATAACCTTTGGACACAGGAGTGGGCATACAGCACTGGCTCCAGGGTGAGGTCACCACTGTAGCCCATTCCTATGGTGATCAGTAATGGAGAGGCCAGAAGAGAGGCACAGAGCATGAGCCTTCCTCTGAAATTTGAGCAACCAGTGATTTATGGGTTTCCTAAGATAGGGGCTGCCTGTCAGCTTTTTTTTTTAATAGCCGTCAGTTGACCAATATTATATGAAATTGTCTAATATCTTTGCAAACTAGCTGTATTTTTAGCTTTCAAAGCATCACATAGCAGCAAGCTCCATCATTTAAAACTAAAATTAAAAAAAAAGAAAATAAAAAAACCACTGCTTTTTGTTTGCTTCAAATTTGCCAGATTTGTGGGGTTTTGTGCTATTGCTGTGTCATCTTTCCAGTAATTTTAACTTCCAAATCAGACATTTCATCATCATGAGTGGCACTATGCAACTCCCCTGCTCTGCACCAACCCATGTTTTTCATTGCCTGAAGTCCCAATAGGCAACCTCAAAAAACTGAAAATATTTTAATTTTTAGCATGTTTGGCACAATAGGATCCATTTCTCTGCAGGTACACCCAACCAGAAGGGATGGTAAGGGATGCCTTGTCCCCAGGCTAGCCAGCAGGTGAGTAGGGCTCTCTGTCCAGGGCAGATGGGGACAAGGGGCTGCCCAGCCTCCTGTTCTACATACAGAAAATACATGCCAGAGTGAAAAAAAAGGAGCCCAGGTTCTGAAGAAGTCCTTTTTTAACCATTAAAATGCTTCCAGCATTTGCTGTCTCCCTGATTTACTGTTCAGTACTCCTGACTTGCACATCTTGCTTAACGCCCAGGGAGCCAGGCAGCACCACCGGCAGCCAGGGGTGTTTCCGACCAGGATCCTTCCCTCTTGGAGAAGCTACTTCTGCAAACTCCCTCCTACGCAGGAGGAGACACCAAAGCACTGCCTCCCTACCAGGAGACAAGCTGAGTGCTTGGGATTTCTCAGGGACACAGCTCTCCAGCACATCCAGCAGCGCAGAAGGGGGACATTGGGCACATGGGAACCGCAGGCCATCTGCTTCTGAGGTAAGTGCCTCTCACAGTAGTCACTTTGTTATTAATGACCTCCATATCTTCATAAGATGCTTATCTTTTTTAATAAACAGAAACAGTTCCTGAAGGTTTTGTTTGGTGCTTTTTTTTTTTTTTTTTAATATTGGGATGAGTCCAAAGAGCTACAGTTGTTTTCTTTAGTATCTACCTTTCTTCAGTGATGAATGTTTTTTCATGAGTAGTGTCATTACATACCATTTTTATCATCTAGATTGTTCTGGTTTATTCAGCAACCTGGAAAAAATTTCCTTTTTCTCTTTCTAAAGAAGTAACCTTCAACCTACAATTTGTCTGCTGCCTCTCACAGTATCCTCAGCACAGCCATGGCCCCTGACAACTGAGGGCGTCCGGCACGTTCCAGTACTGAGTATATCACATTTCCCATCTGAAACTGCTTACTTCATCAGTCACTAAGGGCCCAGTTTGGAAGTCATTAAAAATAATGAGAATGCTGGCACTTCTCCCAGCAATAATGGCATTGGATTCTGCGTTGCTTTTTTACTTCAAGACATTTGTATATATCCACAAATCATTTAACTCTTATCTTTGTACTAGCTTTAATGAAACTAATGGCTGCTGAAACTGTGTGGGTTTTATTCTACTTTTTATTTAAATAAGCTTCTGCCCGCTCCATCATAAAACAGCACAAACCCTTACACAGCATATTGCATCACGAAAGCCCAAAGTGTTTACCAGGATCACTATATCCATCACTAAAATGCAAGCACTTCTCAGTCAATAAACACTCCAGCTGACAATAAAGTCACAAGAGAGTTTTCAGAAGGAAAGCTGAAGAGCAACAAATCCAATTTGTCCAAAACAAATTTAGAACCAGGGTCTTGCATTTTCCTCTCCATCTGTATCTACTGCAGCCTTTCCCTCCTAGCACCACGCCAAAACAATCTAACTCCATATTAACTCACTGAGTAACAACATCACTCCTGCAGGGTCCGTATCTTACAAGCTTTGACAAGATAATGAGCCCTCAGGAACATGCTCCAGGCCATCGCAAAATGCACCTTTAGAGTTCCAACTAATTGTTGGAAAATGCATATTAATGCATATTAAAACCTTAAAAGACTCACCCTTAATATTCAAGATCTAGCTTAGGGCTAATGTAAAATTTCTCACCACTATGCTTTTCCCAATAAAAGCACGTATGATTTACATGGTTTATGATAAATAAGTATAATACAAATATGGAAAAAACCTCACCTTCTTTAGACACGTGTTCATTTGCTCTAGGCATACATTTGAACTGTACATTAAAAACAGACCTGTCTTGAGGGCAAACACAAAAGTTACAGGTCCAGCACTTCTGCAAAGTGTGATATTTCAGACTCATAGAAATTAATCACCGTCTATAAAATGACACATAGATTTTGACATCATCTACTCACAGAGGAGGTATCTCTAAGATGCAAAGGACTTGAACTCCAGTCACCTTGGAAGTCCGTCCACAGTGTGAAAAATCCAGAGATCCTGGACTGCTGCTGAAAGCTCTATCTTGTCAAAATCAGTAGAGTTTCGTATGACTAAACTGACCGATATACCTAGGTGGGAGCATAAAGAAAAGGCAGGTAGAAGTCAAATAGTAATAATTCTAACCAGTAATAAAACTACAAGTACCAGACTTAATAAAAAAGTTCCCCAAATGCTTCACAAGCTGACCTTTAAAGGCGTTTTGATGTTATTATCAGTATACGTGAAAATCTGAAGAACATTACCACTGCATAGAAGTTAAGCTAAAAGCCTGTTTTATAAGGTTATTAAAAATATATTTTTAAGGCTGTTAAATGTCTAACACCTTAATAAAGTATTTTCTTAGCATTTATTTTTAAGTGCTGGATAAGGTCTGCATTTAGAACACATATTGCTTTATGTACCCTTTAGTTGGTGCAGCACCTTTAATCTCAAAATATTTTAGGCCGTGTTACAAATAACTTACCAAGCCACAAAAAAAAAAAAGAAATTGCCCAGCTATCCTTAGCAGTAAACAGAATATTATGAGTTTGATTTCTTTTATCTGTTGGATCAAGGAATGAAATGACAGCAAACTAGCTCTATGGTTATCAACCTAGTTTGAAATTATCTACCACATATCACCCACAGAACTACTAGTGCAAGCTACACAATTTAAGCAATAGGTGCAAATGTTCAGGCATCATGAGTGATGTCACCATTTTAAGACATGAGAATGTCCTTATGCAGTACAAATATGTGAAGAACAATGTAAAAATTGATTTGAAGGTAATACAGAACAGCAAAGACAAATAATGTGACAATTTAATTTCATTAAAATAGACATATGTTTTTAGAATATTTGGAGAAATTTTATATTCTATTTTCTCCTGCAGTAAATGGAAGAATGAAGGTAATAGTTTTCAGATGCTGAAAGCCTGCCTGTGGCTTGTTATCCAATTAATTGATATGAGTAAATTAGCTAAATCAAGCTAAATGACAGCTAGTTTCTCCACAAAAGGTAGTAGTATATCACAATAAGGAGCTTTCAGAAAATTAGATCAGTGCAGAGGTCTTTCCTTTTGAACCTTAGAAACACATTAAAAGACATTTCTATCTTCACTTTCGGAAAAAAAAGCATTTAAAAAAGGGATGACAAGTAATTCATATTCAGAAACTCACTGAGAAGATTACAGGTCTTACAGTAGCAGTGGAGAGTTTCATTGCAAAAGCATGACAGAATTTTTCATCCTGACCCCCTTCCATGAAATGGATAAGCTCTCTCATACCTATTATCGCGCTTGTCCCGCTCCTGTCTTCCTCAAGGAAGCTTGGTAGCTCTGTTCCTCCATCCTCTCTTACCACTGCACCTGCTGCACCCATCTGAAAACATCCTGCCATCCAAGGTGCTTCTTTTTAAACCAAGACAGGAATGACACACAGGACAGCTCAACAAATCTTCTTAGTCTTTTATGAAATTACATGGGACAACTGCTTTTTAAGGCCTTATAAGAATCCTGCTTTGGCTTTGTGCAAATGTAGGATAGCACAGGGCATGGCACAGGACTTAAAATACACAGTTGAACAACCAGGGAGAACTGAATCTAGGTTCATTGCACTGGGAGCCGAGTTAGAAATTTAGTGCCAGGTAATGCAGAAAAAAATATAAACGACACCCCTTCTGTTTGGATGTAAGCAGCAATGCTGACTAAACTGCAGGGTTAAAATCGGCTCTTAGGAACAATAATCACATAAAGGCTCTAACTAAACTCGTAAGGCTGAACTCTGCTGAATGGGGAATATAGCGTCTCAGGCTACACAGAAGTTTGCACTACGTAAAAAAGAAAAAAGCATGGCTTTTCTTACCACTGAGATACTTCTCATGCTTTTTCATTGTAGTGGTGGTTAGTTTTCCACCCTCCTCCTTCCTGTCACCTCAGACAACGGCAGCTCAAGTGGACAGTACAAGCAGATGGGACATTTCTATTCATCTCACTCTTCCCTCATTTTTTGTTTTTGTTGCTGTGGTTTTACATGCATGAAAATGAGAATTTTGCCCAAGACACTGCCCGTGTGAAACAGCTCATGTCGCTCAGAGATTCTGAGCCCCAGGTATTCGCTGATGGCTTTCAAGTAGATCCTGAAAGGGCAGCCAAGAATTTACAGCTGAGGGAGCTGAGGCTGTTTAGCCTGGAGAAAAGGAGGCTGAGGGAGACCTTATCACTCTCTAAAACTACCTGAAAAGAGGCTGCAGCAAGGTGGGGGCCAGTCCCGGGTAACGAGCAATAGCACGAGAGGAAATGCTTCAAGTTGCATCAGGTGAGGTTTAGATTGGATATCAGGACAAATTTCCCCACTGAAAGGGCAGTCAAGCACTGGAACAGGCTGCCCAAGGAAGTGGTTGTGTCACCATCCCTGGAGGGATTTAAAAGATGGGTAGATACAGCACTTAGGGACATGGTTTAGTGGTGGCCTTGGCAGTGTTAGGTTAATGGTCGGACCTTAGAGGACTTTTCCAACCTAATGGTTCTGTGGTTCTACCTTCCCAAAATATTGCACATCAGCAGAAAAAAACAAGCCTCTGATTTTCACATCCAAATGTTAGCTAAGAAGGTGTTTAACCCTGGAGACATTTTCAGAAAATTCGTTCAGAGCCTTTGCACAATTTAATCAGAAGTTTTAAACTCTGATTGTGCAATTAAACACAATATACTCTTGCAGTTGCCATTTATCATACTGTTACCATATCAAGTAATCTGGCCAACAAAACTGTCTGGTACCTAGGAGTGAAGAAATGAGAAAGATAATGTTCTGTTGGAAAGCAGACCTATCCAACATTTTACACTGCTAAAAATACCCTCAGGACTTGTTCTGATACCTTGTAATTATGCACACATATCCTGATTTATGGTCCATGTCTCCCAGCTCAAAGCAGTACGCACTCAGTTTCATATCTTGCCCTATTTATGTGTAAAATACTTGAGTCTGTAATGCCATAAAAGAGAGGACAGGCTCATTGCACATGTTGCTATCGATTTCATATGAGCATAGGCATAATCTAATGATCCTTTTCAACTAAGGATAAATATGCACAATTTAGCCTTAAACATATTCAGCGTCAGATCATTTCAGCTGCTGCCTTTGAGAAATATGCCTGTGTTGTTACAGATCTCTGCTGTCCAGCCTCCTCCTTAAGACTGTGGAGAGTGTGGCAAAGGAGACAAAGATGTCCAAACTGTAAAAGGGACAAGAAACATTGACACCTGCATATCAAGAAAAATATCTGCTTCAGGCCGAACTTGTGAATTCATGTTCCACAACTTTCCCCTGCTTCACTCCACCTCCACATGACTTTGCTCTTTCACTGAGCACCTACAGTATCTAATGAAGAGAATCCCCCTTGTCCAAGCGAGTACTAGCAAAGAGGGAAGTGGTTGATAGGAAAACAGATAAGTATTTTACCTGTAACACTTACTGAAAGTATCCTAACTAATAGGTATGTGCAGGTCCATTTCAAAAGAAGAAAGGATAACCTGGATTAGAGGAAGAGATCTGATTTTCATTCCCCAGGTCTGCTCTGCAAACCTCGCACAACCACTGGCATGTGGCTGAAATCCTCCCTTTGGAGATGGAGAGCAAAGGAGTCACCAAACATTCATTTGCTAGTGGGTTGTTCTGGTTTGTTGGGTTTGTGTTGGTTTGGGAGTCTTTTTTTTAATTTCCCACCAGTTTCTAAATAAGACAGCACATGCAGATCTAATGTTGTAATGTGTTTCTGTCCACCTGTTACATGCTCATCTTTAAAAAAGGAAATGTGGTGAGTGCAATGGAGTGGCCTTAGCTGCTGCCTGTACAAGCAAGAGCTGGAATCTGCGTGTGCTAACAAGGGATACAAAGACCATATCAGCGAGAAGAGTCTTCAAATAACTGCAGCTGGGGTCATTAAAAATCTGACTGCTTTTTTTTTCCTGATATATTTTAAATTTGGTTTACTGCTAGATGCATATTTATCCACCCCTTTTGCACAAAGGAAGAAGGTTTTGCAGTGTTCTTAAAATAATTTTGAACAGGACTCTGTCAGCATAAGGTCCAGTTTATCCATGAAATAAGTCCATGTTTTTGCTGACTACTTTTTCAAAAACAATTTAACTTGTAGGCTGAATTCAAGCCTTATTTTATTTCACAACACAGCTTCAATTTTGTGTTTGCCAGTTCTGACAACTCTGTACCCATTTCCTTCTTGTATGGATACAATTAAAAATGTACTAACGTACGAATAATAAAATAGCATTATTAATAATCACTCCAACATAATTAGCAATTCCCAGAAAAGGCTACAACTCAAATCTGAAAGATACATAATATCATTTTCATTCATTTATTTTTGTATTCAACTACATCTACTACACATCGTTTATGCTTCTCTTGGTAGTAGTTCCACCAAGTTTGCTTACATTACAATAGAAATATTTTTTGCTATTCAGATACAAGTAAGTTTTTCACCTTCATTCTGGAATTGGTGAATGAATTGAGATGCGGATCAAATGAATATTTTCCCCCACATATGCAGAAACCACAAAATTTAAGGAAAAGGAGCAGCATAGGGAAAGCTTTAAGGAGTTCTCATGCTTTTTCAGCAAGTTCACACAGAAAGCTATGCAGTCAATTTTATGAATAACCTAACAAATAAAACCAAGTGACACTTGTATTTAATAACCTCTTTTGGGAACAATCTAATCTGCATACATCTCACTTTCCCTACTTTAAACATTTTTTTTAAAATCAAATTAGGATATTTGCTTTTCATGACCTCTTTTATGAATCTTTTATTAATAGTTCCACTATCCATGTTTATTAGCTTTTTCCTTCTCTTTTTTCTTTCTTTTTTTTTTTTAAAGGGTATCTGCATCCCTTCCAAAATAAGATCATTTTTCTTGTCGCCCCACTGACTTTTTTTAGTGCTCCCTATTTCAAAGGGCTTATATGTTTAAACAAGCAAGGGCTCTGGTGCACCATTATGCATCAGATGTAGCCTAGAAATAGTTTTATCCATCCAAATTCAGTTAGGTGCTGTGACAGTAAGGAGCAAAACTAGACTCCTTAAGACATAATCCAACATTTTAATGACAATCAATAGCCCCCTCCCTCTATGTGCGAGGTCTCAGATTATTATTAATCTTGATGAATGGGAAGCTGGACACTGGAGAGGGTGAAGGACGAGACTGTGCCTCTGCTGCCGATGTGCTGAACTGAGCGCAGGAAAACTGGAGTGGACCTTTTTAATTTTAATTATCTCAGAGAGACTAGGCCATGGAAATAAAGTTCTTATCAACACACTGCCAACAAACTGATAAACCAGGCGCAGAATAGCTTCTTTTAAAAATTAATTAATAAAAAATTGGAGGACAGAAAGAGACAGACTATTCGTAAAAGCAGACAAGAGTTTAATTCTTTGGTTTTCATGCAATTTTCTTACGAGATTCTCATCGGAAGAGGAGAAATGAACCAAGAAATTCTCGAACTACTTACTTACATGGAAGCAAGGAGATATCATGGAAACAGTTGTACATATAGATGATTAAAAAACTTTCCTTGGTGCATCTGAAAACCCACCTACAAAAAAGAAGGGCAGAAGCAAACTTAAGCAGCATGAAGCCATAGTACGCATCTTAACAACCGAAAAATAACCAACAGAAGCTTCTACAGCAAATCCAAGACACAAAATAAGCTATCACCATGCTAAGATCTAATATTTCTACGGTGATATTCTACAGGAAAAGTCAAAATAACAAGAGCCCTGATTCAGAAAATAGAGGTTGTAATGGCATTATTACTTTCTAGCCATCTGGATCCGCAGAGATATTTAATACTGCTAAGAAGTAGGGCCTAACACAGAAACCATAGAGACAAAAAAGAGAAAGATGGACATAAGAAAGTCATTTAGCCTCAACAGCCCAAAACTGCCAGGAGACTACCATTTTTAGCTTGTAAGACAGAGTACATATTTAGCATCTGAAAAGTCTGAATTTCATAATAAGCACCAGACTCAATCTTAATGTGCAGAGGATACAGCCTCTTTATAAGGCATTCAATAACATCATACTTGATCGTATAAGAAGAGCCATTTAGACTTTGGATATTGAGCAATAGCTCATCTACAAAATATCAGTGTATAGAAAAAGCAAAAGAACACATTACAACAGGATAGCCAGTCTTCCCGATAAGACTTTAAAGCAATATATAATATACCCTGGATTAATATCATATTAATAGCTGTGGCAAACTCATGCCCTTCCATTTCAATAGCCCGAGCCAAATAGGGAAAGCATCTGACTATCTTTTCAGTAATTCTACTTTTTAAGTGTTACACTGAATCAGGTCAAGCAGAACCCAAGATACTTTATTTCAAGGCTATTTCAATGGTTAGAGTAGCAATTTAAATGGAAAGCGAGAGTGGTACTGTTCTCTGTATTTTAAACTATTTTAATAGTTTAAATAAATGAAAGTTATTGAAACTGGTTTCCAGAAACGAACTTGAATCATGCACAAATGTGCTGTTTCAATACAGAATAAGATCAGCAGTGCAGAAATGAATTACATTAAAAAGCAAAAATATGCTAAATCAGACAAAGATTTGAAACTCCAATACATCACAGGTGATTCTCCAGTAGCATATGTTTCCACTCAGAATACACCTATTGCACACAGAAAGTAGAAAATGAAAAGAAATGCTAATCCACTCGACAGTGCAGCTTCACAGAAGCAGTGAAGTGACGCAAGGGCTTCAGTTGGGTCCTTAAAAGCAGGCATTGGGGCAAAATGAGATACAGCAGGATGCAAAAGGAATAGGTGAGTGACTCAAAGATAGGTTCTCACCTTCTTCTCTACCCTGCTGTCCATGCTCCAGGAAACAAATGCCTTTAGCATTGCTGGAGTCCACGTAGGAAAACATATTTGAGAAACTAAGGCACTAGAGGTTACATGGTGGTGCTTCAAAGCACAATGTTTCTAAGATCACTCTCTCATTCTCTTTATTTCTTCTTAGAGACACAGACACACGAAGGAAAGACCTTGCTGACTAAAGCACTTTCTCTGCTGAGACGTCCTATTGGCATAGAGCTGGCAAAACAATACTAAATTAGAATAGAAAGCTTAGAAGTTACCCTCTCTTAAATACAAAAGCATACACATACTCCACTCACAGTGGAAGAGCCAACAAGCAGAAAATAAAACTGTACATAACAGCAACTTCTTCCTTAGCTGCAGTAAGAGTCATGTTCACGCAGTTATTGCCTAGTGCTCCCAGGCCAGACTAGCTCATCATTACATGGGAGGAACAGAAAGAGCTGGTAAGCCAAGCACGCTTCTGCCAGGCTCCCCCAGCAGTGCTCAGAAGAGCCCGAGGAGCTGCAGAGCCCCCAGGCAGTGCCCACTGCCCAGCACCACACAGCAGAGCCACACTGTCCAGAGCCACTTCAACACATCCCTGGAGAGCATGTGCCCACAGCAAATCTTGGCCACAGATCCACCGCAAATTTCAGTCTTAGGTACCCAGAACAGGAAATTGGAAGTCTTCATTTGGACAGTTTCAAGATTAAGTGTTTTAACTTTAATATCAAAAATAATTTTGTTTATTCCTCACAACCTGCATCAACTAACCCTGGGAATGCTAAGGTTCTCATCGCAAAAGCTTAGGAAGTCCCAAAATTTCCTCATCCAGCAGGTGCCAAGAAATATCTCAATTCCAGCAGGTCTGGGAAATTCACATCTTTGAGGCCTGAGCTTCATTAGGAACTGCAAAAGGAACTTCCCTAACATCTTGCCCAAGGACATCAGTCCCACAGGCAGGCAGTACTTTGTACGCGTAAAAATGCATCAGTAATTACTTTCCTCAAAATTGTCATCATCACTGTGACAAATCCTGCACTCTTCTGAACAACCCTTCCCAGCTAGTATGTACAGAAATCAGTTACCTATTCCAGGAAAGTGGAATGAACCTAAAAGGTGGGGCAAGAACTCAGTGACCAGACATGGCAATTACATTCTGGCTATAAAGTCCCCTTACAAACCCACACCTAGCTTCACTTGCAGCTCATTCTGTGTCTGGAGTGGAGGAAAGGGGAACAATTATACTATCTCAAATCATCATTATTGTTTCAATGATTGCATTAGCATTCTCAAAGCATAAACCGCCCACAAAACATTTGAGGGAGACATCTAATGATGGATTTTCCCAACAGAGAAAGCAATTCCTCTAAGCAATAAAATAGTCTGCGAGAAATCCTGCAGTCATAAATCTAGTATTTCTCATTACAAAATTTACATCAGCCACGAAGTGATTACTTCTAAAATTACAAACCCTTGTGGGCAGAAATATTAGTGGGTTACCAATTGCCATTCTCATGAGTCATGAGAAAAGCAGTTCAAGTCATAATAGTCTTGTAAAAAACAAAATATCAAAAGAATTAATTGTCTTATTATAGACAGAAAGTTTAGGGTATCCACATAATAAACATCTAGGCATCAAAATACAAAGGCCAGCAGTAAGTTCCCATTGAAACTTTCAGAGGTTGCACAGGAATATCCAAGCCATACAGCTTTGCCACAACTTTTCAACACATCTCCACAAAAGCAGTACCTAGATGCTTCAAACCTCCCCAGCATTTCCCACATGGGAGCATGTAATGTACAGAAAGGAAAGAGACGGAAGAGAGAGAAGAGGGGGAGCACTGGCACCGTCCCCTGCTGTTAAACTCAGCTATTTAGTTGGTACAAGAGGCAATCCAGGAAGGAGCAAAGGGGTCACGTCGCTTCCTGAGCAGCAGCAGTGGAACAGCGATGCCAATTCCGAGGCACAGGTGAGGGACAGGGGAGGCCAGCTGGGATGCTCAGCTGAACACACGGCAGGTCCCAGCCACAGCACAAGCCCCCTTCCACCAACCTGGGCAGTTCGGAGGCTGCTGTTCAGCATGCTGAATAAGCAGGCTTTTGGAGCTGGCTGCTCCTCCTGGAGACTCTGGGAGCTTGGCTGAGACCTGCCTGAACACACATAGGGGTAGCCTCAGCTCACCACAGCCCTGTCAATAATTACAGTATTTTATTACTGCAAGCCTGATCACTGGCTATTGTCCTACTTGCCTCACACAGTGTGGTGCAAAATTTATTACAAGCAAGGTAACAGTAGCAACAAAGCCTGTAAATATACACTTGCAAAAGAAATTAAGTTTTATTACAAACAAAAATAACTAAAAGAATAATTCAAACCATTTATAATCTCATCTTTGCCATAACCCATGCACTTCATTTTAGCTATTCAGGGAGTAGCCTGATCACATACTCCATGTTTATGAGAAAATTATTTCTAAACTATTTTTATTCCTTACCATCAAATGAAAAAATATTCAACATGTTTACGCTTTCTGCCCTAATAATATAGTTTAAATTTATAGGGTTGTAAAGTGATATCCCAGCATGGCTTCAGCTTTTTGATCTTTGATCTATCTGTACCATTTTAGTAGATGATAATTGTTTACCAGCTCAAAATACTGGCCTAGTAAAAACCACATTTCGGTGCTCACATAATGCATTTTACCACTAAGGAGTAAATATTTATTTCCTGTCTATTTTCTATTTCACTAGATATTCATATAGGGAATTGCTCTTCCACCACTACCCCAGTGTCACTTGTTCACAATTCATGACAAAAATGCATTTTTTGGAAAGAAAACTCAAAACACTGTTACCTAGAGATGGATAAAAATTAATATGCATATTATGCAAAAGTCAGCTTCAGGTCTGATATTTAAAAACCATCATCAGTCAGATCTACTCTAATCTGGAGCTGAGGTCTACTGACCAGCACAGAGGGGCAAGTAGTCTCCTCCTTCCTGCTGGGAAAGATGCTCCACTCGTTGTGTGGTCAGCAGCTTGCAGAACAGACAATCCAGATACTGTTCAACTCCATAAACCTTTTTCCTTTTATTTCCCTACTACTCTTAGATAACTAAAACATATTTCATTACAACTCCAAACCAGAACATTTCTAATTTTTTACAGAGCAAATGTGTCTTTAGCAGCAGCCAAGCTACTTTCCCTGCACCGTTAATCTAACAGGACACAACATCATCCATGATCAAGATCAGTCATCTCCACATGAAATTGCTTTCTGTCTTTTTTAAAAAGATGCTTAAAGATGAAAAATTATTTTTGATATTAAAGTTAAAACACTTCATCTTGAAACTGTCAAAATGAAAACTTCCAATTTCCTGGATTGTTTATTAAAATCTCAAAATAGTTTCACTATTTTTCAAAGCCTGATCTGGCAGGGAAAGAACTTAGAAGCAAAACTGTTCACTAGATTAAACTATAGTTCTCATACATTCCCACTCCTTCCCCACTCCGATTAAAAATAAAAATACACATATTCTGGTATTTTTGAGAACACAATAGAAAACACGTGGTGAAAACACTATTCCACTCCAAATCTTTCAGAACTCCTTTTGAGTATTTTCACTACAGATTTTAATGAAGAATTGAGATTGATAATAAACTATTAAAATTAATTAGAGCAATTAGTAAGGATAGGGAAATTCAAAGAAGCGTATTTTTCCTGAGAACAAAGATCTATTTTCACACAACGAATCCCCCAACTAAGAGGCTGAACTAACATCATCTGGCCCACTGCACAACTGGGCACTCTTCAGACTGCAGTCATGACACCAAGTTGTGAAATTAATCTCTTACACCAAATTAAACCATGTCCTTCAGCTGAGAGACTTTCTGCCATATTGCCAGAGCATGAATCCTGTGCCTACAGCATCTTTCAGTGCAGAAACTCACCCTCCAAGTTTCTTCCTGCAGAGTCCTGTCCTCATACTTCAGGGCAGAGTTTACACCGGGCATCCCAGTGCAATTTAAACACGTCTCCTCTCAATACTGCTAATGTTGCAAATCTGATTTATAAGCCACCTTTCTTTAAGTAGGCACGTGACAGAGGTGAACAAACAGGTGCTGCTGCTTTGGTTTCAAGGATGAAGCACAATTTACAGGTTGCTTCCAGATGAGCTTTTGCCAGGATCTGTGCTCAAGCTCGTGAAACAAAAATTTCCTAAACAGTCTAGAAATAGAATGAATAGGGATGTGAATGTGCTTATTGGAAATATTCCTTTCGTTACAACCCCAAAAACTTAGAAACAATGAAACACTGCAACAGAAATTCACAAAACTAAGTAACTGGGTGCTAGATACAAAACCAAATAAATTTAAAAAAAAAAAATAAAAAAGAAAAAATAAGTTATACACGTGGAGCAGGAGACACTGGAAGAGGGAAAGGATTTTCCATTTATATATACCTATATATATAGATGTGGTCTGGACTGATTGTCACAAATCAGAATAGAGGCTTTGGGTTTATACTGAATAACCGAATTGTTAAATACTGAATTGTCAAAATTTTAGGACTATTCCAAAATTTCTGTAGCAGTCAAAAAGCCGTATTAGAAATTATTAGGAAAGGAGCAGAGAACAGGAAAGATAATATCTTACCATATCTGCATACAAATGTAATATTTGCTGCTTGAATTCTTTTGTCTACTTCCACTTTGCCATGTACTTCAGCTAGAAGGTGCAAGAGGAAAGATAAAAGGTAGGAAACAAATTCCATCTGCAATATGATGAGATGGATCCCAGCGCCTCAGCCAGGGCAAAGACAACAGAGGTTATGATAGACATGTATTCAACGGCAGGTGACAGAGACAGTGGGAGGGAAATCACTGCTCACCATCTCTTCCAGCACAAGAACAACAGTCAAAAGGAGAACCTGGTAATATCCAGAGGTGTCACTTCATCCACTGAGTAACTAAACTGAAGGAACTGTGTGCTAGGTGAATTAGGTGATAAAGATTTATCTAATTTGGGGAACTCTGGAGAAAATTTATCAAAAGCTGTTACATGTACAGATGTCCTTCTGGCTGAGGAAGTCCCGAGCAAGTCACAAGACCCTCCCACAATCTTTGTGGGGGGATCTTGGAACACATACCAGGGAAGTAATCCTACACTCTTGAAACATTCTTTGCTGTTTCTTAGGTATCATCTATTCAAGACAGACAGACAAGGCCAGACATACTGGGTTTTTGGTTACAACAGTGTCTGGGCTTTTTTATATAACACTTCTATGTAATTAGAAAAACTAATTTCAAAAATGTTCACTCTAGCTCACCCTTCCTCTGCAAGCAAGAATAAATAAAACCTTTCATTATAAAACCCACTGCTGTCAGGCTGACGCTGTGACTTCGGGAAGTTCAACCTGCTTTGGAAAGGGAAGGCAAAGGACATCAGCGAAAAGAAAAGGCTGCTGATCAGGAGTGGAGACAGGCTGGTAGAGCCCTGGTGTCCTCACCACTCACAAGCTTTAGAAAAGGAGGCCTCAGGTGGTCACAGCACGGTGCTTCGCTGCAGCTCTTGGCATGGCTGTACAGGAGCACACTGGGTGGGAGCTGTTTTTACAGCTGCTCTTCAAGGGAAGTTTTATCAGGTTAGTTTAGACAGTAACATTCACCAATATAAATGTGTAAGTAGCCCAGATGTTTTTGCTGAAAGGAAGAGGTGCGATATGAAATGGACTGTTTGAGAACCAACAGTGTATGAAACATTTATGGAAATATTTGGAAGCATATTGTTTTGGTTTTACATCAGATAATGTTTTCATACTCTTTTCGAGTGTCTTGTACACTAAAAATGAGATACAGATATAAATTTTATTTGTCTGACAGTGAAAGCTTGAAAGCACTTTGGATCATGAGGGCGTTTATACCTACTTTGACTTCTTTAAAAAAAAATTAAACTCTCCTAGCTATAGAGTGTGACAAAATAGATATATTAGTTGAAAAAAAAAATCTTATTCTTCCCAGATAAGACTACTCTTACAAAATTTTCCCAGTGAGAAATTTTAAAAACTGACATGGGGTTGTTGGTTGGATTTTATTGCCAGTGAAGTACACGTTGTTGTGTCATGTCATAAACAGAAAACTGAAGCACCCTTTTTTAAATCCTCAGCACTGCTGACACTTCCAACAAGTACTTCCGTATTGGTTTTGGTCTTATCTGTTTCTAACAGACAGCCTCATGCCTTGGAAATCTGACCTGAAAGAAAAATTCAGCCCCAAGTATCTGCTGTCAATTGTGCAGAAAATAGGAGATGACAGCAAAGTCACTCCTGCATGCCAAATTAGATCTCTTTCCAACATCTTCTAATGTCATTATTAGCACTCAAATACACTGTGTCAAAATGTGTCTGTATAGGGAGACGGACCAGGCAACATCAAATTTATCTCTTAGTCAATATGACAAGCTGGTTTTGATTCAGACTTTTGAATAAGAGAGACTCTTAAGAAAAAATATCTGCTCCATCGTGAAGGTTTGTTTATGAATATGGATATTATAATAGACGGAAACAGTTAGGAAGAAACTGTATTATGTACTTTCATTGGATTTCTGGAATCAATAGTGCAGTAGAAGTTAAAATCATCAGTGTGAGCCTTAGGGTCTACACTACAAATAGTCAACAATGCAATGCAAAGAGTCTTAACAAGATCATCTTCAAGAAGACTACTGTCTGCTTCAGAGATAGAATGAGTATTTTCTGTTAAGGCTAAAGCAACCACATAAATGTGAATTTAAGTGTACCAGATGGTTTTAGAACAATATTCGAAGGACTGAAAAGGGAACCACATCTCCAAAGATTAAATTCCAGTAATTTGTTTACACTTTTATATCTGACTAAATGTACCCAAATAAAAGTGAATACCCAGACATAAAAGGCACTTAACTGCCGACAGAAAACAATTCCTAGAAGATCGAAGTCTTTCCCCGTAGCACTGAGAAGATAAAAGAGTGTATCATTCAAATACAGTGCCACTGCTTAACGTACAGCAAAAACAGTAGATATTACAGCTCCACACTGTTCATCTGTACAGCAAAGTTCAGAAGGTTAATAGAAAAAATTAAATAAACCACAACAAAAAAGGTTTGGAGTCTCATACACATGGGACTATTAACTAACCTAAGGAGAAGAAAAGACTACTTAATTCCACGAAATAAATTGATACCAATAAACTTCACCTATTCTAATTAGCAAGATTCTTCCTGTTATTTCATCTTTATTATGACTTCTTATTACCCATTTCATTCCACCCAAGGCTGGACAATTGTTATTCGGTAGAGGCAATGGAGTTCTGTACCTTCGCATTAAACTTCAATGACTATTAAAAAAAAATGTTTAGGAATCTTTAAATGCTTTGTATTTGGTTCTTATTGAGCATGGGAAGTGGCTGTAGGCCATTTACACTTACCATCCACAACAGAGATGATCATGTTCTGCCTTCTGGGCTCACAGATCCATATCACACATGGTGTGTACTGAAAATGCTTAGAAAAAAACTACAACAATAACCAAAGTAGCACAAACCCTTCCAGTCCTTAATAAGATTTAATCCTGTATAACAAGAGCAAGTTTGTGCAAATCCTAGCATTCTAATTTCTTAATTTCTTAAAGCACGGGAAGTTAACCATTATCAATGCCTATTTTAATGCAAAAAGTATTTCATTATCTTTCCAGAAGTGAATTTTACCTTTTCCTACATTAATTGCAAGTATTTTTGAAGTTAACTTCAGTAAACAACTTTAACACAGATTTTAATCATCTCATTACCATAAAATGTATAGACACAGTTTCTCATACCACAAAATGGTACTCCTTAATAGAGAAGTATGGTATCCTTTCATTTTCTGTGTCCACACTGTATATGATACATCAACTTTGGCCAGCTACAGCAAAATGAACTCTTATCTGCTCAGCTCATTGCCAAATTAAGACTGAGCAAAAGACATACACAGATGTTTACTCATAACCTTTATCCCTTTCTATTTCTTTTCCCAATAGCCTGTATGTAAACAACAATTTATCTGCATGTTGCTCCCAAGGCTTAAAGCTTTGACCGTTTGGCCATTTCCATGAAAAGAAAACCCTGCTGGCTTATATGAAGGGATAGAGAGGCACAGTCCATTCCCCCAGCTCTGCCACCTCTCCTCTAAAGTCAAAAAAAGTTGGTATTATTTTTAATCTCATCACAGAAAAATAAATCCCACCAAGCCTGCCTCCACACCAGCAGACTAGAAGAGAGAAGTCAGTATCAAGCATATTTTGGGGTAGGGAGCAGGGGCAAAAGGTCTAAGGACAAACATTGGCTGTGGTTACTGCCACTCAGTGAGGCCCTTCCAGGCTGTAAAATCTTCAAGATAATCAATTAACTCTGAATTACAAGAACAAGCTAGCACAGTCTTGCTCCATATCTTCATCTGCCAGTTGATATATCTTACACATGAGTCTGCAGACTAGCATTCCTCCAACAGATGTACCAAAGAAGATCAAAAATTTTTGAAAATCAACTGTAAGAAGATGGGGGTATAAGCAAGGTCACAGCTGTAGTAAAAGATGAATGCAACAAACAAGATATTGTTTTTAAAGCAGCTCTTTACAAAGACTGAGCAGGGGCCAGGCACTATTCACAACCACAAGGGCACAGCATCAGAGTTCAAAAGGAAGTGATGGTGGCAGGCAGCCTTGCATTTAGGAAGGCGAAATGGCAGCAATTACTGAGGGGATGTCACTCAGTGTTTCTTGTGCCTCCTGGTAGGGAGAACTTGAGCATCCTCCGACTCAGTTCGGCAGCTGCCTCCCTGTGGCCACAGCAGAGCAGAGCTGGGGTTTCCATTGCTCTCCTTAGGTCTCTTGGCAAGGGACGAAAGATATTTTTATACCAGATGGACAAGTACAGGGAAATTGATGGCAGGGAAATACCTGGAAATTCAGTTCTAACAGGGATGAGACGTAACAGGAGCACATATCCAACGCAAGTCATCGTTTGGCAGAGCCTCTACCCCAAATAACCCAATCTCTAAATAGATACAGGAGAAAGCTTTGTCAAGTACTTCTCAAATGCAATAATGAAGAGGCAGCCAAAACAATCTATATTTCTAACTTTCTCTTCTATGTTCCCAAAGACAGACAGAATAAAAAAAAAAAAAAACAACATAGAAGTCTAAACCACATGATTTTAAGCCTATTAAGCATTTCCTGAAAGAGACAGATAGTTGTCAGGGCCATACAGTTAACCCAGGAAATCAGCTGCATATATTCTTTATTTCTCGAAATGAGTTTCTAAGTTACGAAGTAAATGAAACAGTCGCCTTCTTCCTGTCTCTGCCAAGTAAACGGTAATAACAGTAGAAACCAGGGAAAAAATGGGAAATTGAAGAATCAGGTAACTAAAATTGATGAAAGATTATAACAGTGTTCATAAAAATGTAATATTTAACATCAAAATGCAACCTCCAGCCTCCTCCTGCACATGAAGGAACCAACAGCTTGAGATGATAACATGGCATAAAGTAAAAGGTGAGCAAAAGGCACATGATGAATCACTAAGCTACCACAGATGAAGTAACAGATCCACTAATTACCAAATAGGTCTCCACACAAATATCTTGACAGTCAAGTCTGGCTTACAAATACCTCCTGTAGCTTTAGTCACAATTACCCTACCAGTAACTTTACAATCCTGTGCACAAGATGACAAACAACCTTGGCATGGTCTGTGGACCAGAAGGAACGAACTGAATAAACTTCAGTCACCAAGGCTGGTGCTTTTGCCCGCCTCGGACCTCAGTGACACAGCAAGCCAAACACGGGAGGCAGCCACACCGCATCATTCCCTTACCTATCGCTACACAACTCCACTTTGTGATTGGATCACCTAACAAAATCACAAAAAAAAAGAAAGAGAAAGAGAAGGAAGGGAAAAGAACAAGAATTAACCAATATCTCTTAAAAAAGGATCAAGTCTAGCAAGTAAATAATGAAGTCAAAGTAACACATATGGGTATCAAATACATATAATACAGTACTTGATCTTCAAGTCACACAGATCTCTAATTTAATAAACCAGGTGTAACGTTACATAAGATGTGTACAAGCTTCCCTCAGCTTTGCAGCAGAAGAAAGTTCCTAGTTCAAGGAATAATTAGATTTCCCTGAAATGATCTCATCAGTCTCTCCTGCACAGAGAAGCCAGGCCCACTCATGCCAAACTACATCAGCAAACAGATTCACAGAGGGAAAAAAATACACTGATACACCTTTCCCTTAATATCCTTCACACTATAGATGGATATGAAAATAGTCACCAAATAAAATTAAACAAATAACTTTTTTCCTTTCTTGTGTGTGTTTAGATAAAACATCAAAGCAATCAATAACACTTTTCAGACCATTAAGTTTAATTGATGAGAACATCCATTAACAGAGTAATTTTTGAACCTGAAGATATTAATGATTTTCTTCCAAAACCTATTACTCATTTTTATGACTTGAAGGCTATTGGGCACCCAGGAAAATGGCCATACTAACGCTCAATACTTTCTATTTACTCTCTGTTTTACCAAGTATCTTGTGAAGAGCCTCAAAGGTACCAGACAGATCCAACGGCAATGCAGCCATCACACACACCACCCCAGCACTGCCTATGCTGGCTAATAAATGGTTTTGGCCTCTTACTGACCATAATCATAGTGCAGCTTTAGAAGCTTTACATAAGTTACCTGGAACATCAGAGATAATATAAAGGTCCTATAAGCATTCAGAATCTATCTAGCCTGCTTTTCCATATAATGTATCTTTTTGCACAAGCTCTTAAGAGAATTAACATACTTTTAATGAAAGATAACTTTATTTGAAACATTACAGAGGATTCTTTTTTTGCTTTTGGTTAGTTTGGTTCTTAAAAATAAACTTCAATTTCACTTTAGAAGAGCCAAGATTTGGATTTCTACCTCATGGTAGAAAGACTCATGCAAGACAAAAAAAATTGTACAGCCAGTTATAAAGAAACCAGGTCCACAGGTATTCTCACATTTCAAGATCAGGCAAGTCAGTCAGACCCTGGCTCTGAAAAAAACCTCTAAATTCAATCTATTTATATTTATCTTTCCACAGAAAAGCCATATTCTAACAGCCAGAGAAGATTATAGACTTACTGTTGATGATTTGCCTAGAAGTTTTACAGATACTCACATTAATAAAAGAAACAGCATTCTCTGTATCAAACTTATAACTAGTAATGTCAATTTTGCTTTAACTATTTGCTCAATCATGTGGTTTTGGGACCCACACGTAATGTTATAAACAAATCACATCACTGCCTAAGGGAGAAAAGGGCAGAAAATTATTTCAGCAAAAGTGAATGAAAAACACACTTTCTAGCTATAAGCTCATATATTTGTGGTCAATATTTAATCGTATTTGTGTAGCAATATTTCTGCAATTAAGTTTATGCACACTGTGCACCATAGTCCCAATGAATCAACACAAATATCTCTTTCATTTGCAACAGTTTGAGTTCTGAAAAAAACATAAAATTAGCTACAATGAAGCTGGCTGGTATTTGGGATTTGTTTTTTAAACATCATTTAAGGAAGAAACTAGTAGGAAGTATACTTCTCTCAAGTTTGTGGGTCCAGTAGCACAAATTTGTATTTTGTTTCTCCATTTGCTAGTTAATTAACATTTGCACAGAGGATGAAAAGACAAACTAAAGACCTACTTTGATAGATCCATTCCCACTTTATGCTCTCTTCCCTTCCCAAACTTCCAAAGTCTCAAAGATTTATGGCAATAATGGCATTAATTTCATCAATAGCTCCCTTGTTCAGGGGCTGAAGGGCTTGGTGTAAACAGTTCTACATTCAGTTATTCTACTGTCCACTTACCCCGTGCTAACTTAAAGTTCTCTTCCAACCTTGATGACTGTGGTTCTAAGATCATCGAGTCCAACCATCAATCCAGCACTACCACTGCAACCACTGAACTGTGTACCCAGTGCCAGATCCAGATGCTTTAAACTCTTCCAGAGCAGTGACTACACCAGCTCCCTGGGCAACCTATTCCAATGCCTGGCTACCCTAACAGTGAAAAACAATTTCTCTTATCCTAATCTGAATCTCCCATCTCAGCTTAAGGCCATTTCTTCTGGTCCTTTCACTGCAGCTGTGGTAGAAGAGACCAGCCCCCACCTCACTCCAACTTCCTTTCATGTGGTTGTAGAGAGTGATGAGGTCCCCCAAGCCTCATCTCCTCAAGACTAAACAAGCCCAGCTCCCTCAGCCATTTCCCATCAGACAAGTTTTCTAGACAGTTCACGAGCCTTGTTGTGCTTTGCTGGACATGTGCCAGTATCTCCATGTCCTTTTTAAAGAGAGGGGCCCAGAACTGGACACAGAACTCGAGGCACGGCCTCACCAGTGCTGAGTACAGGTGGGCGATCGCTGCCTTGGTCCTGCTGGCTACATCACTCTTGATCCAGGACAGAGTGCCTTTGGCCTTCCTGGCCACCTGGGCGTACTGCTGGCTCATATTGAGTTGGCTGTCAACCAGTACCCCAAAGTCCCTTTCTACTAAACAGATCTTAATTTCTTCAATAAACTTTGAAGTGAAAGCAGCTCACTGCATTGTCAAAAAGCCGGTGAGAGGTGTGCACTGTATGTTCTGTATCCACACATCTGCAACACCCTCACAGCACGGCACTGTGTACAAACTTCCTCTCTCCAGAGTGACTTTTCTGCAAGAGATTTTAGAATCAGAGATTAGGGTTGAAAGGGACCTATAAAGATCATCTAGTCCAACCATTTTACAATGAGCAGGGACAGCTTCAACTAGATCAGTTTCCTTGGAGCCCTGTCCAACCTGATCCTGAATTTTACCAGTGATAGGAGACCTACCATCGCTCTGGACAACTTGTTCCTGTGTTGCACCAAGCCCTATTAAAAAAAAAAATCTTATATCTAGCGTCAATCTGTCCTCTGCTAGTTTAAAACCACTACCCCTTGTCCTGTTGCTACACCCTGCTAAAAAGTCTGTGCCCCTCTTTCTTATAAGCCCCCAATGAGTACAGGAATGTTGCTATGAGGTCTCCCCATAGCCTTCACTTCCAGGCTGAAGAATCCCAACTCTCTCAGCCTGTCTTCATAAGGGAGGTAACTCCAGCTCTCTGATCATGGCCTCATCTGTACCTGCTTCCAGAGGTCCATGTCTTTTCTGTGCTGAAGACTCCAAAACTGGATGCAGCACTGCAAGTGGAGTCTCCCCAGAGCAGAGGGGCAGAATCCCCTCCCTCAGCCTGCTGGCCACACTGCTTGTGATGCAGCCCAGGAGGTAGTTGGCTTTCTAGGCTGCAGGTTCATGTTGCAAGGACCTTGTACTTATGATTAGCCACATGTTGAATAGTGTTTTTCTTTAAAAAGGGACACTACCAGCTCACTAAGTATGGAGATCAGACATACTGGTCAGTAACCCCCAGGTTACCCTCTAGAACCAAAATTATGGACAGGACTTACATTGACAACCCACCAGCTTCCTGCAAGGATGGGATGCAGCAGCAGCACAGCTTCTCAATACTCACTCCAGGCTGATTTATTTTCTCTGCCCCATCTGCTGAAAAACAAACAAACAACAGCAATGCAAAACACAATAAAAAGAAAAAAAATACACCACCACCACCACCATCACACACATAAGAAGAAATCCGTGTGAAAGATCTTTCCAGCACCTTCAGCAGCAGAGATCAACACAAAGAATTCATTGACCATTTCTGCCCCAGGCTTTCCACTGAGTGCCCCCAGTTATCCTGCTGTTGTCAAGTAGTGCCACTGATTTCCTGGGTTTGATATACTGAGAAACTTTATGTCAACAGCTTGAGCATCTTTTGTAAGGCACTCTTCTAATTCTTTATGAGATTTTTAATTTCTTGTTTGTGTTTGACCTGCTGTGTTTTAAGGACTTTCCTCTACTGCTCATTTGAACAGGCTTTCCTGTTTCCAGCAGCTGGCCATTTTGCTACAGTACCCTCCACTGATGTTTCTATCTAGTGAGGTAAGCTCCTGAAGATGGACTTTGTATTCTCTATTTTTTTTGCTGTGAGACATATGTGGGTGCTTCTGATAACTTTATTAGAATAACTGTATTGTTAATAGCCCTCAGGGTGTTTATAGGCCTTTTAGATTAATTCTTTAAGGGTTTGTTGTCCAATTGTCTCATTGTTCTGCAGATCCTGAACTTAAAATCAAATGACCACGTGCTGCATGTGTTTATTCTGCTCTCTTCAGCTATAGAGCTCAATGTGATCTTATGACAGTCACTAATTACCAAGCAGCTCCAGTGCAGCACTCGGGAGCATGTCCAGACTAACATCTTTCCAGATGCACCAGGTGTTCTGGGATCTGGATGCACCCTCTCTTTTTCCCATCGTGATAAGGCACCAATCCAGTCTCTACAGGGCACCTGTTGAAATGTCTTGCTGTTGCTGCCTGTATTGAATTTGCAGTTTCTCTACTCTCATTTCACATTTCCTGAGCACTATTACAGGTCTGAGCAGGGGGCTGGTCACACAATCTTAGCACTGCATTTTCATTGGAGCACAAGATTTCTGCCCACAGTGGTTCCATGGACCTGCTCTTCTCCCATAATATTTTTTTATGCTGTTGTGCTTTATAAAATGCTTCCTGTACAGCACCACTACCTTACAATTGTGTGTCACTCTCATCCTTCCTATAAAGCTGATATAGCCTGGCAGCTTCCACCAGGTCTGTTTTTCCAAAGTTATCATTTCACACCAAATTCCCTCAGGTTACATTACAGGCCTTAAAGCTGGTGGGACAACACTCAAGTTTTTCCTTTCCTCCATCTCATCACTGCCTCTTACTGCCACTGTTAAGTGGCACTGCAGATGTTCTGAGAGGACTCCCATTCTCTTTACACTGTGCTCTTCTTTGTCCCTCGCAGGCTTGTTTGGTGTACCTCTGAAAGTCAGCCGTGCTCCCACGGCAACCTCTGACATTCCTGCCCCTGCAGATGCCCCTGCTACAGGAGCACTTCATTGCAAGAAGACTCACCAGCAGCTGGCGACAGTTGCACCTGAGCACTCAGGCCACTCTTTCCTGACAGGTGCTTCCCTACCCAAAACTTGCATCCTCCACAGCAGTGCAGAGGCTGCTGCCATGGTGCAGGCTTCACCTGCAGCCTTGCTGGAGTCCCACTGTCTTGTTCACAGCTAATTGGAAGACACACATACAGAGCAGCTCCATGAGGCTGTATCGCTAGTGTCGAAAATCAGCCATCGAAACAAAGCGGACAAGAAGGACAAAGAAGGAGAAACACCAAACGGGCAAGGTCAGGCTATATGAAATCAGTCCTGATCCCAAAATTTCAATTTAACTAATATTCATCACCTCATCAGCACAACCCTGCCTGCGTTCTGCACTCCTTCCTCAGCAACATCCATCTGTCAAATTATGCACTCCTTGCTGAGACCAGGATATTATGGCTGCAAGAAAGCATTTAGCCCATCATGGTTGCTACTGAAAAGTAATAAATAATACTTAAGGGAAAGGAAAAAAAGTATGAGATTTTTTTTGTCTCCATTTGACTGAGTTGATGACCTCTTAATGTTATGTTATTATTGCTACAGTAGGAAGACATTTAGCTTCTAAGTGTGTTTGAGACATCTGTGAATGACTCATTATCACTTTCTTTTCTTTGAAAAGATTGGCTTCTGGCTCAACTCCAAAACAAAAACCCACTGAAACACCTGGACATCAGAACCATACTGTTGTGACTACTGATCCATCTGCAAAACAAGCTGGCTACCTGCTTGATCCAGGATAGTTCAACAGGGAGGTACTCTTCATGCTTCCCTATAGCTATGCATCCCTCACCCAGAGACAAGGGGTAATTTGTTTGTTAGTTGCTCACTAAATCCCTTGGTTTCTATGAAAGCATTTTGGAAATCAACTAATCTGTAAGAGATGTCACAGGTGCAGGCCAGGTGTTGCAGCGTATCAGAAGAGGAACTAGAAACAGAGGTTTTAGCAAATGAACAGGTACTTTGACAGCAGCAATTTACTTTCAGTGGGAGACATTCGCTTATTGACTTGGTTTACCAGTTTATTTCACTACTTATTGAATTCT
Organism: Cnemophilus loriae; assembly: GCA_013397755.1. Lineage (NCBI taxonomy): Eukaryota > Metazoa > Chordata > Aves > Passeriformes > Corvidae > Cnemophilus > Cnemophilus loriae. The sequence goes on along the minus strand of VZTF01004787.1, from coordinate 733,259 downwards.
GATTGCAATAAAGGCACCTGAACATCTTTAAAATATTTTTAAATTGGTATGCGTGATATAATTGATAACCAGAATTTATCTAGAAAGACAAACTGCCTTTTGATTGGCTGTCTACAGTTATAACAGTTACAAGCTCAATAATCAAATTCCTTCAAAATAGCTTTCTCTTGCAAAAAAAATATAGAATGAAAACAGACATTACATGCAACTTCTGTTTTTCTCTTTTCCCCCTTATAAATAAAGGGCTTGATATTCCAATAGCTGTTTTGCTTATGTTTGTACTAAAATGGTTTGAAATTATTCTAAAGTCTATCTCCATATGTAGACAAGTATTTCCATGATATAATGCTACCATTAAAAAAAAAAAAAAGTTACTATAGTCAGCAATTCATTTTTACTTCTCACAACAGACAAAAATTTTTCACACTGGCAATATCTCAGTACCCCCAACTGGGATCAATTACTGCCAAAAGTATTTTTCCTTAAAAAGAAGGATTTATAGGAAACATTTGCTTTTGGTTCAAGAAGTTAAATGCTCTGCTTGCATTTAAGTCTTGCATTAACTCTTGAGTTAAACATTTTCAACAACTTCACTATTTCTAACTTCTAAAAAAAAAATAGGTCATGACTTGAGAATTTCCTCTCTGAGGTTCCAGCCTCAAGGATTACATTCAGAAGCTCAGCCTACTGAGTTAATAGGGCCAATTCTCAGTCCAATGTATCAGAAGTATGGAAAAACATTAAATAACAGAAAATAAATAGTATTAATAATCAATATACCAATCCATTACCCATAACTATTAGAAGATCAGTACAAGCCAGCTGTCTACCTGACTAAAGTTAAATTCTGCATTTTGCAATGATGTGTTTGAAGTGATAATGCAAGGAGGGAAAGGATTGTTATGAACACAAAGTACTAATCTGCTGTCTAAGTCTTACTGAACCTCTCCCCTAACACTTAATCTAAAATGCTTTCAGCTTTTAAATTCACCTTCCAAAACCAGTAGGAGGTTAAAGCAGGACCCAATGGGAGGTTACATTTATTTAATATTCAGTCCTTTCTCAGATGAAATATTGCAGTCTGTCCTCACAGGTATTTGTCAAACCATTAAAGTAATGGCTTATAACTATTACTTGAAATAGTAGTTCTATTTGTAACTACCATTGACAAAGGATAAGCGAAGTGCATTAATTTGCTTTGAAAAATACCCAAAACCTTTGCCGTAGAGCCCCGAGGGAATGTGCCCCATTAACTACTTCAGAGCCATAAGCTGAGGCAATGCTAGTAAATATTGTTTAGCAAAAAGGAACCTGCGTGTCTCTAAGACCTTCTAAAACCCTCCATGCCTCACAGCTCTATAGTTCACTGCAGATGCATCCTACAAGCTCTCTGACACAAGTTCAGTTTCTGTACCTTCACATATTAACAGCACCTATAAAGAGAATATTTACAATTAGGTCTAGAAATTGGCTATTTTTATAACAGCCACTTCATTTGACATGTATTATCGTACTTACATTTTTCTAGTATCCATTAGAAATAAGACCATCAGAAAGAAGGTGTAATAACACAACAAGATGCACAGAACCATCAAACAGGACCTGTCACAGAAATCTCTTCTGTGCAATTTCCATGACATGCAATGTGTACAGCTTCCCTTGACTCTGCAGATCTCAATTTCAAACCTGCACTTATGCACTGTGATAAATTTCTAGAAGTTTAATTTTTATCTTTGTCTCCGTATTTTGCTACGGAGAATTTTAAGAAGTAACTAGAGAACAATATATTTATCTTGTTCAAACAGGAATCTAAAGTGTGACAAGTGTGGCCAGGAAGTTTTGACTCGTGTTAAAAATTTTTCATTTATACATCCTTCTTAGTGGCAGTGGATAAAAGAGCAATGATTAGTACTTGTTGCTACCACTTTGAAAGCTATCCTTTAATTAAAAGCAAATTTGATGTGCAACACTGCCTTTTACTGCGAACACCCAGTTCATTAATTATTTTTTTCAGTCCTGTTAAGAAAAGTGCACAAATCTAATATTTTTGTCATTTTCCAGTCAAGAAATAACTACTGATAAGAATACTATATCAACTTTGTCATTTTATTTTGATTCTGCAACAGCTTTCCCAAAGGAAATGTGTTTGCTTGAATTTAGGTTTTTGCCTAAAAAAAAAAAAAAAAAGGTTTGAAACTTGAAGCTAGCAGTGTCCCTTCACTGTCACAGTGAACACAACCAGGGCACAGCTTTGGGCCCTGCCAGCTGTCAGGCTTCTGCCACCCCCCTGGATGTGGATGGTGCCTTCAAAACACCTGCAGCTGCAGTCCACATGCAAAGGACAGATAAACAATTCTCAGATTCCTAAGCAAGACATTCTTTCCTTTGCTCCCAGCCACCACTGAGCTGAAGCTATACTGCTGACAATTATGTTATTTTTTTTCTCAGATCCGTCCCTCTTAAGAAGACTTTCCTGTTACTGCATTCTATTATACTCACAATGAACATCTGCAAATCCAGCTGCTACTTTTATTACTGTCTCAATTCCAGAATTCTTAACATATTTTTCCTTTTTTTAATAAAAAGCTACGCTTAAGGTATGAAACACCTATAATTACATTTTATGTATAGTCAATTAATAATGATGGTTAATCGCAGCCTTCTCAGAAGGCAAATGCTACTGAAGGCCACAGCTGAGTTACATCATTACAAACATAGAGACACAGCCAGCAAGACAAACTGACTCTCAACCACTGCTTTCCACATAACCTTCTAGCCCTTTTTTTTTGTTTTTTCACATGTCCCAAAACTGTGAAGTCAACAGCATTAAAATGCTACAGGCACAAATATAGCCTCTGTGCCAAATCCAGACACGTCCATTTTCACCAGCTACCAGTGACTTTACGATGAGTTTATGAAATAACAGCAATAGCTGATGACTCCTCTGCTCCTGCCCCAGCACCAGGCAGCCAGAGGAGCCATCAGCAGTGGAAAGCCACCACAGTGCAGCTCAAGAGGCCTCAAAACAGGGACATCACTGCTGGTTGCCTGGCACTAGCTTGCACCTTGCTGCTCTGCCTCAAGAGGCACAGCAGGTCCTAAATGGCTCCTCTCTGTTCCTCTTAATGACTTTCTACAGCAAAAATCAAGTGGGAAACACTAACACTGAGGAAGACATCCTATAAAATTTCCAAGGATGCCAAGAGCCACCCTGATGTCAGAGCAGCTTGCTGGGCCAGGGAATGGCTGCCCTGTTGAGTAGAAGGCCCTGGAAGCACAGCCGAAACCAGAGCCCCTCAGAAGTGCATGGCACACTGGCAACATAAGGGTTATATATACTGAGGCTTCAATTGCTAGTTCGCTTCTTGGCCTTTGATAACCAGAAACTGAATTGCTTTTCTGTTGCATAAAGTATCTTTCAAATTCAATTGCTTATCTCCTCATTCATTCAATAAAGGGAGACCTCAAATTTACAGAAATGAGAGCCCACAATAGAAATATACTATATTAGACGTAGAACAGACACCTGAAAAATAATCAAAATACACTCTATCGATTTTAACCTTCAATATCAAGGTATCCTTCAGCAGTCTCAACTGGATCCAGGCTACAAGAACTTCCAATTATTTGACTATCTGTATATGAGATAAGCATTTAGTTATCAACATCCACCATAAAACATATTTTCGGTTGTTATTAAGGCACTATTACTATGAGGAATTGACTGCATTGCTGCTGAAGTGAGAGCAGCTGCTTCCCCAGACACAACCCCCAGTGCCAGGGCGGGCACCCAGAGCAGGGCAGGGGTGCTGCCAGCGGGGCACAGCTCGCTGCTCGGCTGCACGGGAGCTGCCTGCACACAGGCGCTGCGCCGACGCTGATCCAGCACCCCGGAATACCACGGTAATTACGCTGCATGAGGATTTGCTCACAGCGCTGACGAATTCTGCTTGGTGAGAAGTTAACGTGAAAGGCATAAGCATAACTTTATGTTCCTCGGGTGTCTGCAGCACCAGCACGATGTCTTCTGCTTCTTAGCTTCTAAACTCTATGATTCTGAAAAATTGCTGTGAACGAAGAGGGAAGCGAGGGGGTGCGGGTGGTCCCACAGCGGATGCAGGGCAGCCTCCACGCAGTCTGGGGGCTGGGGCTGGGCACACCACAAGCCAGCACAGAAGAGGAGCCCTGGCGCACAGGGGCTCTCCACTCTCACCATAAATTCTCTCTTACTGGAAGAGGGAAGAGGAGGGGAGACCTTTCTCCACAAATCCTTCTTCCCAGAAATCCTCTGCCACAGATAACCCAGACGGAACATCAGGGTCTGTGTAACACTGGCAAGCACACCTGGCCCTCCAACACAGGTGTTCAGAGGCTGGGCTGGACCTTGTCAGGCCCTGCATCCTGCTGCAGGCACACGGGAGTCTCCGGGGAGCGGCGAGCAAGCAATGGCTTCGCAGTGGCATTGCAGCGTTCAGCGGCGGGGAGGGCGGCCAGCCGGGGGCAGCGAGCCGCTCCGCACGCCGCGGGTACGAGGGCTGGGTCACCGACCTGCGCGGCCTCTGAAGAGCCGCGGCCGCGGCAGTGCTCCGCCGTTCGACAGAGCTGTCCGAATCATCCTGCACGGGGACAGCGACATGCCGAGGAGCACAAGGTACGGCAGCCTCCCAGCCCGGCTGCTGATGAGCAGCTCTTCCCTGCGCCCTGCCCCGAGCCTCTCCGGCAGCGTTCCTGCGCTTATCAACATTAACACCTTGCGCAGGTGCCAGGCGGTCCATCCCAGGACGGCACACAGCAGGCAAATGCTCCGTTCACAGGAAAGGGCTGTACAGCACTGAGGAAATGAAAGAGTAAAGCAAAACGCTTTTTCTCCTTAGGAGGATTGCTTGTTGTGCGCTCGACTTCAGCATTACCGGTAGTGAGGGCTGTTGGTATTATCCCTCTCCTTTGATCAGTCAGGACGGTCAGTCCAGATCTGGCAAAACCAAAAATGAAATTTAACAGAGCATTATGGTGACAGGCATTATCACAGACTTCCCTGGCTCATTTGCACTGCTGCAGAGTAATGCTGCAAAAAGTACGAGTACCGATGTATTCAGTGATTTAAATAAATAAATAAAAATCTTGTCTTAATCCTTTGTTTCCTCAGCATTTTCACAAACACCGATCCAAAATTTTATGGACTTACTCTAAAAAGGTAAAGCTGTTAATTCAAATAGCACTTCTCATTATATTAAAAAACCCTAATATTAAAAAAAGTTAAAATATAAATTATAATATTTTAAAAATAAAATACTAATATAAAATTCTCATTGATGTTAGTGAAACCTCTGCTGAGGGACTGTTCCTGATGAAAGGACAGGCACTACATCTGAAAGCAGAATAAAATCCTCTAATTTGTACATAAGGTCTCAATCTACTGACTAATGGACTAAACTTTAAAGGTTACATATAATTCCCCAAAATAAGCTCCTGATACTTCTCATCACTTTACTTCAACTTTCCCAATTTCACCATCAGAGGTACTGATAGCTGCATTCTGTTGCTCACATGGCAGATCCTTAAGAGTCTCTCCAAGATTTTTGAAGTTTGTTTTTTTTTTTCCATATGAACTCAAATATTACTTCCCTGCTTGTAACTTCAGTGACCAAGTGAGGGAAGCAAGCACTAGGAGGAGATGTCTGGAAAGCACTATCCTAACCTTTGCAGCCTCAGGCCACAGACAAAGTTCCTTTTGCACAGAGGATCCACTCTGACCTTCTTACAAGGTTTTTATCAGGGTTACCTTTGAAATCAACAACTGATATGAGACAATAAATCTATTTGGAGACAGGTATACTTTTACATTTACTCCACTTTACTCAGATCTTCTGACCAAGGTTTGAGCAGAACACTTGAAAAGCAGACACTAAACAGTCTCCAAAACGTAACTGCAGAGCCTTGTCAGGCTTCAGTCCCAGACCATTATAGCACATGAAGCAGCTCTCTAAAATTCAGGGAAATTTTCATACATTTCTGTCTGTGTCACCTTAACATGTACTTATAGAATGCATTAGCTTATCTTGAGAAAGACTGATATCACACCTGGTATCAGAAACCTTTTCTACCTACTGTGATTATGAGCTGTAAAGTCTAAAAGGATGATTATAAATGAACCTTCTCAAGGTAAAAGTAATGATATAACTTTTAATAGTTTCACAGTTGCACCTTTTTAATCAAAAAAAGAAAGGTACGCTGTCTGGCTTTTGTAAATTTAGCTAATTTTAAACACCCAAAGTAACTTCAGATAGGTATCATTATGGAAAAGAAGCCACAAATTTCTGGGGGTTCACATTTCCTTATTAGAATAACCCTTTTTAGATAGTCCTTGGAATTTGCCAACATCTTTATTATTTCCCACACTGAACCTAGGAGCAGAAAACCTTCATTGTATATTTATTTTTAATGTTGCAAAAGGAGTTTGATTACTTTGTATGCCAACTTACACCTAAAGAGAGTTTAGAAAACACTGATCTTAATGTACAAGTAAATAGAGAGGTTTGATGAATATCCTTCTAACAACAGTGAAAAGAACCACATTTTATTGTACTCCCATGACACCACCAAGCAGTGGCAGCAATAATCCTTCACCACACTGTATAATGAAAAAAGCACTACAACTTAAAAAAAAAAATTACCATTCACTATAGCTTTCCTTCGGAGGGCTATAAAATGCAACCACGTTCACATGACAGTGCGTGCGTGTATCCGTGTCTCTTAATAAAGCTTCTCTGAAGGGCAATACAGCACGTACCATGGAAACAGGGGTTGCCATGGAAAGAGTGCTTTTCAGTAGATGGCAAAAGAAATCAGGATTTGATTCCCTCTTTCTCACTTGTCTTAAAAAAATACATAAATCAGTGTAACTATTGACATCAGCAGAGTTATTCCTGAAAAATGTCAGCATGAATGAACAGACCCGATACGTACGCAGCGGAGAATTTTTGGCACTCGGGCTGCGGTGATGTGTATAGCCCTGTATTTTCAGAGCAGCTCTCCAGCTATCCCTCACACCACATGGCTCGGCAGCCAGCCCCCCTCAGGCACGCTTGTGACGTGTCCTTCGAAACACTGCAGGAGCCAGAGCCACAACAAGACACAGGAGAGTGGATTTGCAAAGTTGCTGTTCCTCACTTGCTCAATTCTCATGAACAAAGTGCCAGAATCTTCTACCTGCCAGATCTTTTCCTTGCTTAAGTACAAAGCATTTTCTGTTATAATGTACATGGTGTTACAAATGAATGAAAAGCATGAATCAAATTAACTTAAAGCATATTGGTTTTCAGACATGCTTAAAACAAAGACCGTATTGATGTGTTTCATCTAACTTACTCATTGAAATGGCATTCTTGATGTCCTCATGTTACCGTAATCTCTGAAGCACTGGACAAACAAGTACATATGTTTATCACTCTTTCCTTGCTAAAGAACAGGGTTTTATTAAAGAGATCAATCACCTGTGTACAGTTTAATAGCCTGAGCTGTGCACGTAACACAGAGCTTGCTTCAATAGCCCACAACTCCCAAAGTATAGAGGGACATGTAAAACCATTTGTTGCTTTAATAAAACAAAATATTTCTCAGAGCTAGCAAGTACCCTATTAAAATTAGCAGTCTGAGACAGAAAAGCAGTGCTTAGAAGAAACGAATTCTAATAAAAGCAGCAGAATCAATCCTGTTCACTTCCTTCCATGAGAGCCCTATTCTTCTAACCAGAGACACAAAAACACTTTACATGCTTAATGCACTGCCTTCCTCTTATTGAATCACACTTATTGTGGAAACAGTCTTTTGAGGCTTCTAGCTGTTTTGAGGTAATTGGAGGATTGCTGCTTCTAATGAATGGTCTCCTCATAATGGAGGCCAAAGTGTTCAAAACAATGTCAGAGGCAAAGCATACAAAGGAAAGCTTTTCAGAAATGCCAATGAACGATCTTGAAATACATTCTTTTACTCAAAGATGATCTTTCTTACTAGGCTACTGCTATAGTGTAATGAAGTTGTATTAGCAGAGGAAATAATGTTTTACTAACGCTGTTGGACGTTACTACAAATTGCAACAGGCACCCACTTTATGATGAAAAGCTGAAAAGAAATCTAACATTAAGATCGCACCTTTGAAGACTTCACTTTCTCACAATTAGTCAGTAAACAGCTCAGCCTCAAAATTGTCCTTTTACCTATGTTAGAGTGAAGACCGGGAACTTTCTCATTAGATGAAAACTTGCAGTTCAGTGCCCATCAAGCTTTTGAGAGTTCTAATTAATTTTTTAACTATTTAGCTTTTTAACAAGATTATCTGTTTCATTTGGGGAAAAAAACTCCCTTTAACTGCCAACTTTGATTAAGCAGTGGTTTCAGCAAATGGACATGTTATGCAAAGAAGCTGTTAGCTGCTGTAACATGAAAGATAAAAGTTATTGAAATAACATTTTATAAGAAAACAAGCCCACCATAGGTAGCAGCAACTAAATAAAACACTAAGGTGATCAAGAAGTGTTTCACAGATTTTGAAAATAAAGTCAAAAACACAGAATAAAACCAATCCTTCATCTCCTATCAGCTGGTCCTGTTGCCGATGATTACGGCAATATTTCACAGAGAACATATGGCAGTGTTTATAGCCATCAGGCAGTATTTCACAGAAGCTGCGACACCATGTGTCCACCAACTAGCCTTTCTGATTGCAATTAATTAGAGAAGAAGCAGGAGGCACTTTTTAAATAACATTACGTCTCAGAGATTCCTGAAGTTTCATGGCCCACGTACAAGACTAAGTGACAGGAAAGTCTATTAAAATTGTAACAAGCCTACTACAGTGAGTCTGTCCTTGAGGAACAAGACCTAATAAAAAAAAAAATACTCTCCTTAAGGAGCATAAGAAAGAGTAGAAATATAATAAGCCGTTCAGGGTGGTACCTTGGAAGCCTGCAACAATAAGGAAATATTGAAGACCTTTAACAGGCTGTTTTATGAAACAGACTCTGCAGAAAAGCTGCCATAGTGAAAGCTATAGAGTTGGTTTATAGTTGCCAGACCCAAGAGGACGCGTACCAAAATTACATGCGGATCTATTAAGGAGCTGAGACTTGCGAAATATACTGTGGCAGTCATTTCATGACTCCTATTTTAATAAAAGCAAGCAAGGGAGGAAAACCAAGGGTAATAACTACCCAATAGGTTTTCCTATAGAAGTGGAAAGCTGAGCTTTCCCAGCTAGCCCCTGCAGCTGGATCCAGCATTTCCAGGTAGCCCCACTTAAAGGATAAATCAGGGAGTGGCCAGCACCACCCCACAAAGCAGCAACTTCAGCAGCACTGCAGAAAGCACTGCAGACTATAGTGCAATTACTCCCATGAAAAAAGCTTTCCATTACAGAGGTATTTTCCCAGCCCAGTGCAATCCGACCCATTAGGAATGAGCCCGGAGAATATTACAAGCTCAAAATTGTACCAAAACTGATCCAATGGGAAAGACATCAGTCAAAACTAATGTGGAGAAGTTCAGCATCATGTTCCTGCATTTGGGATTGGTTCATAGCATCCTCTCTCCTTACTGGACACCTTTGCCCCACACAGCTTGCTTCCCTGCTGCTCCTTCTCTTGAGCTGGGATATTTCCTGGAGACATGGAATAAGAGACCAAGTCTGAGGAAACCTGTCCAGCTGTAGCCTTAGCAGAGCTCCTTTCTTCCAAATCTCTAAGCTCTGATCACATAACTGAGCTCATCCTGCAGCTCTTCTCATGGCTGGGGTACAAACACATCTCTCTCTCACTACTCTCCAGACTCTTATTCTCATAAAACTTCTAGAAATTCAACACCTTTGAGATCCCACTGCATCCATTTAATTTTTCTAAGCTGGCCAGAAACCTCAGAAGTTATTAAGACACATTAACAGTGCAGCCATCCAAGCCTCTTTTCCTTAAGAAAGCAGGCTTTTATACTCCTCTGCCATTATATTCCTGTTATTTCACCATTTCCTTTGTTTCCCCAAACCTCTAACCTCTAATTTTTATTACAGAATTCTCATCTTGGGACACAGGAAATGCAAATGGCATTGGTAATAATGGACACATTTGTTTTTATTATTCCTAAGAGCAAAATTCCACAATATACTCATGGTGGATCTCGAAAAGGTAAACTAATAACCACAACACACCTGCCTAATTGTAGTACAATAACCTAGAATCTGTTGTCACACATGTGACAAGACAGAAATACAAGCCATGTTTCAAAGTGTAACAGGCTTTTGAGATTGGTAAAAATCTTCCCTCAGGAACTGGGCATACTATTTAAAACTCCAGGTGCAGTCCCAACACCAACCAGCAGCTAAAAATGAGCCACCATTCCGCCCACCACTACATTTGCATGATGACAATAGGGTTACTTTATAAATAAATAAATATTAAAAAAAAATGACAGCTGGCAACTTCACTATCCTTGTCTACACTTTCCTAGGAGCAGAGCTAATATTTTGAGCTGTGCATGCAGAATGCTTTCAAGGTTTGTACTCCATCAAAAAAGTTCCCAAACTGCAAGGCTGACAGCTGCCACCAACTTAACAGCTATACTTAAGTTCCTGGCACAACTTACAGTGGCTTCCCTAAAATATAAGAGTAGCTTTGATGCTGAAAGAAAACTGCAATATATTCCTTAATAAAACATATTTCAATGAAAAGCAGAAAAAGAGAGCTCAGAGAGAAATTCCTGTGCAATATGCACCACCAGCTATGGTGCCATTGCTACAGCACTTACTAATGTCATTTTTAGGACAGTAACACAAATGCTACTGATAATCAAGAGCTGAAGCAGGGTTTACCCTCCCCAGTTAAATCCCTCCTTTCGCCCCTTTCAAAAGGCTCCCATGGGTGCACTGCTTTCCATGTGGGCTGGGAGCTGGACAGGCCCCCAGCCCATGCCCCTGGGAGGCTGCAGGCTCTCCCTTCCTTGCTGAAATGCAAAGGCAGTGCAAGGAGTAGCTTACACCCTTGGACTGATCCGACGCAGTGATCCAGGTCCAGCAGGTCCTAAAACTAGGGGAGGAGTTTGAAGGCAGCAGGATGGGACCTGGGTGTGGGCAGCAGCACCACTCTACCTCAGTCTAAGTCTTTACCAACATCAGCACAGCTTTGGATATGACCCACTACATGCAACCATGGTCTTTTAGGGAAAAAAAAAAGCCTAAAAACATTAAGGATTTCAGCAGGAAAGAGGCATCACACACACAGATACTGTGCCTCTCACCCTGGCTGGTCTGGAATGATAAGCAGATGAAAAGTAGAAGAGTAATTTATACCCCTGTTAGCTGAAGTGGGAAAATTATAATTTGTCCCCAAAACACCAGGATGTAACAGTACAGCTTTCTTTTGGACGAAAAAAATATTCTTCACTCAACTATATGCAGAGTTATCCTTGTAACACTCATGTCAGCAGAAACAGTCGTAGCAATAACAACAAATATATATAGGATACCTGTGAAAAAGCCACAATTTGAGTAGAGCTCATCTGAACCCCAGTGCTCTGCACTAGCCAGCCTCCTAACACCAGAGGCCCAACCAACCCTCTAATGCCACATTTGAGATGTTTTTTCTTTTTAAATCTCAGATGTACAACCTGGCACCCCCCTGGTGAGGGATCAGTGATTCCAACCCATCACTTGCTATGCTGTCAGGCCACTGAGTGATCAGATAACTAGATGAGAATGAAATGGAAAACCAAGATGGTTCTGGCAATCACACCTCACACCCCTCTGCAACACTGACACTGCCTCGAGGAGCTAACAGAGCAGCTGACGATCAGTGGCCCATCCGTGCTGTGTTGGAGAGACTGGGCACTGCCACTAGCTCACGTTGCACAAATGAAAAATAATTAGGAGATATAAATGGTCATTTTAATGAATAATTGACTTCTACCATAATTATTAGTGCTCTGATCACCTCCAGAATTTATTTCTACAAGTACCTCAACACCAAGATTAATTTAATTTTCTCTTAGGCTAACAAAGGAATTAGATGAATAACTGAGTTGAAATAAGTTTTCCTGATATCAAGCAAAGTCACGAAAAACTGAGTTTCGTATTCCCTTCCTGCACACACCTTGAGAGAGTCAAGTTGACAATGAACAAATCTGAATTTCCAGTTCTTGTTTAACAAAACAAGTTATGCTTTAAAAGTTCATGTAACTCTTTTAGAACTCTTCCACTAGTTGCAGCTGGAAGAACACACATTAGTCACTCTGAACGAACTACATCTTCAACGTAGATTACTTAAAGATGTACCTACGTGTTACATGCTATTATCTGGATTACCTTTAACAAGAATAAGCGGATAAGACAAAATATGCTCTTTATGCTTGTGGAATTTGGCAATATTCTCATTTCCTTGCCCAGGCTGTTTAGAAGGGAGTGCTATTTTCAGATGTCACAGGCTGCTTGACACCTTCGCAAAAATCACACAGAGCAATGACCAAGGGCATTAGAATTCTTAGCCTGAGCTATCCTAAACACGACACTTCAGCTTCTTTCTGCCCAGAATACTGATACTGTAAAACAAACAAACAAAAAATTTAAAAACTAAGCTAGATCAAAAGTAAGTTTTCTTCCAGCAAAAACAGCTACAGAAATCACACTGAACATACTGTTTTGGAAGAACTTTGAAATAATATTTCTTGATTCTTACTTCATTCTTCAGATGCTGTTTAATGATGCATTAGTCCTTACAGCCATGCAGTATGCTATTTCTAAAGACAACAGTACCTTCTAGGTCAAACTGTCTCCTGGTCAATCTACACCAGGAGAATTTATAGTTTATATGACATTGTTACATTAAATAAAAACTACCCCCAAAAAAAAAAATCTAGAGAAGAAACATGAAGTATAATACTTCTTAAGAATTTGAGTGGAGGGAAAATAGTAGCAAAGGCTATTGCTAGTGACATTTCTAATTGAAAGACATGCAAACAAAAAGCAAAATAAGAATCAAAATGAAAGTTACTTTTTTACTAATAATGAATTTTCATTTGATTTTTTTCCCCTCAGGAAATGGTCATTTAGATAGCAGCTTTAAGAATTTTTTCCCTCCCTTTTAAATAGCAGCTTCAATTAAAATGATCTAAATGCATTTTTCTTGTTCTAACCCTTCTTTTGGTCAAGACTGACTCAGAATCAAGATCATTAATTACAGCAGAAATTCAGCATTAATAAAAAATGAAGGCAAAACCCACCTTCTAATAGATAAAGAAACACTAAGAGGAAGAAATATGCATTCTAATTTATTCACCTTTACCAAGATTCAAAGCTGATCTAATAATACAAACAGTATTCTTATATACCTTAACTTTTTATTCCTGGTCAACTATATCTTTGTTATCTATTTCAAAGCTTTCTTTCCTCAACCAACAATCACAAATTACATTAGATTACAGCCCAGGACTTCAAAAAAAACCACCAAAGCCACAAGAACATTACACTGAGTTCCCAGCAGAAAAAATTCTTTTAAGGATGATTTAAGACCTTTATACACCTTTTACAAAACAATTACTTAAACTTTGGAAAGTGAAAAACGGAACACTTAAAACCTCTGTTAAACTACCCTAAAAAAACTTTTGGTCAAGCATTTCAAAGGCAGATCTTTCTCCATTATATGCAGACTGTAACGGGCATACCAAAATGTTGAAGCTTCTGATTTTTGCAGTTTGGAAACCTGCAGGGTCATGCTTGTACTACACCCAAGCAAAGGTTACAAATAACTCTTTAGGCACTTCTGAAAGAGCAGCAGGGTTGTGCCTACTCCTGAGCTATAAAACAAACCTGAAAGGCTTGGAAGACAAGGGGAAGGGCTGGTTTGGTTTGGGTTTTTTTCTTTACTTCAGGGGTGAAAAAAAAAAAAAAAAAAGGAAGTACCTATATTTGTCTGCACACTGTGTAGCATGGGCCTTCTGTGGGCTTCAACCCTAAAATCCCACAGCCCCCAAATTCCACAACCCCACAGTTACACACTACGGACCAAAAGCTGCATCCTTGATAGTGGGTGCTCATCCCCTTTGGGAGGGGTTAAACAAGTACAACTCATTGGATGAAACCTGGAACTCACTTTTCGAGAGACAGAAAAGAGTTGAGCATCTTCAAAAGAAACATTACAAGCAACCAACACTGGGCAATGCCTTTTTATTTGACACCGGTGTTCAGATCACACTCTCTTTTTTTGCTACAGTAAAATAAAACATGAGCTTGTACCACAGTCATGAAAACAGAGAAAAGAGGAGTAAATTGGAATGTTTCAGCTTTAACAAAGGGCACACTGCATGGCAAATAAGCCTAAGCTGACCTGCTATTAGAACAGAACAGAGTAACTCTCACATGCTTGTATTTCCTTGTGTTGTGTCTTTTTTTCCCATCTATTTCCCATAAGATCGGAATTCACAAGGCATCGTTTGTGTTAGGAAGAACCCTAACAATTAGGTTATTTACTTTGTCCCCATTTTCTGCAACTGAAAATTACTGATGTTAGAATGATATTTGCAAACTAATTTGTATTCATATTTTACTCTTTGGAAGCAATGATAATTCTCCAGGAACGCAGAATTCTCCCTATCATTTTGTTCTGAATAAATGGAACAATAGGCTAGTAAATCTCAGCTTTTGATTATGCTCCAAAATAGTTGTAAGTCTCAAAAAGGGGCTGAGGGAAACCAACAACATATCCAAGAAGGATCCATGCTTCTAGTGTACAGCAGTGTGAAAACTGAACCACTAAATATTCAGGGCAATAAATGACCTTGAAAACTCACCCAGACTACATTTCTTCATTACCATACAATTTATCTGTTCTGGACATCAGACTTGTTTCGTCACCATGGACTTGCCTAGCAACTACTGCTGTGTGCCTGACCCCAACCACTGTCCTGGGCCAGCCCCAGTTGCTGTGTAAGGGCACTGCAGGATGGGTACCATTCCAAGGGTCCCTGCCCTGCTTGTCCTTGAGTTCCAGTTTGCCAGCCCTTGTGGAGCAGCCAAGTTCACGTTGCCCTCAGCATGCCTTTCCCAGCTTTTTGGCTTCTAGCACAGCCATGCATTAGATTCTCAAGGATCAAAGATTTAGTGTTCTAAACTCATGCTTGCTGTCAGTGCCCAGTCCTGATAGAATTTTTTGGGTATTAAAAGAGTTTTACACCAGTCCCAAATGACCAGTGCATACAGACTGCTGAAGTTCACCCCTATTTCTCTTAATCTTGACACAGTCCTCAGCCAACATTCAACATCCCGGGCCACGACAGCATTGCATGGATGAACAGAGTTCCACAGTTCTGTCCCTCAACTCTAAAGACACAACCAGCCACCCAACCCACCTTGATTTGGCCAAACAGTTGCTGACATGGGCAATGTGCACATGTGCTGCAGCATGGATGACACACATTCTGAAAATGCTCCCAGCTGAAGTTCAGCAGCAATAAATAAAAATAGAGCAGCTGCTGCATGACTTGGCAAAGCACAGTCTCTGGACAGGTGCAGAGCATGAGCTCCCATGCAGTGAACAGCACCAAGCTCTCATTATGTCTGCTCAAGTCGTGAGCTCTTTTTTTTAAGCCATGGCCACAGTACTCAAATTGAAAATTGGAGATTATGAACTGTCACCTCAATCATTTCTTGAAAACCTAGAGCAGTTTAGATCACCAAGGGCATTTGAAGCAGACGTCTTCCTTGAAGCTGCAAAAATGGCAAAGTGAGAGCAGCACATCTTATGGACGCAAAGGCAGCAAGGCACGTTTTCCCTTTTCTACTGCAGCATAGATTTATGTTGTGTCCATAAGCTCTCCAAAGATTACAACAGCATTACTGCTACTCCTTCAGCACAGTATGTGTTTTCAAACTCCACTGATGTGAGCACGCTCTGACTTCCAGAGTATTCTTTGAGATCCTCTTTCCTACATTCTCATTTCACCAGCTGGCCTCAGGAAAGAACATCTCCTTCAACAAAATCCAAGAATTTCTTCATTTTCTGGGCTCCATCCAACACCAGATGGACTCCATTGGGTCATGGATCAGAGCTTCAAAAAAGTCACTGACCACAAAGTCATGTGGAGTGACCAGGTTAGATAGAAACAGAACAGAACTCCCTAAACACCAGCCAGCAGAAGCTCTCCTCTGGCCAGACCCTAATTTGAACCTCCTCTGACCTCTCCAAACACTTTTTGCCTTGCCAGTTGGCCAGTTTGGTCAATGCCGCTCTTCTGAGAGCAAACCTAACAGGTCCTCAGAACACATAAATAAAAGCAAATTTTTAAAGGGAAGTCACTTCTGCTGGGACTAATGAATATAATGGTGGTGGAGCAAGTCAGCCTAAACAGGGAACACACCGTGAACAGTGAATGCATCCTAACAGTTGTTTATTTCTCAGTCCCCTAGTTAAAATCAAGCGCTTCTCTTTTTTGGCCTCACAATGTCATGTCAGATTGTCTTTCCTTTTCAGACATTTTTCTTTTTGCATGTATTTGATGGGATTTTTTAAAATAAAAGTGGAGGTGTTCTTGGCATTTCTGCCACAACAGCAGGGCTTGAACTTAAGGTCAAATTAAAGGAACAGTGTGTTCTGTTACCATGACAACCATTCCAGGCTAATATCAGGTACTAAGATACCAAGAATGAAGTGATAAAATCACTACATTAGTTTAATAAACAAGTTCCATTGTCATCATTTTACTATATATATACATGGTTCTTTGAAAAAATATCAAATTTCAGAATTCGTTCTGCTTTGCCTATCATTCATTATCTAACAAAAATGAAAAGTTATTACCTTTCTCAAGAGCTTCAGAATTACAGGTATGTTGAGAACTCATTAAGGCTGCTATAGATTTTACAGCCATATTACAGGTACACCAAATTTCACAGACCCTAAAGCAAACCCTAATATGACATTTAATTTCAATTCTCACTTTACATATTCATACTCTGCCTCAACCTTTTAATAAATGTATAATTGAATTTTAAATATAAATCTTAATGTGTCAAACTATAAAGTTACGGGCACACCTTAGAAATTCTTCATACCAAGAGGACAAATGTGAATGAAAGCCCCTCTCAGCATGCATCCAAAAGCTGGTGCAGTGAGCTATGACCTGGGCATGTCTCCCACATCCTTCACCTAACATCCCGGTCCAAAGCCAGTTCCCATGCCAGCAAGACTGAATACAGAGCTTGTTGGAGCTGGTTCCAGCTACCCTTGCAGCTAGTGAAGGGGACAGAATTTGCCAGGCCTGGATGCAAAGTAACTAACGCCATATGGTTTGAGGCAAGCACCTTGAGAAGCTCCTGGAAACCCAGAAAAGACCAGACAGTGGGAAGATGCTGCTGCATTTAATACTGGAGTGAGAATATCCCACCCAGCTCTGCTTCCCACTGACCTCCTGGGCAGCCTGGAGTTAGATGGCCAGTGAAGGTGCCAGAGACATGGATCACCATGCTGAACCAGTGCCTCTATATCAGAATTGCTAATAAGACAAAGATTTAAAATGTCATTTTTGGCTAGTGCTGACAATAAATAGTGGCTAGAGAAATAATTAACACTGATTTCCATATTACTGATAATTCTGCAAATGAAAATGAATAGGGCCAAATGGTTCTGAGAATTTAAGATAACTCTAGAAAGTCAGGAAATCCAACAGAGTCTGAGCAATTTATTTGCAAAATAATTTGAAATTACTTTGCATAGTAATAGGATTCTGGAGATATGTTGTTAACCATGCAGAACAGCCACATTGATTGAGAGCTGCAGTAGAGAAAAATAAAAGTTTTTTCCACAACAGAGGATTGCAAGACA
Organism: Cnemophilus loriae; assembly: GCA_013397755.1. NCBI lineage: Eukaryota > Metazoa > Chordata > Aves > Passeriformes > Corvidae > Cnemophilus > Cnemophilus loriae. The sequence goes on along the minus strand of VZTF01004787.1, from coordinate 715,407 downwards.
TTTTTGTGACCTTTTTAACCAGATGAAAAACGAAAGTCATCCCAATTCACCCACCACAAAATCACTCGAAAGACAGAGATAGGTCACCAGGCCTCACCAGAAGAGACACTTCCTGTTTTCATCAGCCAAACCAGAGCAGCAAAGCCAGACGAAATTTCTGTAGCATGTGCTCGATTTCCTTGCGTGCCCCTCAGACACGCTTATATCAAAGTCACATCATCACTGCAAAAAATTAATTTTTTCAGTATATGAGAAAATATTTGGAAAACATGCTAATGAACTGGTCTTATTTACCTTTTAATAAACACATACACCTAATATTTACCTTCCAAGTAAAGTCAGACCAAAAATGAATTGCTGAGTAACAGAAACACACTCATAAGCTGCTGTCAGAGTACTGCTGATACCCTTCCATCTCTGCTTCTTGGAACACGCTGTTTGGCACTGATTTCATGTAATTGTGTCAGCCTGACATTAGCAAAGCAAACACTACACAGGAGTTGCCTGTGGTCTTCCAGCCACGTATCTATACAGACTCAAGAACTGTAAGCTGTAACTGCCAGTTTCTCCTAAAAAGTCTCAGGGCAGAAGGACAAGCCGACCCAATCGGTGGGTTGTTTGAATAGGTTTTGGAGTGGGGACACAGCTAATCCTTGGCTGACAGGCCAGCCAAGGGGATTTTTATTTTTTTTTTATCTGTGATTAATGGACTTGACATCCATGTTCCCACAGGTTCTGCTAAACGTGCGGCTCAGACCTCATCGCTAAATACCACCAAGATCACAGGAAACTAAACTCTTATGACAGCAGAATGACTATGCCAGAGGGCAGACTTTTCTGCGACAAGTATCAGATTACACCAGAAACGTAACACAGAACAATAGGGCACTACGAAAAGGTTCACGATCTTGGACCCCTGAATACCTTGCACCCTTAAAACTAAACTGGCCTTTTTGAATAGAAAATAGATTGTGAGAGTTGAGAGGTCTAACGAGATAACATGTTATTCAAAATTATAGTGGGAGATCATACTCACATACAATGCGTTTATCCTACGTAAGTCAGGGCACATGCAATCAACTTGACCCTTCATTTTGTATTTACTCACTACTCAAATCTTAAAGGAATATGACTAAAGCGTTGATGGAGGTCTCCCTCTTCCAGAATTTGCAGGTTGGGGTGTGAGATGAAATGCAAGATTTGGAAATCCTAATTTCTGTTTTTCTGTATATTTTGCACAGATGCCAATAACAAAAAAAAAAAAGTTAAAACATGCCAGTCTGAAGTAGAAAAGCAATGTCAGTTCATAAGAGATGCTGTTTAAACAGTTAGCTCTGTCTGAACTATTCTTGTTTTAGACAGAGAAGTATTTTAAACCTTAATTACTACAGTCTGCAAGACTGTGACAGATCTATCTTTTCCTTATGGGCATCTTGCCAGGATGAAGCATGAATTCTTTTAAGATGACCATACCTAATTAGCACTTCGGCTAACTTTATGGTGGTTACATGATTCAACAGACTACTTCTGGCTTTGGCAAGTATATCTGTCTGTTGCAGTTTGAGAGCTTCTAAGGTCAAAGCTATTTTTCATGCATTTTTGCAATTTGTCATTATGTCTTATTTGCCTATGGATTTTGATTTCTACATGTAAAGTACAGACTAGGAAACTGAAATTTCCTGGACCAAAAAACACTTACTCTGAATATTTCTTACTATATCAATAGTCACTGCTTGATCGTTGTTTTAAAAAGTTGTTATAGAACTCAGATATGTATTTACAACAACAGTTCTGTATGGCAATAGAGATAGTAGAGATAGAAGAGCTGACTTATTGTCCAGGAGGCTATTCCAGATTCTGAAAAGCACAGCTGGGACACAAGAATGATGTTGTATTAAAAACACAGGAGAAGGCACAGACGACCTGGAAAAAAGTCTTCCTTTAGCACTACCTATCACCTCTTGGACTGAATCTGGGTTGCAAAACACTCCCAGCACCATGCCATGACATTGCCTCTGCCCAGCAGAGCCCTGGGGGCAGCAGGGAGGCCACCCTGCACTGGCCCAGCCACCAGCCAGCGCCATCCCTCAGCTGCACCTCCTGCACTGCTCCAGCCCCTCCGCTGGCTGTGCCTGACAGGGGAGATGACTGATTAAAGTGACAGACAGGGTTTCAATCGAGAGAGGAGCTTGTTTTAGCACAGGCCTGTCTACTTCAGTAAATCTCTGGCTTTATCAGCTCTGTGCAACTGACTCATTTAGACCTGATCGGTGGCAGTCCATCCCTGGCAGCCCCTTGTCAGTGACAGCCCTCAGGTGCCTAAGCATGGCAGGCTTGATACAAGTCAGATCCCGCTGCGAACAGAGATTAACCTGCAAAATCATGCAGGGCTCTTTTAAAACGTATTCTAGCCAGGCACAGCGAAACTACAGACTCCATCAGACTTGGTAAACTTTCTTTAGCTTTTCCATTTCCTGCACCTCATTTACATTCAGTCTAGAGGGTGAATAAAAATAACCAACAACCCAGGCAGCCTGAGTACTGCGCAGAAACCACACGAGCCAAGAAATTTCTAAATAGTCTTTATAAAACCAAGTAGTTTCTCAGATAACACTGGAGTGGCTTTCAAAAATCTGCATAGCCATATAGAAGATGAAATATTAATAAATTTAATATTGAAATATTTGATTAAATTAATATTAATTCACCATTAAATTTTTAAGAGTTTCATATTTCATAAGAAAATCACAGTGAAACTACCAATAGGGACCTAACATGTGAAACAAATTATACAAGATCATTAAGCAATGCCTCAAAAAGCAATCCAAACAGTTCTCAGTGATAAAGAGGAATTAAGTGAATTTTGTTTACGAATTGCTGTTTGTGCAAATTCTCACTGGAAAGGAGATTTGTTCTCACTCACAAATGTATCGTGTATGTTACTATAACATTAACATATCCTTCTTCTTCAGTTATGTAACATACACATATGGTCCCATCTTTTTTCTCTTTTTTTTAACAACAGCAATAAAGGAGAGTAAACCCTCTGAATTATTTCTATGGTTATTAGTGAAAGTTCTTGAAGAAGCTGACTTAGCAATAGGTGAAAACAAAAGTTTTGATTTCAATCAATTATCTTCTGACAAAGCAATAGGGAGAATAGTGGAGGTCTTTTTCAAATGGGTTTATTCAATTTTTGCTAGTAGTTCCAAGCCTCACAGTTAACTTCTTCTCAAGGTTCCAATTTTCCTTTCTACAAGTACACCTGTATTTCTTCTATCAATGTTATTCTTAAAAAATTATCTTGATAACATCAGATTCATTTAAAGCATAAGCAACAGATTTTCTTCAGTTATTCCGTTTCCTTTATACATTCTTCTAAGGCAGTTCACTTTTGTCCTCTCAAGTATTCATAGTGTCCAGCCAACTGCAGTCAGAACACCTCAGCCAGTTCACTTCAGATGTGAGCTACCAGCTTATAAAGCCACAATGCAGAATATCTTTCACTGTAGCACAGTGTACCCAGACTTAAATTAATTTTTCAATAACATTAAAATCTTGTTTGTATAACGAACAACAGTGGTCTGAAATGGTGCACGGGGTTTCATAATTAGATAAAGCCATTGTTTGGAGTCAGACAGTGCCCTTTTACAGTTCAATAAACCACTTGTCACAGTTGCTTGGTCAGAGCAGACCTGGGTGTCAATGGAAACAGTTAGCACCGAGGCAGCAAAATAAATTGGTCTCCTGGGTAAATAAATTGAACATCAATATGAATATGCCTCATCAGTAAAGACTGTAATTTATAAAAGCTTTATAAATACTGTTTTATATACACTGATGCTTAAGGAAATGCCTTGATGTCTTTTATGCTTAATTTTTTTTTTTTAAAGGCTTAACAATGGCCTTTGGTCCATGAGTTTCATACATATTAGTGCAAACAACACAAAATAATGCCAGCACTTACAGCAAAACAGTACTTTGAATACTTTCCTTAATAAATAAGGACAAATAATTGTACCAGATTAAGGTGTGTTTGCATTTCTCATGTTGGTTTTGCCATTTGGAAGTACCCAAGAGAATCAGACAGAAGCACACTGAACGCTACCCTGTTTCTAGCAAAAATGAAGTGTAATTTTTTTGGCTCTCCCAGCACCATCAATATGTGTCCACTGGTGAAACCTAGCACACAATGCTATGAAACTAGAATACAGATTTTAACTCTTCATTGTGATACTACTTTATCCTTAACTCTTCAAATGGGTTAAATTTATTTAGACTTTTGCTTGTGAATAATCTCAAGAAAGCCATTAGTCCCATACAGGATCATACACACTTCGATAGTCAGTGCTTCTTAGTTCTCAATTGATCAGAACTAGATAAAAGGCTAAGAATATAAATTATGCTGGACAGTCAGCAGACTAAAAGATGCTCAAAGAAAATTCCAGGCTTCATAAACATCTACTAACTTTTAAGAAAACTGACATGGTAAAAAATAGTCTGAACACAAAGAAATTTTCTATCTCTGTGTGTGTGTGTATATATATATATATAAACTGCAGCTGTTCAAAATCATGGAAATCCAAATACAAAGGTTCCTATTAATACTGCACTCATTTGCAAAAGTGATCATTATTTCTGGCCTGTGTCTAGACTGAAGAAAAACTGATGGATTGCATTTTCTGGAACGCTTCCCAAACCAAAGGACATCAACAATGTTATTATTTTCATGGAAACAGTCTGCTTAGCCCTAAATTAAATTTCCATTTTAACACATTAATCCATGTACATCTATAAAAAGAGGGGGTGGGAGGGCAGAGAACAATAACATTAGTAAAATTATACATAATTTTGTAAAGAATTAGAGAAACACACTCTGTCTTGCTGTTTCCTTTACTGTTCATTATATTTCTCCCTTTGACACTACTAAAAAGGAAGGCAAAAATATCTACTAGGTTTCAATTCCAAAGCAATTAATCATGTGAAAACTATTGAACTATTTTAAAAGTGACCTCTTCAAAATGCATAACATGTTTGTTCCTAAAAGATCATTATTTTATTTCAATGCTATTTATACACGACTTATCGAACTGAAATGCCTCTTACTTTCAACTCTTAGCATATATTCCAATGCTTCTGAACTCGCTCTGCACTGCTCACTCAACATTATGTTTCTCCATTCTTTCCAAGAGAAACATAAAGCATTTTCTTTTGTACAAACTGCAATACTTCTATTTACCAGCCGAAAGAAACAACAGATCAATTTGCTCCTCTTTCTTCAGAGGCAATTCTAAGATTCTTTATTTTTTCCCCAAACATCAAATTACTGGACTTCTTATTCTAATTCAGCCCATTCTGTGATCAAATACCAAGTTCATTTCACTTGAGAACATCTAGTTCCATATTTCTTTCCAAAGCAAATCTCAGAAACCAACTCAGGTCCAACTAATTACAAGCAGGTTTATTAGAACAGTATAGATATGGGTAATTTCAATAGAAATCTCAGCAGGAAGGGGAGAACTGCACATTCCCCTGGAATACAAGTGACAAGGTCATTACAAGCCCCCTGTGCCTCCCTTCGCATCTCGGGTCTGTTCTCCTTCGATTTCTGTCCTCTTTATATTCAAACACAGATGTCATAGTTTCAGTTCCTCTCTCACTTTTCTACTATGTTGGAAAATTAATTTTTCACTGTATCTGAAGGTTGGCTTTAATGACCCTGATAAACACTGTTCAAAACAACTTTGAACAACTCATCTGTATTTCTTCACAGCCTTGATCTGACAGGATCCCCTCAGGGCAACATGACTTTACCTGCTCAGAGGCATGTTTCTATTAAATACTTGCTCTTTTTTTTCCATGTAAATGCCTAAAATATTATTTTTACAAAAATGTCCTAAATTGTTTCTCTAGCTGTCATCCCACTTTGTTATACTGAAACACAAAAGTAGAAATTCCCCACACAGAATTTATATAAAGTTTAAAAATTCAGAGGAAATTTACGAGTAATTTTTTCCAGACATAGATTCCCTCTCTTTTCTTAAATACACGCAGCTCACCAGAATCGTGCTGTCTGTACCCACTGCAAAGGAAGCTCCCTCCAGGAGGGAGCCAAGCTACAGTTCAGGTAACCAAGGAAGGGAAACCAACACGAAGTCAAGAGTTGGGGAAATCTGTGAGCATGCAGCCTATCCTAGAAACATGGCCTTCTATTTAAGTGCATAATCAAGACTTTGACATTCAATCACACACATAGGTTTAGTATGATTATTTCAGTGAGTTAATAAAAAAGGCATTGTTGCCACAAGAATAAAATAATAATTCAATGTCATAAAATTCAGAGACATCCCTAAAATTATCAAATACCATAAACAGATAAATACAGAAACAACAATTGAAATGAAAGAGCTCAAGTCAAAGGTCAAACACTTGTTCTTTTTCCAAGCTGGATAATAATTCCATGCAGCTGTTTAATTTCTTTTTTTATTTGTAATTAATTTACAGTGGAGGGTCTGCCATGAATTAACCTCATTTCCAGTTTAAGTTTTCACCTCTAAGAGATAAGCAACTAGTACCAAAAAAGCATTCCAGTACCAAAAATAACCCCCACCTTTTTCCACATGAATACCACTCTGTCTTCCTTCAACCTTTCCACCATTTCTGGCTCAGAAATTTAAAAAAAAAAAAAAAAAAAATCAGACTTCTGTCTTTAGTATTCCCCAAAAGACCTGCCATTCTCGTAATTGAAAACCATTTTAAACTGAAATGGCATTATTAGCATTACTGTACAACCGAAATAGTATGCAAATTCTAACAAAAGGCAGTATCATAACGCATGAGTATGAAAGTCCTAAAACATGACACTGACCGTGTTAATCCTGGAATCTCCTCCCCCTATTGAAAGTGTGCCTTTGCAGCCTTCATGTTCCCTTAGCACAGCTTTATTTTAACACAGCAAATAAAGGGAAACTCTTTCTTCTTGATTCAGGCTGGTTTTCCTTCAGGTAGATGAACACTGAAGTAGGAAGAAATTGTCAATGTCATACACTGCTTGAATGAAATCACTATGCCTCTTATCACAGAGCAGAACCAAGAAATACATCAATAAATAAAGATGTATTATTCTAGACTGTCATTTTGGTTATTAGGGTAATGTATTCCAGAAGGAAGGGAGGAAGAATAGAGTGCTCTTCCAGTAAATATGTGGCTCTGCAGGTATTAACTGAACAGAAATACTGTAGCAGAGCTCCAATTTGCAGGAGCCTGCAGCAAGGTTGCATTCACAATAAGGTCAGTAAAAAATGGCAAACACATTAGCAAGTAAGCTACTCCCATAAGTGTATGACACTTTTTCCATCAATATTTTGTGGGAATTTAAACCACAATGATTTTATTATTTTATAAATCTAGGTTAGCATGTGTATAATGACATGTCAGTTCATGCGCAGTGTCAATATTAAATGCCAGTTTTGAATTCAACCAGGCATGTTATTAAAATGAAAACTTCTGATTGACATTTCCAAGGAACATTAGTTCTCCTGTAAGTAACTCAGACCAACTCCCTAAAGAGAGCAAATTATGTCCACTTCAGTGTCCAGCAGTCCTCCTACACAGGGTAGGAGCAACAAATCATTTCCATATACATCACTACTGGATTTAGTCCAATACCATTCTGTTGTTCTTAAAATAGGGGTGTACACTACCACAGAGGTATTGGCCACCACTGGTGGAAAAGTCCAGAAATGCCTCTGGCTGTGAAGGACACAGCACACAGTCACAGCTGTAGAGAAAAAGATTTACCAAGCTCATTTAAGTATCATATAAAGCTTTGGCAACTTAAGGAAGAGTAAGAACAACCTGTAAGTGATCTGATCATTTCACTGCTATTTTTCATCTGATTTATCAGTTAGTGGTTAAATCTTGGTGTTACTGAATTCACCCTGACTTGTGTCAGTGACTTGAGCAGACTGACTATCTCCCACTGCAGAGACCTCTCCTGAAACCATAGTCAATAGAAATGTTATTAACTGTAGAAAAGATGCATTATTACATCCACTAGTCAGTACATAATATGACAAATCATACTTCATTCAATATCCTGTAATTAAAAAGAAAAATACTTCTTTCAACAGCTGGATCATTTAATGCAGTGAGGCAGCATTCTCTTTCACACTGCACAAGCACTGCCTGGCTAAAGGAACTGAAAGCAGACCATACCTGTGCCAACCCATAACAATTGCAAAGCTGAGAACAAGAGGTCAGAGCAAGTGGAAGTGGTTAAAGGGCCACCGAGGCACGGCTGGGCTCCACCAGCTGAAGGCATTTCAGCAGGGAAGGGAAAACCTGGTTTTGCTGGGGCTGCAGAATAGGTTGTGAGTGACAGGTTGGATTACAAGGGTCAGTGAGTAGTCATGTGTGAGTGCAGCTGAAAGGAGTTTAGGAAATCTTGGAAACTGTTAGTGGGAAAGGGATGACAAGTTATAGGTTTTCAGGGGGAGGGGGCGGATGAGAGCTAAAAGAGGCCAGTGTCGTTCCAAAGACCATGACCAAGGCTCTTATTCCAGGTCTTCTCTTCAGCAATTAAGAAGTTAAGTGAACTTAACTAAGATTTCTTAAATTTATTTTCATTTCATTTTTTCACCTGGATCTGTCTAAAGCTCTCACAAGATGTCTCTGATTACTTCTCTGGGCATTTATAAATATACAAAGGCAAGATCTTGCATGATCACAGGTATTTGTCTTCCATACACATACTTTTCCCAAATGTAAACAGCCTAGAAATCGAGCCATTGGCTGCCTGCTTCTCGCAGAGCTAAAAAGACATAACAAGGTGTTCACATGAGTCCTTGAACCAATCCATCAAAAACTGTCAAAAGAAGGCAGTGGTTCCTAAAGCTACTGTATACTTTGCACAACCAATATTACGAGGAGCAGGGTGTTCCACCAATTTCAACCGGGGTTAAAGGCAAAATTAAGTAGAAGAAGGTGCAAAGTAGATGTGTGAAGTTTACAGGAAATGTGACTATTTATTAGTAGCCATGGCAAGGACAAAAACTGAATACCATCACCTGACAGTCAGAGCTGAAAAGCAGTATTTTTGGTGGTACAGCTCTGGGTCTGTACCTGGAACAAGTGGGAAAAGAACTGGGAGGTGAAGACGGTGTGCACGGAAGCCTAGATGTTCTTACCAAAGGGAAAGGTAACCAGCTGCCCCCCTCAGAGTGCTTTCCACCACTGACCAACACTGCCTCTGGTTTTTACAGAGCAAGATGGATATTTTTTAGCCAGCTTTCATTTTGTGCAATCCCATCAGTCATGCCTGCATTTATTGAACCTATTCCACCGAGAGCACAGCTGCCCATTTCAGGATACAGGGCTTTTCTTCCTCGTAACTGTGTTACTGCTATTACCACTATGCATATGACCTCAGAAATCAGATAACTATTTAGAAGTTCCTACAGTGGATGCCTTTCCACCTCACCTTCAATTTAACCTGCACACAGGCCTGCATCCTGCCTCTCATTGTGCTATGGTGCACCTGCTTATCCAGGTCTGCAGCAGCAAGGATGGGGCTTCCCGGGAGCTATACTGTGGATCAGCAATAGCAATGACTGTCTAGTCAAAAAAAGGTAACAGCACAACAACAAAGGGTTCCGGTTTACATTAGGAAGCTATTTTCCAATGGCCATCACACCCAGGTTTCAGATTTCAGTGTTTGAACTTGTCCCTATTCATTGCTCTTCTAGGAATTTCTAAAGCTTGATGTGAAGCGTGGCTCTGTCTCGCCACAGAACAGAGCAGCACAAACTCCTTTAGCTCCTTTACAGTCCAGCTGGAGATACTGCAAGGGTAGGGGGATTTTTACAAGCTTACTATTAGATATTGAAAACAAATTTGCTAATAAGTGATTAAACAGAAGTGCTGTTCTAGAGTGTGTAGATATTTTGGTTTTGTTTTTGATGAAGAGGACTATCTTCACCAGCAAACAAATAATTATCCATTTAAAATATAAGATGTAGATGGAAAAACTTTGAGTCACTTACTGCAGTTGGAAATTACTGATGAGTACTGTTGATTACCACTGCAGTTTTTCAAAAAGCTTTAAGATTAAGAGACATTCACTGCTCTTCTTCTGTCAGGTGCCTCAAAAAGAAACCATGAGAAGAGACACACAATGAAAAACAGCAGGTTATAGCGCATGAGACTCCTTATTAAAAACATAAAATGCCTTTCACTCTTGCTTTTATTAAGTCTACTTTTCAAGCCAAATGAAAGTTAGGTGAGCCGCTTATAATACAAGTCACGTCTAACTATTTCATTATCCACGTCCTGCAGCACGATAGCCCACAGAATACCTTTTGAAAGCTCTGGAGTGACGGCAGCAGGTTGAATATAATGAACAGTGTTACAAATGGGGACATGAGACGACAGGTCTGGTGAAGAAGGAGTCTCCTGGAAACTGTATGGCTGTAATTACTGAGTGCTGGTGCTGTCTCAGTTGGCTTCGAACAAAGGTAATCGCCTTCAGCAAGTTATATTTCCTCAGCTAGCTAAAATGAAACCAGTCAGAGACACAAATATTTATGACACACAATACATAACCAAAGTCATTGTCTGCTTTTATTACCTTATTTTTGTTGTCGCTCTGAAGTCTCCCACATCAACAGCACAAGAGAATTAAACGGTGAAGCACTGAATTATTTTTAAATTAGACTTACAAAACTAGAAACGTTGAAGTCATACTTACAGGAAGATAAAATGCTCTTATTCTGGGCAATTTGCTTGCACGTCACCTTTGTTTCTCAATAACTCATTCAGTTTGTTGTTCAAGAATCTGTCAAGCAGAAGTCAGGGAGAGCTGAGACCCCTGCCTCCTCGCATGTGAGCACCCCTCAACAAACACACAGCAGGAATAGTTTGGTGATATAGGGAGCACCTGGTGCAGGCAACATCAGAGACAGCAAGACTGAGAAGAAAGCTCAGGGCAATCTATGTTTTCTCATCTGTGATCTGTTAAATCTCAGAAATGGGCTCGCTTGCCCATACAGTAAAATATCAGAGAACAGCAGACAATCATGCCATAATTAGATAAGAAGACACAAGGTGAGAAAGAATATCTCTGTTGAAGTTATTTCTCTGTTATTATCTGCATGCCCCAACTCCTGTTTCCCTCTTACCTCTTTTCCTGGAGAATCATAAATTCTGAAAATTCATTTCCCCAACGCTTGCGATAATCATTAGGTTGTATAGGAGAGAAGACAACTGGAGCTATTATAACATTATTCTTCATCTTTATACCAGTTATGGTTTAATGCCTGCTGGCAACTAAGTACCACACAGCCACTCACTTGCTCACTCCCCCAGGCAGGATGGCAGAGAGAATCAGAGAAGTGAGAAAACTTGTGGGTTGAGATAAAAACAGTTTAATAGAGAAAGTAAAAGCCATACACACAAGCAAAGCAAGGAATTCATTCAGTACTTCCCATGTCAGGCAGGTGCTCAGCTATCTCCAGGAAAGCCAGGCTCCACTGCATGTAATGGTGACTTGGGAAGACAAACACCATCACAGAATCATTGAGGTTGGAAAAGACCTCCAATATTATCAAGTGCAACCTTTGAGCAAATACCACCATGCATCCATTAAACCATACAGGAGTGTGTCATCGCTCCAAACACCCCTCCTTCCTCCCCCAGCTTTATGTGCTGAGCATGACTCCATATGGTCTGGGACATCCCTTGGGTCAGTTGGGGTCAGCTGTCCTGGCTGTGTCCCCCCTCAGTTCTTGTGTACCCCCAATCCCCTCACTGTTGGGGTAAGGTGAGGAACAGAAAGTGCCCTGATGCTGTGTAAGTGCTGCTCAGCAACAGCTAAAACATCCCTGAGTTATCAACACTGTTTTCAGCACAAATCCAAAACACAGCCCCAGAGCAGCCACTGTGAAGAAAATTAACTATGCCCCAGCCAAAACCAGCAGAATACCACATTTTTTCATGGTCAATTATTTAAAGAAGATGAAAAAACACATATCAAAACTAAAATAGGCTCACAGAGGTAAAATGAAAAGTACTACAAGTTTGGAAAAAAAAAAATCTTTATAATGAGCAATTAAAAAGAAGGAAAGCTAACTAGTGAAGAGATGAATAAGAAATTATACAATATGGCATATAATGAATGGAATGAGAGATGTCAGTCAGGTGCACCTGTTTCTCCAATGTTTTCAAAGACTTCATATCGCACAATGCTCTCAATGATACAAGAAGGCAACATATTTTAAAGTGGACAATGTGACGCATAGAATGAGCCTGCACAAGTTACTGCAAGAGTATTTGAGTAATAGCCAAAAAATCCAGAATTTAATTTTATTTGTAGATAACCAGTAGTGGTTTGCCTCTTACTGTGGAGGTACAGAGAGGCATCCACAGCACAGTTCTCACTTACCCATCAGCCAGTTACGGCTCTGTTATTGCCATGGTACGAACACATTGGGAGCGGTCATGAAAACCGTTCTGCAGAAGTGAACTAGCAAAGACTGAAACATCAAATTTTTTACATATAGACACTATGAAAGAAAAATTATTTTACCATTATTATCACAACAGGAAAGCAGAAAGAAATGCAGCACAGATTCATAGCAAGGTAAAAATCAGAACAGGGCCCACATTCTCCATCCCATTTTCAGTATCCTGCAAGTCCCCCATTCTCATTAAAGCTTTATAAATAAGAAATTCATTTGAAAAGGAGTTTTGTATTCTTTATTACTCTGCTCTCCCTGAAGAGGCATAACCAAAGCCACAAGGCAAGCATCCTTTGTCAGATCAAGCATCAAACCTGCGGAGAGTCTAGGAGTAGTGATAGGACAAGAAGACACAGGTTTTAGCTGCACCAGGGGAAGCTTAGGTTAGATATTAGGAAAAAAATTCTTCACAGAAAGGGTGATTAGACATTGGAATGGGATGCCCAGGGAGGTGGTGGAATCACCATCCCTAGACATGTTTAACCAAGCCTGGACATGGCACTGATGTCTGGTTAACACGGTGATGTTGGGTCATATGATGGCCTTGATGATCTCAAAGGTCTTCTCCAACCTAATTGATTCTGGTATTCTGGTCAAAGTGACAGAATTGCTGAGTCCTATCCAAAAAGAGTGGCTGCTGTGGAGTCCTGCTTGGCAAACCCCAAACAGGTAGAAGCAGCTACTGAGCCCCAAGGACACATGAGATAAGGAAACAGGGACCAGTCTGGACAGCTGAGTGCTTCAAACAGAAAGCAGGAGTAGAACTTGGCACATTTGGCCAATGAGGTCACATGTCAGAAGCCAGACACATAAGTAAGGATAAACTTCCTACGAACAAGAGTGTCATGTAACCATGGAATATATTATGACACTAGCCCTAGACTACACAGGACAACTTTTGGTGGATCACATTGTGCGTGTAGCTGCTGGATGGTGAGCAGCCATTGTATGCAGCCCTGCACACAAGAAAGTCTCCTATGCAACTAACTTATCCTTTCCCAAGCAGCACCCACACTTCTACCCTGCCTACCACCCTACCAAAGCACTGCAGGACAGAAAAAAATACAAAACCTTCATATTAGGCAAAGAAAACAGTGACTGTTAGTAAAACTTCACACAGATAAATAAAAGTAGAGAAAAGCAAGTCTAACTGTCAGTACATAGTCTCTAATTCTTCCCCAGAGGATCACATCTTACCACTGCTATAACTACTGTGCCCTAAAGGCCTCTGTGCCGCAACTACAGTTCTGGCTTTTTTAACAGATTCCTGCCCTTCATCACACCTATTACCACATTACATCCTCCCACTGCTACTCTAAACACCTTCTATTCACAGTATTGACAACGGGCCATTTCACAAGGAGGGCAAAATAAAGCAACCATGCTTAGTCTCGAGCACACAAATTTACTGACTGTAAACTATGTTCGTACTGTTGGTACTACTTGAAAGTGTTTGGCACTGCCAGCAGCCTGAGAGGCCGAAAGCCAAGCCTGATTGAGACATGCAATTTCGACTTCCTTTTGCTCCTGTGCAAGCTGTCAGTATCCTGCAGGTCACAAAAGGTAAATACAGCTGAAATGTCAATCCATTAATTTTCTAGGTTTAAGCTCTTGAATGCTCCATCTCAGCTGGTTGGCATAGACCATTAGGAAGCAACAAGACATGCTTCAACATTTGACATGGAAAGCAGCACAGGCCTCAGGTTGCACAGGCACAGAGACCTGTGGAGCTGCCACCTAGCCCAGGCACGCTTTCCACAGAGCCACCTTGCTGTGAGCTGTATTGCTGGTCCAGACACAATTCACCCCAAACCTCAGTGTGCTGGGGAGGGGGATTGGGTAAGGGCTGCCCAGATCATCAGGTTTACTCTTCCATCGTCAGGCAGCCATACCATATACCCCATTTCCTATCTGAAAACTGCTTGAATAGGTAGAAGAAGGCAAGAAAAGGTACTGCTATTAGACTGAAACTATTGCATCTAAAACTGAGAAATGTTTTTAACCTGTGCTATTAACAAGACAACTGAATTTGCTTTTGGAAAAAAAAAAATTAAAACTTTATTGAGAAGCTGTTCAGCTCAACTACAGATAAGCAGTAAGGTATAGCACAGCTTCACTCCAAACACAGAAACACCAGATGATTTCAGTCACTGACTCCCAGATAAAATATTCAAACAAATGAAGTGACAAAGAAGATTGAGATTCTTTTGCCATCTGATAACAGTGTGTCATGCATGGTTACTGAGGGCATTATTAACACACGCACATATGCCCAGTGATTAAGATTCAGAGGTTTTCTATAACAATATGAATTAGTAATTTTTTTCATAAGAAAGTCATTAAAGGCATTTTCTATTGATTTTTTGAGACAATATTTTATATGACTAATATGGAGGGTGAAGGGTTTTTGCCAAATCAGTTCCTAACTGTACCTAATCAAATACAACGAAACTATCTATCAGGACAATGGCATCTGCTACCACGTGTTTTTCATTACACAAACCATTAAATGGTCAGACATATGGAAATTTTGACTGAAAGAAAGAATTCAGATCCTAGTTTGCGGCTTCTGGATTTGTCCGAAAAGTAAGGTGGCACTAGAAGAACTATGCAAATAAGGAAATCAGCCTGAAACATTCATCGGTAAAGTCAAAAGCATTCTCAGTTGTGCTCATCACAAAAAAAGAACAGAGTTCATAGGCTTTGCCTAAACAGGTTAAACAATTTGTGCACTGTATTACTAGTGGTAAATATCCACTGGCTGACATTTAAGAGACCTGGATGGCCAAGAGTGATTATTCTTAAAATAATGTCTCAAAAATCATTTAGATAAAGGTTTATATCTCTATAGTTCTGATCAAAAACTTAGGATGCAACTGAGAATACATGGCAGAGCAGATTTGCCCTACAAAGCCTTATACTAGGAAGTAGTTGCAATCATTTTGAGCAGAAATTTTGAAAGAGGAAAAACAAAGAGCAATATAGGCAGTAATTGCTAATGTTAGTCCATTCAGACAGTATCATCTTTTATCTACTGACTGCCTGTAACACTCTCAGTAATGACTTGGTAGGCAAGGCAACAAGCAGTATCTTTTCCAACTTGGTTCTTAGTTAAAGAGTATCCCTTCATATATGCTACATCACTTATATTGTTCATACTTCTGTTGCTATCAAGTGTGTTACACTGCCAAGCGTGCTAAAGAATTCAGTATCTATTACGCATCTTTTCCCTGTTTAGGGTAAACAGTCTGTATTTATCAAGAACCCGTCTCTGTTGATTAACCACCCTGTTCCTCCCTTGCTTCCCCATTCGCAATTCTCTTCCATAAAATTTCTGCCTGGACTAAATCTTTGCCTGCACGCACACCATATGGCACAATGATATAAATGAGACGACACTAAGCTAATTGATCATATTAGACCCCACGAAACAGATTTTAAGTTCAATGATGAGCATTTTTTCACCTATGCAGAACACAGGGGTGTCACCCCAGCCACAGAGCAACAGGCTCTTGCACATACAAATTATATATGCATAGAAGAGAGGAATTCTTCCTTTCATAAACTGGAGATGAAAGAACAGCAGCCTTTCAAAGCATATTTGCTTTGTGAAACAATATTTGGCTCCCTGAAGTGTACATACCTAAGAACTGACACAGCCATATCTAGAGCTCAAAAGATACGCAAAGACCTTTACCAAGCAAAGCAATGAAAATCCTAAGAGTCCAGCAATCACGTTGCAGGAGCTTTACTCACAGAGAAATTAGAACCAGGCTGACAGAGACCATGAAGAAGTGACTTTCTCTGCTTTTCCTGCTGGTTTTTGGAATTACTTCATCCTGGGATGTAGGGATACACACAAGCCCCTCAAGCACCTCTCATGGAGTTGTACTATCTGTTATGTCTAGCCCCCTGCCAAAATTGTTTGCATCACCTGTGATGAAATCTGAGGAAAAGGAAATCTGTCACTTTAATACAGCTTCCAAATCACACATAACAAGGTATATTAGAAGAGAAGATTTTATATCTATTCAAAGAAAAGAGCAAATATGAAGCATTTTTCTAGACAAAGAGAAAAAGAAAGCATAATAAGAACCTTAATATGCAGTAAAAAAATAAAGAGAAATACAATGCTGCTGCTGAGCATGGACATAAATCAGATGCTGGTATGCTCCCTGCTGCTTATGTGTGGTGTTGCTCATCACTACCATAATTTATATATGGAGAAAAAAAGTTCTTATAAAAAAATTAGGGTGTTACTGATTTCAATGCAAATTCAGAAACGTGAATGATGATAATCACAAACAATATTTTCCACCAAGGTCACTGAGCAAATGGGGATTCTCAAGGAGCATGACCAAATCCACTATATGAGAAA
Source organism: Cnemophilus loriae (assembly GCA_013397755.1). Lineage (NCBI taxonomy): Eukaryota > Metazoa > Chordata > Aves > Passeriformes > Corvidae > Cnemophilus > Cnemophilus loriae. The sequence goes on along the minus strand of VZTF01004787.1, from coordinate 698,514 downwards.
ACATTAGTTTCAATGACTTTTTAACTTCTAGTAATTTATACACTAGGCACAGGAGTTTTCAATTTTTGTTTATCAAATACAAAGTATATTAGTTGTACATTCAAGATTTTTTAAATGAAACTTCATATGACCTGTCACTATGCCATTTTGTATTATTTTTATTCTCAAAATGTTAAGATTTCCAGATGGAAACATCTTCGCTTTCCAAATACTTCTAGAGCCCTTTGTACTAAGCCTTGCAAAGCAGTTAATATTTGATTTTTTTCCTTTCCCCTCTCTTGCCAGTGTAAGAGGAACCACAAGAGCTACAAGTTGCAACTCCAAAGCAAAAGTCAGCTCTGCACCAGTGAGTCCCTGCCCTTAGTGAGTACAAGGTACTCATGGCTCCAAGGGCTCACTACAGCCCATGGAAGGGCCAGGGGAGTCCCTGAATCCAGTCAAGAATCAAGTCTTCCCAGGGACAGTCCTCCCTAGACAAACTGGGGCATCTGTCCCCTTTAAAAGGCAAGCAAACTTTTTATTACAGCCTTTCCTGTATCAAGTGGGTCATTACAGAGCAGGGAGCACTCATGGATGTTCCAGAGAAAAGCGGTTTGCTGTTGGATCAGGTTTTTTCTCAGCAAGAAGGGTTAAGGCTCTGTCATCCAGAAAATCAGAACAAATAACATAAGACTGGTAGCAATCCTTCTCCAAGGGAGGAGGGGGAAATTCAAAACAAAAGAAATAAATGCAGTTTGCAATGTCAAGACATTGCCAAGAGAAAGATTTTGGGGTAAAGTGCTGCCTTGAGCACGCAAGCTTGGGGCTGCAAGGCAAGGTAGTGTCTCCTTACTGGGTGCAGGGAAAGGCTGTACTCACACTCCGGGTAAACAGAGCATCACATCAAAGGCACACCTGACTCCACCAGCCATTTTCCTGCCTAATGGGAATAACCTAGAGGACCCCAAATACTGCCTAACAGCTTGGATCAAAGAGGACAAAGAAATATTTGCTATACTCCTGCAGAATTGGAGTTTGCACTACAACAAAGATAAAAGAGTATTTGTTTGTCCTCATTACATGAAGCTTTTTCAACAAAATAATTAACTGTAGCATAACAGAAAGCTTCTCTGGATAAGAATTTTTAAAGCATGTGTTGAAATCCAACTACTGAGAAAGAATTTAAAAGGCCATGTAGGAATATGGAAAAAAAAAGAGATGTGAGGCTTTTTTTAGAACTTTATTTTTTTAATATTTTCAACCCTCTTAAAAGCATAACCATCAAAGCAAATAAAAGTTTAATAAGTAAAAAAAAACATTTTAAATGAAAAACCATGATTAACTTATTAAGATCCATTAAGTGTATAATTACAAGGATTCTATTACATTAAGATACCAATTTCTTTAAAGCCAGAAATAATACCTGCTGAAACTTTAATTATTTAAATGAGAAGAGAAAAAGGCATGTTATCTTCTCTGACAAAGATTAAAATCAATTTAATTGCTTCTCTGCTGCATTGACACGATTCTTGCTGTGAGTCAAGCAACCAAAAAGGGAAATTAATACTGCAGCTGTTAATCAAGTGATATTTGTGCGCTCCATCTTATTATAGCAGGAGCAAGAATAACTACTACTTTGGAGAGTTTGTCCACACTATATTTCAGAGAATTTTTTGCTTGAAAGAGCATCTTTACTTAATTTGAGTTGCAGGCATCTCCAGGTGACATGTAGCCTGAGAAAATTGTATGTTACATTGTTTGATCCCCTCGTAAAAATTGCTCTTCTAAGAGTAAGGTTTATTTCAAATTAAATTCACCCTCAGGTATCTGACTCGCTAGTATGAAATTACTAAGTCACACCAAAAAGAGATAGAAATACAGCTGGAGGAGAAGGTTGCCTATGAATCATACTTTCAAGCAAGAAAGCAGGTCAAAGAAATCAACAATTTCAGTAAAATTAGAACATGCATTTGAAAACACGTAACAGCTGAGCACACAGACCAACCCATGGCTTCTATCTGCTGATTTAAAAATGTTTATCCTTGCAGTGCCTTTGTTAAACCTCTGCACCAAGTGAATATTCAGCAACATCTACAGTCGACAAATTAATGTATCTGATCATAAGAAAAATGGTATTGTGAGATATTTATGAGTTCTGAAATACAAACCCGTGTGGTGCCTCATCATCTCTTATCAGCCCTTGTTAACTTTACAGATGATGAGAAGCACCAGAATAACTGAGGTTGTCAAAACTAATAGATCTCAGAGGCTCAGCACCAGCACAGTTCAGTTCCATCTACAGTCCACTTTTGAGAAATTTTAACTCCTTCACATCTCTTCATTGAGCAGGAATCAATTCCATTACCTGGGCTGTTATTTACTGTAGCAGCATCAGGCACTACCCTAGATATCTAGATATTTCAGGATGAGCAGGCAGCACTTTTGGGGAAGAACTTGTGTTTAGTGGCAGAAAAATACCAAGCATATCAATTAAAATACAGCCTAAAGTATTATCTGGATCTTACTGGAAATTCTAGGATCTGGGAACAGCAAAATAATGGTAAAATGTTTTGAGAAGGGCTTTTCTGGGACAGTGTGTTTGTATTTGCTAACAGAGTAGAATTGTTTGTAACACTAATTCTTCACCTCATGCGCTAGCAAGCATTAAATAACTGGGTACAGAGTTAAAGGAGTGTTTTCAAACTGCAAAACTGGTTTGAGTTTTGTTTATTGCAAAGAGTGAGTGAATGTGAGGAGTCAAATCTCTTTTCCTTCTATATTACTTCTGCAGTTTCATTTTAATCTAGTGCTTTAAACTGGGTATCTGGTCACTTCACAGCCCCTTCTGTGGCTGACTGTGCTGCTATCAGACCATCAGGTTATATTCAGTTTGGCCAAAAGTGGCTGTGATGGATCCCAAAGACCGTTTTTTAAGAAAGAAAAGCTTCAGTGAGCTTTGATACCAGACTGCAGAAACCAGCCTGGGTGTGGGTTGTGACAGACTCCCAGAGCTCAGATGTTCTTGAAACTGAAAGCCAGGGAGCTCTATTTAGAAGGGATTTGGGCTCCATTTTAAGATCTTGCAGATAGGCTCAGAACTAGGTCTGCTTTTACATGCTTATCTTCTGGTTCACTGAGGGGAAAAAAAAAAAACAAAAACCAAGCCTCTGGCTGTAAGATACTCGGGTTAACCAGCTATCATTACTGCCTCAATTTTATCTTTTCCAGAGAGTGACAGAGCTCCCTCTATCATCCTGGGATAACCTTGGGAAAACTCCCTTAGCAAGACACACAAACAGAAAATTTCACCAATACAAGAGGTGCATTTCACCTGTGCACATCCTGCCACCCCCAAGGACCCATTCTAGAAAGAGACTGGAAGCATTCCGGACAGAATGTTTCTGGACACAATGCCAGGGAGGAAGGAAAACATCAGACAAGCCACTAAGGATGCTTGTGAACACAGCAGCAATTCATGGCAAGAGTATTTACTGTCTCATAAAAATTTGGTACGTAGAAACCTGAATTTGTAACTCTCCTAGAGGCTTTGCAAGCTCCCCGAGGAGCTGCAGGAAGTGGAGGAGCAGCAGAGCAAGTTGTAAGGCACCTATGCACTGGGCACTGATGGCTGCAGGGAATGCTGCAAATCCAGACAGGCTGGCATAGTGTGGAGCAGCACAGTGGGACCTCAGACAAGAAATTCAAGTTGTTATTCAGCAGAGGAACAAAGCCAAGGAGTCCAACAGCATCAGCAAAGATTTTCCTGCCTGCATTAGATCAGACCCAAAGGGAGAGGCTAGTGACACCAATAAGGACAGAACATGAGCAAGAGTCACTGTAACCATGCAGAAGAAAATAAATCTGTCATGGAGATGAGACAGCAATAACAGCAAGTCCTCACTGTGCCTGGCAGGCACGGGCAGTTTCTGCATGCGCTCACGCTCACACCCGCAGGCTCAGATGGGAGCCTCAGCTGAACACGACACTACCAGAGGCTCAGAACAAGCCACAGCATCAGAGTAAAACTTTTCACTCATCTGACACAGCAAACAAATATATCCAATAACCATCATGTCCTCTGGGGTGTGCAGCAGAACAAAAAAAGCAAAGAGGTTTAGAGAAGGAGATTGATAGAATGAGTCCAATCTTATTTTCCACAAAATGTGACACAGCAAGCTTCACTTGCTCTGATGCCTGTCAGAGGGTCTTTGTCACCAAGAGACAGTCTGTCCATTTTCTAGGTGAAAGTGGGATTGACTTTAGCGGTTCCTTCTCGTAAGAGTCCTAAATGTAATCCTGTGTATCTAGGAATAAACAGACGTGTTCCATCTTGTTCGACAAGGATAACGTTACATTGCCTCTCTTCCTTTCCTCACAGCTTGTCTATCCTAACTCTAGCTGTAGGACACTGCAGGAACAAAAGAGTTCTTGGCACATGCTGTGAAAGCCGTATGTTTGGCAGCACCTTTTTTCAATCTGCGTGGTTACACCGCAGTCAGTCAGGGTACCATTACCATTTATATTGGTCTATATGTGCCCAACCACCTCACTAGACTGAGCAATTGATTAGAAATACCTAAAAAAAAAAAAATAATAAAGTCTAAGAAAACAGCTGAGAGTCACAAAACTTTAGGTAACTCAGTAATATCCTTTGTCATAAAACATTAAAGCAAAGTGCCCAGAATTGCTGGGTGCACACAATTCAGCGCTTCCCAGACAGTCTGGTACTTAGCTTTGGAAGTGCTGCATTGCCAGAAGCTGTGTACCACTCTTCCCATGGCACCAGGGCACAGGTCAGCAGAAGTAGTGGAGGGATGCAAAAGAGGAGGATATTCACAGAGCAGGGACATCTGGTGGGAGGGGTAGAACAGCATAAAAGCCTCCTGGCTCTTAGGGTACTCAGTTGAATCTGTCACTGGAGAATAACATCTAAGCATCTCGGTGTACCTTCAGCAGCTTGCACAAAATGGGCTTGAAACCATGATCCAGTTCTCAGCACTGCCTTCCCAAAAAGCTATCCCTGTGGACTCCAGAGAGCACTGCATCTGGAGTACCCTCACCAGCTGGAACACCAGCACACAGGCAAGAGACCCAACAGGAGCAGGACCGAATGATGCTGTGCCCCAGCCAACATTGCCCATAAGATAAACCCCTTGGAAATGCTTACTGCTTCACACTGGGGTCCAACGCAGACTCAAATGTATTTAAAGAGTCTGGACAAAGAGAAATGAGAAAAATACATCTATTATTCCCAGAGCTGGCAGTAGTCGTCTACTGTGGAAACCTACCAAGCAAACCCAGTTTTTGTTATTGATTTCAAATGAAAGACAGCACAAAGTAGATTCAAGCCTTTCTTCCAGACACAAAAATGTTTTCAGCATGTATTCTATACATTATTGTGAAGGCTCTTTCAGAAGCCATCTTGCTCTTTCCAAGTACTTCACTTACACAAATAGCAGACAAACATAGCTTGTAGTTATTAGATATTAGTCTTAAATCCTCCCACTTCTCTCAACGACACCAATTCCAATTAGATTTTTGTATTTCTTTCATCTCTTTGAAGAGAAGAAATGTTCTTTAACCACTTGGCAAGGTGCCAAGATGAATATTTGCAACAACTGTAATACACCACAGCCTAAATCCCACTCCTGCTAGAAGTTGTGGTGTTTTGCAGTAGAGGCAGGGAGTTTTTACAAAAGGAAGTAAAACCTAGTCTGATTTTTCTTGTGAGCATAATTTCACAGAATAAAAGTGGGTCAGAATCAAAGGAGATTTTTAGATTATTGGATAATTATAATTTTATATTATTAGATTATATTTAAGTATAATCTAATATAAAATCATAAAAATTATATTATTAGATAATAATTATTAGCATTAAATTAGTAGAGAGCACATTATTCTTCTGGTATGGAGAGAGCCTGATCTGTGATGGCAAATATGTGAGAGAACTCCTGCTCTGGTGCGCTGAGAACGGAGTCACATTTCTCTATAAGTCAGCATAGAACACCAACGATCCACATGAAACATTTGCTTTTTCTGGACACTATCAGCCTGAACGAAAGGAGACAAAGTGTTTCATGATCAATATTTTGGCCTCAACATTCTTTTTTTCTCAGCCAACAGCATTTCATAAAATTAGAAATCGTAAAAACAGATTTCTGGTCCCTTACAGCCTGCCAGGAAGCTAAAGGACATCAGAAGCTTATCAGGTTTCTAGCATCTCAAGCTTTCTTCAGTCATGCATTCATCTTCCTTATGACTTCTTCCAACACTGATAATTTGCAAAAGGCTTGCAGGAACAGGAAGGAGGGAGGGAGCAAAAGGTGTCCCCACATCTTTCATCATCAGTAGTTTTTATATTCCGACAGTAAGGAAACGTAACTAACAGCTTAGCATACATCACTCTTGATGAACAGTCATCAGCAGGCACACAAGAAAAACACAGGGGGAACGCTCTGAAGATCAGTGGTGCAATTTAGGGATTGGGAGCTGGGAAGCCACACACACTTTAGATGCCTGACAAGATTCTGCACTAGCGGTTCTACAAGGATGCTCGCAATGATTAATTCATGCTTTACTGCTGTATTACTACATCTGCAGCAAGTTAACCTCTCTGCCTCAGTTTTAACTTCTGCAAATTACAGATTATAATTACCTACAAATTATGGGCTAGGGATTAGTTAATATTTTAAAGGGACCTAAGGCTCAAAAAGGCACAAAATTGCCACTGACTATTGAGGGGGAGAAAAAAAACCATTTTGTATGATGCCCATGAAAGTGTAATTTAATACTGTATGAAAAGAATGCACCCAGATTTGTATGTGAGACATACTGAAATAAAAGGAAAGAAGAAAATAGAAGCCTTTAAAGATAAATAGGAATTGTGAAAAGAAGTATACAGCTTGCTCAGAGCCCTATAAATACTACGGATTTATGAAAAGAACAACAATAATATTATCCTAACTCCTGACCACGCTTAGATATGGCTCCACAAACAGGTTCCACCTGGGAGGTTAAGTGTGAGTCTACAGCATATTTACTACTCTACAGTAACTACCCACATGCATGCTTTTACTGCCCAGTAAATACAAGGCAGCTTATAACACATTCATGGTTCAGTTCATGTAAATTCAACTATATCTGAATCTCAGAATACTATTATTAAAACACATGTATTTGAGGTAATAACAACAGCAGGTCCTGTATGACACCAGCAAACAAAACCTGAAATGAAATTCAATATAACATAATGTAAGGCAATGCAAGATGATGTGAAAATGGCCTTACTGCAGATCTATGTGCTGAACAGCCATTTAAATCTTATTATACCCGATCATATTGCACTATTTGGGCACATTTCTAGATAGTATAAAGAAACATTATGCCTAGTACTGCTAATTCCCCACACGTAGCAGATGGTTTCACCGTAGTGAAAAATGTGTGTTTCAAAATCAGACCCTATGTAGGGAAGGTAATGATGGAAACCGTGGCATCACATTTCAAAGATGCAGAGCTCAGTTTGAAAAAAAAAGAAAAAAAAGAAAAAAAGCCAAATGCTACACAGGCAGAGAATATGGCAATGATTTACTGAAACTTCTGCAACAAGTAGAAGAGCCAGAAGTGAGATGCTGATGCTTTCCTTCCCTTTATCATGTAAGGGAGAGCAGCTGCACAGAGCACAGCTAAGACATGGGGCTCCAAACAACAAAGTTATTTTATGCGCCTGGGGTATCAGAAAAGTAGAACTACCAGCTCCAGTGCTAAAGGAAAGCTCAGTAAGCATGACAAGCAGCAATGCCACATCCATAACCTAGTGAAGGCAACAAATACCTTTCTGAATACCCCAGGCAGCACAGCCATATCAAGTTCTGGCTCCACTGGACCCCAATGCAGAAACATCTGGTGTTAGAGGAGACGCAGCAAACTTATTCCTAAGAAATTTCTCTATAGGGAAAGAATTTGTCAGCTATTTCTGTTAGGAAATAAAGAGGGCAAAATACATACTCAAGGCAAAATAAACCATTTCTGTCACAAACTCCCTGCAAGAATGAGATGATTGTTTTATTTGATGGAGACTTGCATTTTGGCTCACAAACATCCTTGTGAGTTTGTCCCACCCTCCCCTGAATGCAACCCTTCCTTGGGACCTGACAGCAATCAGCAGAGGCAGCTGCCTCTTACAGATCATGACCTGAAAAGCAAAGAAAGATGTTTTTGTGCTCCCTTATCATATAAACCTTTAGGCAGACAAACGGGCTTGGCAAACTTCTCACCAGCTCCTGCGAATTTGTGTTCTTTGAGACCAGTGTGAATGAGGACAATCAGGTCCAGGATTTTATGTTTCATATCCAAAGTTCAAAAGGAATTAAAGGAGCATGAGGTTTGGGATGGGGGAGGACAGGGAGGAGTTGGGGCACGGCTTTTCCCCCAGGTACCTTCAAAGAGACTGGCAAAAGACTGCATTGTTTATTCCACCCCTGACTCCTGGCCCAGAGGAAGCCCTCTCACACAGAATTATCCCTGTAGCAGCCTGGCAGGGAGCTGCTCTCTGTGGAGGCTGGGTCTGGTTTCCAAAGTGTGGCTGAGCTGAAGGAGGAGCCAGGCCTGTCACATGAAGTCAGAGGCAGGTTACAAGTTCCCAGAGCTGCCCATGAGTGCAGCGCTCAGTGTCAGCTGTCCTACAAAGACAGCAACAGTTCAAACAGAGGCTTTATTACTTGCAGAAGCTTAATAATTTTTACTGTGATTAGATCCACATGGGATCTGTTCGAGACTTGGTATTTCTGCATTCCCTCTTGGGATGTAAACGAGCCAAAGAGAGAAGATTCACCAGGATCAACTCCCTGCTCTGCCAAATGGAGCACATCCCATATCAGCTCCTTCAATTTCCTACACCCCAGCATCGCAGTCTCTTCCTTCCTCAGATCAGAACCCATACTGAAGGCATGTCAAAGCTTCTCAGGAGCAAAGTTGTTTGTGAAAAATGCCACATTCCCTTAGAAAGTTTCAACGAATTGCCACTTTCTGACATTTGTTTTGTTGAAAACTTTCTGACCAGTTCTGTGAATATAACATTATATGTGCTGCACAAAAATAAACACTTACAGAAAGCTAGATAATACAAATTTGGAAACTTGTTAATTAGAGCTAAACACATGAAACATATGTCAGTTACTGATATATATTAAAAGTACAGTTAAATATAGCAGCAGTTTTTCCATCACTACAGCTATGTAATAGCTCACAAAAAAATAAGAAGTGAGAGGGCAGTATCTTGAGACAGCACATTAGTGTTCATTTTGGTCACTTTATTGGTGTCCCATGTGTATGCACTGAAGACAAAACATCACTGCTTTTCATGGACCTTCAGCATGTAAAATGCAAGTATCAATCCTCCCTTCTTTAGCATGGGCAGCAAATCCTGAATCAAAGGTATTTTCTTGGAATTGCTATTACTCAACAGTGAGAAAGCCTGAAAAGTCTTTGGTAGCAACTTATGGCAGGATTTGATTACATATACAGCATCTATTACCTTGGAAGGGGTGTTTACTATCTATAGAGCCTAGTATTGGTACTTCATCAGAAGTTATAGACACTTTCCTTCAAAGTTAAGAGAGAAATAGGTATATAATAAAGGGGAAAATATCAGTTTTAAAGTGAAGGATGCAACACATCATCCACAGAAATGGGCCAAACAGCCTCTTTCTGTAAGTGTCATTCTTCACTGGGCAGTAGCCAAACTCCTCATGCAGGTGGAGAAAAGATGACGAATTGTCTATGCTGGGCTCTGTAGTCAGTTCCCAAAAGCAGACTGGCCCCCTGCACCATCAGCTTTGCCACAGGCAGGGAGCAGGTCTGTCTGGAGTCAGGCACCACAAGACCCTGCAAGGACATGCACGGCTACCTCATTAGAAACTCCTCAGCCAGGCTGAATGCAGCCCAGGCAAAGACATATTTTTACACTGGTGAGCAAATGTATTGGATACACTCATTAGAGCATGGCTATCAGCAGGAACAAAACCCAGAACTTTCAGCTACAGCCATGCAAGTTACTGCCTCCAGCCTCAAAGTAAAAACTCACAAACAACAAAAACCCACCAACAAAACGCATCCACCAAAAAAAAAAAAAAACCAAGAAAAAAACCACAAGGAAAAAAAACCCAAAAAAACCCCCAAAAAACAAAAACCCAAAACCCCTACACAACCCACAGATACGTCTGATCTAGTGTCCAGCAAAACAAAAACAAATACACTGAAAAATGACGGCAGAATAAAGACCCTTAAGCCACAGATATTCTGGTCATATTTGCTAACTAACCTGAGAATCTCATTGGTATCCCACAAGGTGGAGTTTGCCCTTTCCCCATCAAAGCTTAGCTAAAAAGTAGAAGCAATCAATAACCCTTCCAAAAGAGATACCATTTTCTGCATGCATCAGGAGTTTCCTAAATCATTTGTATACTACACTTGGATTTTCTCCTCCCTGTGCCCAGAGGCTAAGTTCTCATTACACTAAGGGGACTTTAGGAAATCTGAAAGTGTTCATAATATGAGGTGGGCTGTTTCTATCATAGTAATGACTTTCCTGCATTTAGATTTTACAAACCTAAAACAGATATGCATATAAGAAAATCAAATGCTATAAAGTGAACTTGACACTCCTAACTAGTAGCTAATGAATTTCTTTGATTATACTAAAGAGAAAAGTTAAAAATAGTAATAGAAAACTATTTGTTCCTATATAAATAATTAATACTGCAGAAGAAACCCTCTTTGAAGTTTTATCACATTTCGTCCTTGCTGAATAGCCGTGGCTTCAGCAGCTGCTACATGAAATGTGACTGTCACTACAGTGAATAAATAAGTAAGCAGTGCTATAATGCAGCTGCCCCTGGTAACAGCATTAGTATAAAGCCTTTAGTGGTCACCACAGACCAAACCAGAATTGCACTCTAACTTCATAAAAATATGCTTTCATGTCACTGAACATGCTAGCCCATAGACTATAAAGATCATGTATTAGAGCTTATCACTGATTTTTCCTCCTTCTTCAGAATCGTTGCCTGCTTAGTTTGGTTTCTGCCCTGTAAGACATATCTAACAAAAAATATATTTAGGTCCTTTTCCCCTCTGGCCCACTCTTCCAGTACGAAAGAGTTCCTCTTGTCTCTCCCTACAGCCAGCGCTACCTCAATCCCTCTTTCCCCCATGTGTTGTAACACAACCCTCACACACTGTGAGCAAACACAGGCTCTGGAACAATGCCCGAGGGAAAAGGGACAAGGTAAGATCAACTCCCTCATCCGTGCTGGTCTGCAGATTTCATCAGAATAGTGATTTCAGGGGGGGAAATATCCTGTTAATTTTACTAGGAAACTCCAAGAGCAACAGACCTACACAGACGGACAGCAGTGTAATAAACAGAAAGTTGGCAGCATGAAAAGAACACCAGTTGCTGACAAACTATTTTTATTACAATTTTAAGTCTGAATAGCTTGTACTTTTAATTTTTTTTTTTATTCTCCCATAGGTCTCAGTAACATACAATCACAAGTCTTCAAGCCAACTGATTTCCTTCGTAGACAAGCTCTTTTCATAGAAATGAAAGATGATTCTTTTATAAGGTCACCCTTAGAGAGCTTGCCCAAATAGAGATGAAAACGTTAACAAGGGCCTGCTCTGTATTCTAGAGAAAAATAATATTTGAAAGGAAGGAAAAAAAAAAAATCAGACAAGCAAGAGCTAAGTGGGAAGTCTTTCTATCTACCCATTTAGCACTTCTGCAAACAAGTTGATTTAGTCATCTGCAAGCTTGGCCATAAGCTCCCTGCAGGAATTATACCTCATGCATATACAAGCCCCAAAGAGTTTTGTTCAAGGTTTAATCATATGACAAAAATATCACCTGTTTACTGTATATGCTACCTCAAGTTATAACATCACATTTTTTAAAAGGTCAAGGAACCATCCAGTGCTGGCAAAGTGACAGAAATAATTTAAAATGTTCAATTCAGCACTTATTCAGGATATTCTCACAAAGAAGTGGAAAAAAAAACCAAGGGCAGTTATGAAGGAAGGTGTGAAAGTGTGCAGAAGTATAAGGATTAAAGAGAGGAGCAGGACTAATATATCAAATACTAAATTCAAATGAACCATTAGGATTTCCTCCTTCCTGCATTGCAAGAATGTTGACAAAAAGATCTAGAATAAGTAAGTATCTGTGTTTTCTGAAAGGAACCATTTCATCTTGTTGGGGGATTTTTTTGTTTCATTTTTTGACATTGATGGTTACTATCCTTCCCTCTCAACATCATTTCAGGTCTCGGTAGGAGTGTGGCAAGTACATCTAGCACATCTTTAAAGTACTTGATTTGCTTGTAACCTCATACCACTTCTGTTTCAGCCTTTCCTCTGTCTTACTTTGTAGTCTAGAAAGATTATGAGAAACCTAAGGAGGCACAGTCATGAGCACAGCACCTCAAAAGCTGTAGAATGGAGGGAAACAGCTGATTTGTCTCAAAAAGCATCCTTTTCCTCTGCAATTGCATCTCAATTTCACCTATCCTTGGGGAGCCTTGTTCCTTTTTATAAAGGAAAATAGCTCAAACTAGGCAAGTCAGTAAATGGTTTATACACCATAGCTACTACCTAAAAAGTTGGTCGAAACTTCCTCAGACTTAGGAGCCAGCTCTCTCAGAGCATGGTCCAACACCACACAGCAGTGCTCAGGCAGCTTTATGAAAGAATATAGAAAAATACACACATTTCCCAAAAAGCCCACAGGTGAGGTCAGGAAACAGTACCGACGAAATAAAGGCAGGGTATGACTGCTGAATATCATTTTCCTCCTCAGCTGACAGACAATCCAGAGGGAAACTTTTTGCTGCACGTCACCTCAGGGCTTTGCGGTGGTACAGGAGGTGCCAAGGCCAGCAAGGCTTCCCCGACATGTGCACTTACTCCCCACCCACCAGTTATTTGTAGTGCAGGATCTCCAAAACATTTGCTTAAACAATTATGGGCACTGTGAGACTACATCCAAATAAAACTGAATTCTTCACATATTACTTAGAGACTTGAGGAGCAAAACAATTATACCAATCCCAAAGAAAAAAAAAAAAACCACAAAACCAAAAAAAACACACAAGAGAGCCCACAAAAGAGAGAAACAGAAAAAAAACATAGCCATTTTCTAAATAGGCACACTCTGGAAATGGCTGAATTACATTCAAACTTTTTTTGGAGAGAACAAAAAGAGTCCAATTCAAGTCGAAAGTTTTTTTCAAGTTGAAAAATTCACACTCAACAGGTACAATGAGACAACACTATAAGAAATAAGTCATGATATGAGCCATAAGTTTGCCCTTAACACCTATGTAATGCCAGGTGCATATTTTATATCACTGCACAATATAGCTGCAGTAGTAGACAACCACATCATAGAGGGATCTTGAGCTGTGGCTCTGACCCACAACTGTACAAAGAACCTCCCTGATGCCTTGGAGTGGCTACCTAGAACAGAGGCTGGATGGACAAGATTAAGAGAATAAGAGTAGGTAGGAAAAAGTCAACATCCCCTCCTCTGTTTATCTTTCAAGATTTTAGCATTGTACGGAAGACAGAGAAAAGCCATCATGTACCAGCCCACCGTCACTAAGCATCCTTCAGGAAAGCCTGACCTGGATAAGAAATGCTGCATTTCCACCATATTTTCCTTCTCTCTCGGACATTTTTTCCTCCTCAGTCTCCACTCCATTGGTTGAAAAGGAAATAACTTTTAAGTACACTTTGGTTTCAATTTGTGCCCTCCAAATTGGGTCTTAAATCAGAAAGAGGAAAGTGAAACCAAATCTCTCCCACACTATCCTACATGGTAAGCAGTACACAGAAGCAACCAGCCAGCTCCGTGTTCAAAAGGCTGAAGGAGGAAGATTTAAACCTGCAAGTATCAAGGAAAAGCCAATCTTTTACATCCATTTTTAGGCAAGCAGCCCAATTATCCAGAACACCTGAGCTAGCAGCTCTCACACTGGCAGTATTGTACTCCCAGTCCTCATGCCTTGGTGTCCAGTTTCATGCCACTACATTTGAAAGTTGTATTGTAGAGCTGCTTATTTAGACTCTTCATTTGGCTTTTGTTGCTGTTCATATCACAAGGTTTCAAGAAATTCCAGATGTACATATTAACAGCACTGGCAGCTTTTCTAGAGCAAAACAAGTATCATCTTTGAGCTGTGCCTAGCAACATCTCACTTTTTTAAGAGTACATCCATATTGCCTGGCATAAAGACAGGGAGCCACCTTGGGCCCAAACTCTCCATTCCCCTAGAGGTATTTACAGATATAAAAAAAAAAAGAAAATCAGAAGGCTTTGTGATTACTCTGTGGCACACTAAGCCTGTAAAACTAAACCCATTTTATTTCATCATATTCAAATCCCCACAGTTCCAGTGAAATTTAATTATACCTTCACTTTGCATAATTAAACAGCCATTTCATGGCTTTCTAAAGCATATAAAATGAGTGATGAGTGTAGTGGTAAAACTTTCAAAAGTACTAAGAGATTTAGGAGGCTACAGGTATGTCTAGACAGCAGCTAACTTGCATAAAAGCAGCAGTATTATTTTGTTTGCCCAGTGGGATTAAGTAGCTCTCCACATATGCCACATTTTAGCAGTTCTACTATTTCTGGTATTTTATCTACCCCATTTACAGCTAGCTCACGTAATTGCATCATGCAGAACAGATATATGTAAGATCCTGGTGATTTATCAGATGTGACTCAATATTTTAGCCACAAAGGAACTTTCAGAAGGTTCATAGTTTGGTGAAGCAGCAGTTATGAACACTCAAATGAACTCTTAGCAATGCTTCATGCCAGTATATTAATTAAGAAACAACATTTTTTCCCTCCCTCCACACTGAAAAATCACGTATAATGTGACATTTTTTATCTCATTTTGTATATTCCCTGAAAAACTTCTTAGATCAAATTCACCATATTTTAGATTTCTTCTTTCCTGGTTTTCTGTGCCATGTTCATCCTTGTGGTATCCAAGTCAGCTGTTCTTAACTCATTCCTCTTTGAGAACAAGTGGTAATGAGCTGTGGTATCTCTAAGAGCAGAGCATAAAAGCTTTTTCTAACTTTTTTCCTTTTGGAAAACTGGTGTTTTGTAAGCAGCTAGAATAGGATTCACACATATCAAGAAGTATCTATTTTTTTCTCTCTCTCATTCCCTTGTCTTTTCAAAGAGACTGTCTTTGCTGATAGAATGGTTTCTGAAGCTAAAGGATGCATCTTACAGAACCCTTTCTTTATACAGCAGCACAGGTGATAGGGACTTTCAGTCAACACACTGCACACAGAACATAATTAACAACAGTCTGCTTTGAGAAGGTATTTGCTTCACATACTAGGTGAAAAGTAATGGTTTTTACCATTCTCAGAAACTCTACAAAAAGCCTTCACTACATCCAGAATGCTACCACTTTATATGCAAAATTATTCAAATAAAGCAACCAAGGATAACATGAGTTGATTTGCCTATAGCAGACTTTTCTTTTTAATTCAGTCTTGTTTTAAGAAGTCAGTAGGCCATAACTTAAGATAGCATTTCTATGTCCAATACATAATCTTATATCTTGTATGAAAACCAGGAAAAACATTAATTAGGAGTCCTGTCTGAAAAATACATCGTGCTGCACTTCAAGTAGTGAAACAGGTGTTTTAACTTATTTTACACATTTCTATTCAAATACAATCCTAATGTAGAATGGTAAAGACTAAAAGGAAAAAAACACAGATGGAGTAATATATACATAACGAAATGTGAAAGTATAAATAATGCAAGCATATGGCATACATGTGAAACTGCTTAGACGATCAGGAAAAGTCAAAAGAAAGCAGCATTCCCCGTTTTAATCTTCAGTCATAAGATGGACAGTCTTCTTGCATTTTTTAGAAAGGCTAGAATAGTCTTTTTTCTTGACAATTACCACACTCCCTAGACAAAACACTTCTTACTTAATTTCTATTACTCAGTGCCTAAAAATGCACCCTAGCTCGGCCCAGTCACTGGAGACTGCGCAGATCACAGCAGTTTTTTGATTTAGCATTTCCAGAGACCCATATGTACCTGATAGCTGTACATAGAAAAGGTCACCTAAGTTTATAGCATACACATGGATAGAATAACAATACAGGAGAGATCTCTACTGAGGAAAAACAACCTTGAAAACCCACCAGATTGCATAAACTAAAAATGTTGCCAGAAGCCAACACAGACAGAAGTAGAAATTGCTGAAAAACAGTTCTCCAACAAACAGCTGACATACACAAATATAAAACTGAATTTTAAGAAAATAAGCAACCTACTTTTTCATGGACAATCCAACTTGAGGAGCTGCAGCTCTAAGCATACCCTGTGATCTTTACAGACCCACTCAGCTGAGGGACCCCTAAATAGCTCTTCTCTCACCTGCAGCCAATTGGACCTTCAGCCGGTTGGTGCCCCAGACCAGCTGCCGTGGCTCACAGGAGCCCCGCTCCTCTGCAGGACGGAGGAAAGCTCACACACCAACACCTCGGCTGCCCCACCACAAGCTCAGTGTTTTAATGGAAATCTGCCTTTGACATCAGTTTAAGCTACACTCCCTGGACTGGCTGACGCACAAGAGCTTTTTTCTTTTGTGCAAAGAGAAAAACACCGTGTACACAAATTTCTTACACTGTTGCTGGGAAATCTGCCACCACCAAAATGTCAGAAGTGTTACATCCATGGCAATAGAGCAAGAGTCTGAGGAGCACAGCCAAGCACCAGGGTCCTTCTCATCCTCCTGCCTTATGTTATGTCCTGCTCTGTGGATGGGGAGGTGACTGCCAGCCATTCACAGGGAATTATGTCCTACTTGCATTTGCTGACTTGCCTATGCCATAGGCAATATTGTAAACTACAAAAGTATCTGCCACCCAGCTTCCTTTTACTCAAGAATGATGGCAGTTAGGACAGGTGGGAAAAGAAAACAGGGAGGAAATTCAGTTGCCTGCTCCAGCAATTTAAGACTAACTCTTGGAAACAAAGCTGTATCATTCCCTGCAAGTGTCATCGCTACAAAGCCAGCAACAAACACAAAGGATTTAAAAAACAATCCTCAGTTATAAATGCACATTGATTTTCAATAAAGCCATTTGAACATTTTTTTGCTTGGACTGCAGGTTGACTGTCACCACTGATTTACAGACAAGATATCTCTATATAATATTATTACTACTATTATTTTGTATGTGTTACGTATTTTTTTAAGCATTTCTACTTCCAACAGTGGGGAAAATAATATGAAAGCAAAAAAAAAAAAAAAGAAGAGAAGAATGCCATTTGATTTTCTTTTATTTCCTGTTGGAATTGCTTGGAAAGCTGAAAGAACACATAATCTTACCAGATAAAGAGGCATTTGTTTTGAAATAGCAACAGAGATCATATTGGCTTTCCACCAGCAATGTTGCTAACAGACTGACCACAGGAAATTAAGAATACACAGCTCTGAGAAAGCTATTCATGATTCATATTCAAGGTGAGTGGCCAGTTTTTTCTTCCTCGTTCAGCAACTTTCCACTACAAAACATCCATATACTAGAAGGCTGTCATGCGAGAGGCAGAGGTCACGCAAAGAAATTAAAGTAATACAACTGGCTGATATAGGTCAACCTGGTGATTGCAGACCTTCCAATTCAGGACTGCCTTAATTTGTTCAGCTATCAAGTAGGATAGCCCCTGAAAGAGCAATCGTGGTAAAAATGCATGAACAGGAACACAGAAAGGATGCAAAGAGCACCTGTTTGGTGATGCTGGATGCTTCACACGCACATCCTGGGAAACACAAAAGGAGGAAACCTAAGAACAAAACTCTTGTCTATTTTTCATCCACACACAGTACCTATGGGATCTGATTTCACTTTCCAAACAGATGTAACTACAGCTGCTTCACTTGTGAGGTGTCTCCTAACAGTGTTGATGAATAGCCCTACATTTATCTCCCAGGGACGTTGATCAGAAGGGAATCTGCCTTGTGCTCCAGATTTCAGTAAAATAGCCTAAAACCACGAAACGCCACAGACAACCAAGGGCTCACCTGGGAGGGATGACGCCGTTGTTATGATTCCTAAATAGTTTTCAGACACTGTCAAAACGAAAAGTGAGCATGAGCTAGGAATGGCTAACAATGACAGAGAGGGTTACATACTGGAGGTAGGTCTTTCAAGCTGTGTCTTCTCCGGGTGCTCAGGCCCTCGGCTCTTTGCCAGGACCCTGCAGTGAGGGCTGAGAGCCTGCCTGGCCTGTGTTAGAGCCAGGAATCTACAGTCATCAGTTCGACATTTCACCCATTACTATCAATATTTAATATTAAATATTTAGTGTCAATATTTGACAGGGGTAAATGAGACGATCCGGGTAATTGTAGACTTCCCAGCCCTAGCTGAAACCAGAGGAAAATAAGGAAGAATTTGATACAGAATGCAGTTTAAAAAAAGTGATGAAAGGTGGTGTGATGTCAGATAATGTGGGTTTATGGAGAAATATAGAACTTTTCAAGCAGTTGTTACCTTTCTTAAGAAAAATACAAGTTTTGGTGAGAAGGACAACATACTTAGCCTTCTGTACGGTATTTGACTTGCTAGTCCTGATAGAGGAGATCAAATAAGGATGCAAAGGGTCAACACAGCACTTAATGTGTTAAAAACNGAGATCAAATAAGGATGCAAAGGGTCAACACAGTCAGCTTTTTAACACTTAATGTGTTAAAAATAGGCAGTCAGGTTTCACGTTAGTAATTTCAAGAAACCAGTCATACTTGAGAAGTCATCACAAAGTAGGTACTTATAGGAAGGACCCCAAGGATCTGCCTCTTGGGCATACACTGCTGACACTTCTCCTCAGGACACGAGAGAAAATAGAGCCTTCCCACTGAGAAAGGCTGTAGAGCTGAAGATCAGGGAGGTGGTCAGAAACAAAAACCCATCTTTGCTACAGAGCATTCAAGGAGTCACACGCATTTCAGGACAGACAAATGTACATGTCAAAAACCACTGACAGTCTAAAAACAAAGAGTGAAAATCAAAGTAAAAAAAATAATAATAAAGATATTTAAAAAACATTTCTTCAGGCATTGGCTCCCACATTTCCTCCTCCTTGTGGTGCAGCTAGTAATCATGCAGCATGGGGCTGGCTAGTTGTCTATGCAGAGTTAGTTTTCCGTTTGTAAATTTTGGAGGCTTTAAATAAAAACACCGAAGAAAAGGTTCCAGACATTATGTGGCAGTCCCAAGGCTCCAGCTAGCTAACATAAGGGGAAGGGAAACAAGAGAAATCCCCCAGGAGATGCAGAGAGGATAAAAGGGAATGTTACTTGTTCCAGAAAGTGCCACACTGATGACCATAGACTTGTCATTGTTCCTGATGCTGTGGAAAAGTCGTAGACGCAGAGGGTGTCCCCGCGTGTTGCCTCATCATTTTTGACAAACGAGCTCTAGGTAAGAAATGACAGGTCACAGAGTGGACCGAGAAAGTATCCTTCCTCAGTACAGCACCTCAGTATGTGGTTAAAGTATACCTCTGCACTTGAAGTGTGCCTGTGTTGCCTGCCTCTGATTTTCGTGCTGAAGAATGATGGCTTCGAGTACGTGCTTATATCAGTGTCAGAATCCTTCGCTTCTTGGCTGAGCAATTAGTGTCAAGTCAGGGAAGGGGAGCATATTTTTATTGTGAGAACATATGCCCAGAGAGAGTAGGACTGAGCCCAAAAATCATCAAATGTGGTCCTGAATGTTGCCTGAGGGTAAATTTCAAGTTGTGTCAACTTGGCCCACATTCGAAGGAGTAACTTCAGGCAGACAGGCGGGAGTAACCTGCCAGCCCTGAGAGCCATCCATTACGTCCTCCCTGACACAGAAGGAAGCAGGTTAATTTTGATTCAGACAGCCCAGCAAAATCCTACTTGTACAAAGTGAGCCATTCTTCAAGGCTTGTTTTGAAAGGCTTTTTTTTATAATGGTTAAATAACTATTTGTTTTTGTGCTGTTATCAATCATCGTGGTGAACGGCCAGTGATAACTGAAAAAATTGGATGTGTTCAGAAAGGAAGAATACCTGGGGACCAGGCTATAAACATCCCTCAAAAAGAAAGCATCCTCCGTGGAAAGCTGATTTTCATTCTTTCCAAACACATATCCCAGACACACTGGCACTTTGTGAATAAACAGTTTAACTGCTTTAATTAAGGAAATAAAGCTAAGCCATCACATCCAGCTAAGCTAATGTGACTTCTGCTGAACAATAAGGGTAAAAGCATTGTTCCCTGAAACTTGGACGAGATAGAATTTTACAAACTATTTATTTTCTAGTCTGTCCATCATCACTCTTGTGTGAGAACAAGCTCGTGGTCTCCTCTGTACTGAAACCCACTGAGCTAGAAAATGTAAAGACTAGTCATATCTAGTCATCAATCCCTGTTAAAACAACACTTCAGGAGATATCCAGTAAAAAATGTCCCTGTTTTAAAAGCTGAAGTCTGATATCACCATTCTCCCCTCTCCCTCCTCTTCTTTTTGAGCCATACAGTAAGTTTCAGCAATTTCAGAAGGAACTGAGTCTACTACAATAGCTGAAACTCTGGCAAGAGTATCTAATTATGGAGAAGGAAATGGCAGTGCCCTAGGTTTCAGTGCTTGCAGGCAAAGAACAATGCCTCATCCTTTAAAAATAAGCAATGAAAGAGTAATACTCTACATATTGTATAGGGAAGTTCTAATTAAAGAATCAAAAAATATTTATGAATGTAAGTACGAAATCCACAAGAGCATTAGGAGAATTTCTCAGCATAGGCAACAACACCAAGGCAAAAACATCCCTGACAGGCATGACCAGTGTGTCCTGGAGACTTCCAGCAAAATGTTTATTCCCTTTAGTAAGAAACCAGCCTGGAGAACCTCTTATCCAGCACTGCAAAGTTGAGGGGCCAAGACCAAGCTTAGAGTTTGGGCACTAAATAAAAAGATAACAAATTTTCAAGTGTAATGAAAATAGTTTCTGTAAGGATTTAAACATGCCTTCATGGCATGAGCCCCTAGCCTTGGGCTTCCTCAGCATGCAGGAGCCACCACAGCCTGTGAGCTACACCCCTCCACAGCCCTACAGTGTTTGAGTGGATTCCAATATCCATGCAGCTAGTCCAGAAAAGCTCCACCTGCCCAGAGCATCTCCCTGTTTGTGCGCAGATCCCTACTCTCGGGTTAGCTTAGACAAGTTTACATGAACTGTAGCTGCACCTTTGAACTTCAGTGTAAGTATAAGAAATTAGCTGAGGTGACATGCACAGCCAAGGCACCCCTTGGTGCTGCTAGGGACACTGCTGGGACATCTGTCCTCTGCAGCACGTGCATCCCCAGAGAGATGCCTTTGTCGCCCCTCTTTCTGACCTGAATCTCTCATGTCACACCTCCTGGGGCACAACAGAGGAACCTGGCCAGATGTTTCAATTTCCTCATATTCACAGCTTTGATTGCATTAGACTAGACAGCATTTCTCCACTGGCACTACCCGGGGGTAATGTGAAATGAGTTATGAACATTATCCACTCTGTGGTGTACATATCTGATGCCAAGGAAACCTTAATGGGGTCAAGTGGAATTTCATGCTTGAAGAAGCTCATATGCTTGGACATGACCCAGCTTCAGAAAATGAGATGGGTTTATGTCTGTACAAAAGCTTTGGAGATGTAGTTCCTAGTAGAAAGTGACTGCTGTGTAAGGAAGCCTGGCATAACCCATCCCAAAGGAGAGTCCTGCACATGGAGGCAGCTTTTTGTCGTTTACATCACAAATTGTTTGGCACATTAAATGGCTCTTATTCTTTCTGAAAGAGTGACTACAGCAGCCTAGCATGTTTGGTTCATTTATTGAAATGGATAACCCGATCTACAAAGGAAAGAAAAATAATATGAAGTTTCGCTTTCGAGCAGGTGGTAACCATGACTCACCTCTTCACATGATCTCAGCATTTCAGTTACTTAAGAGAGAGCAGAGGACACATCATCTCTTCTTGAATCAAAAGCTGAAGTTTTGAGAAAATCCTCTAAATTGTTGAGTGAGTAACAGCATGAGTGAAGCCTCACTCCTGCGCACATCTCTCCCCAAGGTGAGTGCCCGCAGGCAGCTCTGGTGTTTGATCCGGTTTAACACAGCGCTGCCCTCGCTGGTGTATCAGGAAGGATTCCAGATGCCCTATTTAAACACGTAAGGACACGATGCCTTTGAAATCTCCACCCTCGGTCAAAGCAGGCTGACATTGCCCGAACCCAACAGGTTCAGAAGTGACAGGGACAGGGGAGAGGGAGAACAGTCAGACAGAAAGAGAGACCGCATAATATCTCATTTTGTTGAGAAATCAGACTAAAAATCATTAGCTAATTAAGACGATCATTTTTGCAGTCGAAACACAATATGCTAGTATTGACTGCTATATGCATAATCAATAATAATATTTAACATTGCAGTAGCACTTTTTGCATGCAGCGTGCACTGATTTAATCACTGACCAAGCAGTACAGAGGATGAAATTCTGATGTCTGCACAGCTTTTACATAACGACAAGGGAGACTTGTCTGATAAAGCCTGGACTAGAAGGAGTTAACATGGAGTGCACTCTTATCATGAAAGAATGTGTAATTGTCTTAAGAAAAAATATATTTATTTTCTTTTAAGCACAGTTGCTTGCCCAATATGCACTCCATTACATCTGCGTGCCAAAGATTTGATCCAAGCCCGCTCAATCAGCTACATTTATTAAGTTTGCTTTGTGTAAATTTGTGGATTTAATAACAGAGGAACTTTGGGAGCAGAGTGTCCAGCAATCCATTTACTGCTGGCAGAGGCCGGTTGCCACATGCTTCAAAGGAAAGCACAAGAAACTCTTTGTAGACTTGTAGGGAATAGCCTGTTCAGAGAAAAAGACCTAATTAGCCAGAAGATGGCTTGTACCCTGAAGCACAGGAGGCATTCGATGGTAATTAAATACAAAGAAAATTAGCATGTAGTTCATGAACCACACAAGCAAGACGACACAATGCCTGGTAGCACTGAAGTGAACTATTCTGGACGCCTAGAAATTAATACTTTTGTTATTACTGTGACCTTTTCCTCAGCCCCAATTTAAATCTGCAAGAGAAGGAGAAGGATGAGCTTTCAGGAGCAACTGCAAGAGAAGCCAAGACTTGCCAGCAACAAACATGGTGTGAGGAAGAAGCAGAAGCAGCAACTGCTGCTCGACCCTGACCTGGCACCCAACGGGACAGGATGCAGGGAGCTGCCCTTGCGCCTGCTCTCGCTCAAATCCTGTGGGAGACACGCCAAACACAGCACCAGATGGTTCTCACTTCGAAGAAAAAGGTGGAAAGGATTCCAAACAGCAGCTGAAGTTATTCAGGGAAAAAGAAAAAACAAACAAATGAATGCATCACGAAGGAGGACATCAGTTAGAAAACATGCCAGACAGGCTGGATGGGTGCAGGGAATGACAAGGAGAGATGTAGAGAAAAGCAATTGAAATGTGAATTTCCTACTGTACTCCAGTAAGGTCCTATTAGAATCCTGAACAAAGAGACGTAGAAAGAGCCAGACATGCAGGACATCGCAGGCAGGAGCCTGGCAAGCAAATTAAAAAGAGGCGCTGGAAGGATGAGAGACAGGTAAAATGATTTTGTCAGTATAACATGAGAGGTAAAGTGTGAGTGATACAGACCATGAGAATAACAATAGCATCTCAAGTACAAACAGATACTCCTCCCCACCAACATACGAGGCATTAAAGAGAAGTATCAGCGGATATAAAAAAGATGTGCAGAGTGAATTGAAAACTGTGTTAAAGACTGCAGTGTTTGCCAACAGGTTCTGCCAGCAGGGCATGTCAGGTTGCTCCCAAGCTCCCATGCTCCCAAGCACGTCAGGTTTTTTCCAAGCCAAGCTACATTTTGCAAGGATGGGACATACGTCTGGAGGGAGTGTGGGGGGTTCCATCTTTTCCACCTGCCTCAGCCTACAAGAATCTTTCCTTTTGAGCCATAATGTCTCATCACAATGTCCCCACACAGGTTTCTCTCTTCTCCCTGTCACACCTGCACCAGAGGACCTTGCACTTCATGCTATGAAACTCATCCCACTTCTATATTTCAGTGTGCACAGTGAACTGTTTCTGCTCATGTAACAGTCTAATCCTTGTCTCTACTGAAAGTGCCTCCTAATTTTTATCATTGTATCTGCTCAAGAACATTGATTTTTTTCAGCCCTGCTATTATTTTTTAAACTGTATATCAGTTCTCCTTTGGGAGTCCCTGTGAAATACATCCTCCTACTCTCAGGTCTCCTGTTTTTCCTTTGCAATTAAACTTTTATGTTTTAGTTCCTTGGCATTACTTACAGCCTGGGATGTGATTTCAGACCCTTTTTCCGTGTGAGCATTTCTCTGGCATTTGACAAGTGTCCCAGACAAGCCTCATAACCCCTGCGAGCAGCAATCTTGCTGGGTGAATATCCTTCCTGCTTTGTGGACAGTCCTGAAACTTTGGAAGAGGAACAAAGGTGAATTTCAAAATCTCAGTATTTTTCACAAGAACACAATTCCTACGTCATTTCAATTTTCATCATTTATAAACCAAGCAACAAAACCCGAGGGCGCTGGGGAGGCAGAGCGAGGTGACTACACTGCCAGACCTGGCAGACGGCTGTGTTCATGCTCCTGGTATCTGATACAACAAAGGCACACTCAGCTAATCCCTGCTGGCAGCTACCATTTCAGCTTCTGCTTCTAGTGGCAACACAAGGCAGCTAATATCCCTTTAAATGCCTGGGAGATTCATGTGAAAAGAAATATGGGCACCTAACGGGAAAAAAAACACTACAGAGCCATAAATCCCAAGTTAAATTAGGAAACACCTAGTACAGTATTGCAGGCAAAAGAAAAGTGAATATATGTGTAAATGGTGATGAGCTGCATGTTTACAGGCACTCGTCTTTAAGCAAGATACCTTTCGTCTTTAATAAACACACACAGCTTTTTATATATGCCAATGCAGACAAACAAAGCAATCAATAATCCTGCTCAAACAGTAGATGCCAAGCCTGAAATTTCTTTTCGGGAGTTTATCAAACTATACATGTGAAAGCCATAATGCCATCTTAGAAAGCTATTCAGAAATTAGGAATGACGCAGCCAAGGCATTAGAAGTGCACAAAAAAGCAGAACCCACCTTAAGTATAAAACGACTACAATAATTATTTGCCTGTTATTCAGACTCTCTCCTATAGACGCTTATTTGTCTGCACTCTCTGCAGGAAACCAAGGTCTGGCAGCTAGGGGTTCCAGCTTATCTCAGTTCCTCCCTGCAGGTTTGGATGCAGACCCCACAGTCAGTTCCTGCATCGAACAGCTCCAAAGTCTGAGGTAGGCGGTCCAAAGCCAGCCTAGCCTAAGCCTTAACAAGAGCTGACCTCAGCTGTGGCTCAGCTCATCCCTCTCCCACGTTGGTATTAGTCTGGGTATTTTCAATCACAAGCTGGAGACCCCAGAGTAACAGGATTTTCAAAAAGCCTGTTTTATTTAGAGCCACAAGACTGGTGAGAATGGAGTTCTCTTATGCGTAGACCCTATGCTCACTCTCTCATGCCTCTTCCTGCAGGTCCATCCCAGGGCCAGCCTGCTCCTCTCATTCCCACTCTCAGGGCAGAGCAGCAGCTCTCCAGCGCACAGCTCGGGCTGGGAGGCCCAGGCAGGCTGGGGTAGAAAGCCGGCATGAAGCCTCACGGCTTTCACACCAACCGCTTGCCGGGCAAGGCACAACCTGCTTCTACCTCCTTTCTAACCCAAAAAACAGTTTACATCAGTTTACATTTCCAAGGCTATCATGGCAAGGAAAAGTGCCAGAAAGTTCCTTTTTTTGAAATGAAAGCCTGCTTTACACGTTTAGCTCCTCCAAACAAATGCAGCCTACACCATGTTTTGAGAGGCCCGAAGTCTAGCTCTGTCCAAGTGAGAGAAAAACTCGCGGCCTAAATCTTCTCGAAATACATGTTGAGTGCCTGTGATTACCAATGGAAATGTGCCATAACACACATCAATCTAATTTTGGAAGCAAAATATCCAACCGGATGGCATATTGCTAATTTTCCTCTCCTTCCCTGTGATTCCCTGCAGACCCCGTCCATCTCTGCGCGTCCGCAGCCGTCAGAAGCACCGCCTCCGGTACGCGGAGCATTCGGGCACTCCGACAGCAGCCAGCCCTCCTGATCCGTGCCAGTGCTGCCGAAGGAGGTCTTGATGAGATTTACACACTACAGGACTTGGTGCTTTCTTTTCTCTCCCTCTCCCCAACCACATCTCTGCAAAATGTCCCAAGCCATTGTTGCCTGTTTCTGTCACTGTGCCATTAACCTAATTAGCAACAGGAAACAAGAAATCAAGAGAGTGTTTAGTATGCTGAATTCCCAGAATGATTTGCTGCAGCTTTTGTCTGTACACAACAAGAGGATGTCATAAGAAGAGAAAAGCTGGAAGTTTATCTAAATTAATCTCTTGGAATCAGAAATAAGAAACAAATATAAACACTCAATAGAAAGCCTTATTAATTTCTGCATTAGCCTTGGGTTTGATTTTTTGTGAGAAAAAAAGTATTTACAATGTGTTAAACATTCAATATTTAAAATTTCAGCATTACGCAACCTGTAGTTACATAGCAGAGATATTAAAATATTAACACCTTGCAATTTTTTTTCCTTTTGAGGAGCTGGCCATGACTCTTTTAGCATGTATTTGCCCGGTTTATCAAGTTTAACAATTGTGGTGTGTCTCTGGACTATAGGGCTAATGTAATTAAATCCTATTAACACATCAGGAATAAAATCCTTTAATAGGCACATGAGGCTTTGAGAGGCAGCTCATTCCTGAGCAGATTTAATATCCTTAAATTAAGCAAGTGTGAATGGGAGGATGAATCTTATTAAAAACTTAAATCTGATTATATTTGAAAATTATTGGTTTCTTAATGTAATAAATTATCCAATACAGACTAGAACAAATAATATATCCTAGCTTCACATAACTCCACTCTATAACAAGTGACAAACGAAATTAAGAATGACTGTGGGGCAAAAAGGAAGGTCTTTTTATAAAAGTCATTTTGCATAATGAAATACTTAAATCATTTTAACAAACACTGGGGGAGGGGATGGAAGATATATATGCAGATGAGAGCATTAGAACAGAACTCATTTTTCCTCTTCAAAAAGGAAACTCAAAGACAGTCGGATTGGGGTTTTTTCCTCTAAAAATGCCATTCTGACGAATTTGTTGTAAATTTTGAAAAGAAAAGATGAAGCTTATGTTGGTGGGAGCTGATTCCTTTTCCAGAAGGCTAATGCAAATGTAAACCATCTGCCACACATTCTGCTGATAAAGCTGTACTTCCGAACAATGGACCAACGGCACTGGAATACTAAAACATTAACTCAACATTAGGAAAAAGTTTTGAAAGAGATTATAACTTCCATAAGATAGAGGTATTTTTACTGCCCCTTCATGCAAACATAAATTATTTGTGATAGATAGATAGATAGATAGACAGACAGACAGACAGATCTATATATACACACATTTTCTTATGTAACATGTATGGGGCATAAATCAGGAATACTGAGGAAGAGGTACGGGAGTCAGTTAATGGGATCCTCTGCTAAGGTATAAATCACATTGAATCACTTATGTAAACAGAAATACCTCAAAGTTTATGAACAGCATTGCTACTTTAAATGAAAGCTGGAATTGCCATTAGTCTCTGAACACGATTAGGTCTCTCCCTTTCAACATGGGGGCATTTCAAACCCTTAGCAAGTAACAGCCAAGCAAGCGGTAGCTGGACAATCAGTAGTCTGAGGTCTTTACTCAGGACAGTGGAGACCATCCAATCTCTAATAAATCCAATGGAAAGTCCCAGGAGATTCTTAATCTGGTCCTATGTGACACATTTATGAATGGAAAAACTGGGTATCAGAAAGCTTTACTTTCAAACCAGAGTAACCAAAACAATTTACTGTTAATGCATGCAAACAAAAACAGTTGACCTAAAGAAAACACCACAAAAATATCTTTATGGAGATAAAAACTACACAATTGATTAAACAATGTGCCCCAAAATGGTTTCTTAAACTACTTTGATGATTGTAGACACCAATATAAGAATTTCTAGTGAAAGGATTTATGATATTTCTATCGTATAATGCAGTAGCTTAAAAGTTTTGCCCTATTTCAGCACAGTAAAATACTCTCAAGTGCATTTCAGGCTTAGCATAGGGCACCATATATGTATTCACCACAACAACAGATCAGGATATAAAGTAATCTGATCTTAAATTGCTAACGATTTAACCAGAAGACTTCAATATCCAGTAGTTCACATAACTATGTTAATTATCAAGCTGGGGGCGGAAGGCCAAAACTGTATAATCACAAGTTAAAATTTCTCTAAAATGCAACACCAGTAATGCAAGAAAATAGCAGATACCTATGTGTTGAATACACAAAATAGGTTATGCTAGAATAAACAAAGTAACTCTCCTCCTCCACCACCTTTGGTAGCCAGTACTCATTTCTCTTTAAATCTGAGGCAAAAAAATCCCAAGAGTTCTGGTTGTTTCTTAGATGGATGACAGATTTTGTTCTAATTAATCTAGAGCACTGTGTATAGAAACGACTGCAAAAGCAAACATGTCTATTAACAAAAAGCAGTGATTACTGCTTGGCATTTAGCCAGTAACTCTACATAAGCAATGAATTGATGCCTGCAACTGTCTCAGTGCCATATGGGTTCTGCTGTAGCAATGAATTGGATCCAACGCAAGGTTAAGATGTGTCAAATTTAACTGGGGTTTAATTGATACTGGTAAAGAGGCTCTAAATAAAGAAACAGTGTGTGTGCTATTAGAAACAGGATGCATGTCAGCCTACATCCCCCAGCTTGTTGGCAACAAAACTGTGCTTAGAGATCCAAAGGAGTTTCCAAACTCCTTTTTTTTGCCTTTTTCTCTTTTTTCTTTTCCTTTTTTTCTTTTTTGATTAAAAAACAAACAAACAAACAAAAAAAGAGACAACAAAAACTTCACGTTAACAGGTTTACTAGCACTTAATTAGATTGAACGATGGAACGCTAATCAGGTGTACAGTGTTACCAGTTCCTGTTTTTTACATGCTACAGATCTCTTCACAGCAATGCCAGTCATTTTGCCTGGCTGAAGATCCAAGCTAGTATTTCCATTCACTTACGAAGAAGTATCCATAAACTACACAAGTGGCAAGATTGCACAGCTTACTATGCAAGAGCTAGAAATTGTAATGTTACCTCCAAGAAGGATTCTCTTTTCTTGAACAGCAACAAAATACTGCAACCCCTAACACACCTCAGAAGTTACTCACTGTGTATGATGGTTATTTTTGTTCCACTGACAGCTTTGGTGCA
Organism: Cnemophilus loriae; assembly: GCA_013397755.1. Lineage (NCBI taxonomy): Eukaryota > Metazoa > Chordata > Aves > Passeriformes > Corvidae > Cnemophilus > Cnemophilus loriae. Next base: position 668,977 of record VZTF01004787.1, on the reverse strand, counting down.
ATGAGCCTTTTATCCGAAGTGACGTATACACAGAGCCTAAAGACCTGAATTGTTCAGTGGGAGCGGATTAGCGCCCAGCTTGGGCAGCAAGGAGCTACTGGGAGTTATTCCCATCCATTTTATGCTTGGAGTGAGCCAGCAACTGTGGGGTGCTGCAGACAGCCATGCCCGGCTGGCTCCTGCTCTGTCAATGACCCTGCTCCCTCCGTGCTGCCAAATCTCACCCCAAGTGGCAGCACTGCCCGAAAGAAACCCAGCACCAGTCACTTGCCAAGCCCCTTCCAGCCAGCTTCAAAAACACTGCAGTGAGCTGGCTGCATCCAGACCCTCCTCTGCTGTCCAGGCTCAAGACTTGCCAGGCCAGAGCTACCAAAGTGCCACTGTCCTCAGTGGCAAATGCTGATGTTCATAACAACAGCCTCCCTCTGCAGATCTCAGGTGAGGAAAGGGGTTAAAGTGACATAGGAAGAGAAACAGAAACCACTCTTAGGTTTGCAGCTTTCCACAGCAAGGAAGAAGATAGCAACAGGAACAAACTCCCGAGTTTTTCAGTTTTCAGCATTAACTAAATTCTCTGAAAATAAAGATAACTGTCCCTTCAAAACTCTTTGGTTTTTACACAATTAGACCCAAAGACAGTGCCTATAAATAGGCAGTGGGAAGGAACAAAAACCAGCAAGCCAAACTTTCAGTAGTACCCAGTGGAAGTATGAGCAGCAACAGGCACAAACTGAAATACAAGGAATTTCACTTAATCATAAACAAATTGGTTGGTTGGTTGGTTTGGGTTTTTTTTACAGTGGGAGTGATCAAACACAGGAAGAGGTTGCCCAGAGAAGGTGTGGAGTCTCCATTCCTGGCGATCTTTAAAACCCTGCTGGCTACAGTCTGGAGCAACCTGTGGCTGTCGCTGTCCTGAGCAGGAGGCTGGACTGGATGGGCTCCAGACATCTCATCCCAACCACTCTACAATTTGGTGATTCTGTAAATTAGCATCACTTTAACACTGAGACAAATCTCAGCTTTCATGACACAAATTAAAAAAAAAAAAGAAATTGAGAGAGAAAGCTGATAAAATATGGAACGGAGGTATTTTTAACCTGTTTTCCACTTGTTACATTTCCAAAGATACACTGCTTCCTTCTAACTGTTCCTCATGCTCCAGTGGTAGCAGCCCATAAATATCTCTAGTTTCCTTAAAACTGCTTTGATTTACTTTCTTCGAAGAGAAAAAAGAAAGAAACCACCAATGCTGAGACCATACTGAACTGATGCTGGCTCAACTACACCTATCTCCTGTACACTAAATTTTGTTTTGGAATTAGGTCACTGCTTTACCTCATATTTGAGCAATACCTGGCATAAGAAGATCCATGTTGAAAGCCAGGATTTCTAGGCATATTTCTATTAGCAGTAAGAATTACTTTATTCTAAGAACAGCCTTGATATATGAATTTCTTCAATCTTTGCTTCTTCCTCTCAGACCAGTGTAATTCAAGTTATTGTTTATGTCCAGCTTGGCATTTATACATCAAATGGTATCAAGCTTTTATTTGATAGCCTTTAGCTCTTTTATCTCAACACTGAGTTCTTCTGATACTCTGTCACTATTTCGACAATTCTTTATCATGAGAATTTATTGTGCAACTAATTTAGTTTTCATAATCATTTTGATGCAATTTTGGTACTTTTGCCAGCAGTGGAAAATGTTTTCTAGTAATTGTAATAATTCCTTTTCACTTTGCTTTGCTGGCAATGTTCTAATCCTGTAGGTAGCTTTCTGCATTGTTTTTAACCCTGCAGGGAGTAATGACTGTGTGACATATTCAGCAAAGGAACCATCTACTGTAAAAGGACATTGTACCATTACTTACATTAAGAAAAAAGACAAAAAACAAGACAGGGAAATAGAGTAAAAACAACTGTATCTGTACAGCTAATGTTTGATATTTGTCAGAAAGACATAACAGAGTTGTTGTTCTCTGTACACAGACAGTGGAGTCAATACTATTCTACTAATAAATATATGACAAAGGAAAAAAAAAGGGTTGCTCATTGTGTATTAATGCTCATCTATATCATGTGCTGCATATATTTCAAGCAAAAAAGCAAACCCTGGTCTCATGCAGCAAGGAACACAATGACAAAACAATTATTTACTACTGTATCTTTAATGCCTCACTGACTGTCTTGCCTGAAAAGTAGGAGCTTGATTTTCTTCCTCTCTGTCCTTTCAAACGATGCCTGTGCCTGAGAGACAAGATTGCCATGTTACTTCCAATTCTCTAACACACAGTCTTGTACACTGGAAATCAGTATGGAACACTGCACTCGCATCTCCCCTAACTTTTTACAGCCTTTAAATTGCCAGTCTTCTGACTACATTTCTTCAAACAATATTGCCATCTGACTGATATCAATCAAACACATTGCCCTTTGATGTCAGAACTCACAGAGTCATCCCACTTGACTGAATTTTGATTACCTCTGTATTCAGTCAAGTAATGTGCTGTTCTTCAAAAAATAAAGAAGCATAGCCACTGTGCATTTTTAATAAAAGGACTATTGGCTCCTGTACTAGGAAAATAATGCCAAAAACATTAACTTTGAGATTCCAAATTTGCATGCATGTTTTCTTTCCTGAGTAGAGGTGGATGTTTTATAGTGTAGTATGAAATGAAGCAGAAACATTTAGGGATTAAACTTCTAATATCAGGCTTTCATCTGTTGTGGCTCCCAAATTTCCCACACCTCAATAGTCTTACAGTACCAGTACAGAGGGCATATGCACACATATTTTTTCTTTTTTTTTTTTTTTTAATTTTAACCTGTTTTACATTAAAGCATGATTCAAAAGCAGAAGGCTTTGCTCAACTGGGAAAAAGAAAAAAACCACAGATATTATATTCCCTATTGTTTAAGTCAGGTGCAAAAAACTGCACTAGCAGGCACAACGGACAGGAGTCCAACCAAAACCCTGAAAACCACTGACCATAGTAACTGCTGCATTTGGTATTTTTTTTGTTTGATATTTAAGTTTTTCCTGAGCTATATTCTAACTCTGCAGTTAGAATTCTCTTCCTCTGTGCTCTACTCTTTGCTTCAATGAATGCATACCTTTCCATTCTGCTACACCCACCTCCATGCCTCCACGCTGCCAGAAGGAAGGCAAGAACCGCAGGCTTATGTCTGTAGGTCAGAAGAAGAAATCTCAGCAGAACTTCCTTTGCAAGCAGGTATTTTTAAAGGCATCCAAACAGAAAGAGCCATTGGCCATCTTCCAGTCTGAGACTGAGCGTCAGTAGATGGTGTTTCACTCCTGAACAGGTAAGACAGACCCATTCCAGGACATGAGATCAAACACAGTCTAAGCATATCAAAGATAACTGCTTGCAGAGCAAGTAGAGACCAGTGCAAGTGACTTTCTCCTTATATGTTAAAAGTGCTGAGAAGATGGGCAAGATTTGCAGCCTTAAGAAGAAGGCAGCTCAAGCCACCATCAGGTGGAAATTAGTTCTCAAACTTGTGGATAATAGAACTAAAAAGATTACTTTCAAAAAACTCCTTCTAAGAAAGGATCTCAGGCTGCTAAAATTCTATTTTTTTCTAGCAGAAAACATCTTTTTGTAGGAAATTAGTAGTTACAAAAAAAACCCAAACAAACAAAAGGAATAGAAATTAAAAACAAAACAAACCAACCAAAAAAAAACCCAAACAACAACAAAAAAAACCCCTCTGTATCTTCCTAAGATACCTAAACTTCCTTTATGGTCATTTATGTAACTGAGTGGGTTGTAACTGTTCTTGATTTGGTTATTGTCACACCTGCCGTACAGTACCTACTCGAGCAGGTTGCCTAGACTCACTAAATTAGCACAGTTTCTATGGTCTGGGTTTCAGACAGCTCTGTCTTTTGCTTATGTACCTCATGAAAATTCAAGTCTTTCACAATGCTTAGCTTTTGCTGCACTCTCACTCCATCACTGTTGCCAATACATAAAGTTCCTTGGCACATCAGGGCAGACAAACTGTTTCTCTGGATGGCTCATTTTTCTAGAAATGACATGTGTCACAAAGCAGCTCAGACTCCTTAAACCCTACATTCATTCCCAGCCAGTCAATATATTCTCATGCCCTTGTATACAACCTTCAGTCCTTGAAAGGAAGAAGAATTAACTTTCACAAAATCAATCCTCAGTATTCCTGGAATAACTGACTGTACTGTCACACCTAAAGTCTCTGCTTCCTCAAACATCCCCCTCATCCTTTAGGGGAAGAAAGGGATAACACCAGCTTTAGGGATTCGCACCCTCAGAATAAGCACAAGTATTTATGAAGGTAGGAAAACGCCATGCCTTCAGAATTACGTCCTCCTTCTGCTGGAGATAGACACTCTGAACATTTGCAGCATCATTTTTCCATTTCTGGGCCAGGAAAACTGCCCCAGCCACTCTTTGCAGATTCTGATCAAGCAATGAGACTTGCTTGAGGCTATACATAATTCTTAAGATTGTACTTTGAAGAATGATTTTAACGAAAAAGGGATTTTTTTCTCCTTTCAATCTAAATGGCTTATAGTGACACATATTTCTGTTGGTCAGCTACATGAAAAGATTAGGTCTGCCAGACATTACAGCATGTGGGTAGTGCTGATCAGAAAAAAAGAAACAGAACCAAAAACAAGATTTACAACTGTGGGTAGTTTATAACTCTGTTAGTCTTCTTTCCCAGTCTGCCTTTTCTAAGGCCATCAAAAGCTTCTTTTGAGTTGTACTTATGACATGACTTGTACATGTACAGGGATGTATCAGTATGAGCATACTTTGCTTTGCTTCTTCAAAGTGCCATTCTTGCAGACACACAGGCTCCCATCCCACAAGGAAACACTTCACGCATTCAGTATCCACCGCAAATGCGCCACTCACTACCCCAGTTTTATTGCCTGGCTGAGCACGTTCAAGCAGAAACGCCAGGCGAAAATGCAGGTGCTGAGGTAAAGGCCTGGTGAGGAGGAGAGCAGGGCTGCCCCCGGCTCCTGGCCAGGGGCGATGCGGCAGAGCCAGCCCTGCCACCCACCGGCCATCACACCCTGCCCTGGGACGTGACCCTGGCCCCCAGCAAGATGGTTGCTCACCCGAACCAGGAAACCACCACGCTTGTTGCATCAGGAATTGCATTTCCATTTGGAAGCTAAAACATATGCAGTGCTATAATAGCCTTCTATCTCCTATTTCCCCAGCTGCTCACTGGCCCAGCCTCTCTCCTTTCTTCTTCCTTTTTTTTAACCTAGGAATGCATTTGCTTTTGTCCATAAAAAAATAAGAATATGTTGAGAACTCAAATATCAAAATCCTTCAATCTCTAACCACAGGTATGGAATGCTCAACAACTAGCAGAAAAGAGCTCCTGAATGACAGTAGGAAAAGCACAGATGTGACTGAAATGGCATTTAAAAAATTAAGACTCAAATCTTTGGCACTTTCTAAAAGTATCTTTTGCAAGAAAATTGTGTGAGTGGTGCACTAGCATGGGGAATAACCCTCCTCCGAGCCTCTGACGAAACAGCCCACTGAAGGATGACTTGTGGATTTTGCATCATTCAGAAAAAAAAAAAATTAAAAATCAAATTTGAGTAGCTGCACATAGTATATATTAACATTGAATGGTTATTATGTTACGGTCAACTGTCAGAAAGCTGTTAGAATACAACATCTGCTTTTCAGAAGAGAACCATACTTAAATGGGACTTTTAGCTCTTACACATAAGTGATTCATTTTTCAAGGCATGCTCCGTCATGATTTTTTCAGACATATTTCTTCTTTTCCCTTCTGACAATCTAAGCATAAATCTGTTGCAAATCTGATGGATACCACTCCATCCTCTGTCAGAGTCATGGTCTACTTACAGGTAAGAAGACACTTTTACTATAAGGTCCAAATCATTATTTGGTTTTTCAACACTCCTAAAACACCAGTGTCCTACTTCCTTCTTCAGCCCAATCCCAACCTCTTAAATAATTGAGTCCAAGTTTCCACATTATGTGCAAAGATAGTCATTGCTATTTGAAAAAAGGCAGGAAAATTAAACACAGTATGTCATTCTAGAACAGGGGTGCCACTTAGATATTAATGATGATTAGGATACAGAGAGATATGCAGGCTACGGACTGGTTTAATGGGAGAAAATCCATAACCTCCTCCAGAAGATGCTCTAGCCAGTGCAGGAAAGATATAAAATCCAAAAATTAAAAAACCAGCTAGATGCTGCCCATCCACCCACAGATTGGGGGTTGGTTGCAACAGCCAGTTCTTTACTAAAGCCTAATGAGTACTGAGAAATACTGAGATAATATGAGAGTTTCTTCTGGTGTTCTTTAGGGAATTAATGGAAAACATAGGGAAGAATTAAATAATATTTTGGTTGGCTGGGATGTCCATTTCAGCAATTCAGAGGACAAAAGATTAACTCGAGAAGCTACTTGCAAGGAGTTTCAAAAGTCAAGTGCAAAAGAGGTTAGCACCAGAGGATACAATAAAAAAGTAGTTTAGTCTATGATCCAAGGTACAGCATTGTTCTTTAAAAGCTTACACAATGCTGCAAAACTGCATGGTGTGCTGCCCCCAAACAGCTTCAATAATATCCTTTTGGAGTGGCAGCTTTTGCTTTTGGTGCTCATTTAAAACTGGTTCTTGTCTCTTTTGTACCATGGCTCATCTTGTGTTGCTGTTCTGGACCAATTCTTTCCTTTTGTATTCGATGTTTCTTGGATCCTCAATCCTTTAGCAACTCATCTTTTAATTGTCACATTAAACACAATACAGCAGTACTACTTTTTGGTATTGTCCTTAAGTATTATTTCTGAAGCCCTGCCAGAGGGACTGACCTTCCATTCTCTTGCTTTGAGTCAGCAGGTAGTCATCAAAGACTAGGTTGAGCTGTTTCTCTTGAAATACTTTCCCATCCCTGAGTTTTGTGTCTGAAGGTTAGTAACTTCCCAAGAGCCAAGAGAGCATCACCTTTCACTGATGGTGCTACAGGCCAACATATCCAGGTGCATACAGCACATTTACACTCTAATGCAAACAACAGGTGTTTTATCCCGGAGAGGGGCTTTACAAACTGTGCAGTTTTCCATTCTTAATTGCTGTGACAAGTTACTCCCAAGAAAACTAAGCATAAAGGCTCAATTTTACCCTTCACCCAATTGTTTTATGAACCCCATTAGGAAATATTTGTTTATGGACGCGTTCCTCTGGACCAGAACATTTGTATTTCTCTACTATTGGTTAGGATTTCTCTTCCACCGTGACCCACCACGCCCATCTCTGGACAGACAACAGCACAGGCCAGGAACTGTGATTTAATTTCAGTTACACAGCGCAATATTTTTGAGTCTATTATTCCCATTCTGCAAGGGAAAGTAGTTTTTAAAACAGTGATATACACAAGCAGTCAAAGTCCTGAAAATATACACATTGGCTGTTTTAATCGAGAAATTCAGAAGAGCTTTAGCCCTATAAAGTATTTTAAGCTGACAAAAAGAGTACAAAGAACAAACCATTGAATAGCCGCATTTGTGGCAGTTCTGCACTGCCTTGGCAGTGGAAGCATCTCTGTTCAGGAAAGCAGTCATGGACAAGTTCAAAACAGGCAATTGCTGAGATGCTATCCTGAACATAGCCAATATCTGGGGCCATTTTTCAAAAGCGACAGTGTTCTGAAGGCTTGGAAAATCCGTACTTTTGCCTTTTGGTTTTCAAATGCAGAACACAAGCTCAGCAGCCCTTACAAAACATTGCAACTGTGGAGTGATGAGGGCAAATGCTGATAGCAGGACTTCACCTACTTCTGGTTCCAGCTGTGCAACGTTCTCGCATCTCAAACATGCAAAGGAGGTGACTTTCCCATTTCATTCATTACTACAATCCTGATTTTAGTTATTTCTAGATATTTTGCTAGGAATATGCATTTTCAAACAAAGCTCACTCCAAGCCGTCCCTTTTCACTATATGGATCACCACAGCAGTTCTTGGAAACCTTCATTCCTTGCAGAAGGTTCAGTCTACTCCAGCACTCCTGCACAGGTACGCAAGAGCTTGCAAGACAGGATGATACACGGCATTGAATGCTGCTGTGGGGAGAAGAGGGTTCTCACTCGTGCATGCATGTGCAGTAATGTGCTGCAATTGCCAACAGTCCTTTCTATTTAAAATTTTACTGCCTTCTCACATCAGCTCCAAGGGCCAGTAGAATTATAGAGATATCTGCAAAGGGGAGCAAGAGATGTTTACAGATCGTCCTGGCCTACTGTAATTTACAGCCTTTACATCCCTTCCTGATGGCTGGTTGCTTCCCTCATCACCACCATGCTTTTACCACTATGACAGGAAATGATGAGGCAAGAGGAAGAGGCCTGCAATCATGAAGCAACCCGGTGATAGCCCAGCTAATAACATGAAATAAAACACATTGTGCTTCCCTGCTCCTGTGAGAGAAAATGATGGAGCACAAACCCAGCTCTCATCATTCAGCAGTATGGCTTAATGAAAAAAAAGAGACACCACATGATGGCTAAAAAAAAGATTTTGGATTGTGCCACAGAAATTGCTCCATTTTCTGTATTCTATAACTGACCAGTTTCAGGTCCTTCTTCACACCTACACCTGTGAAGCTGTCAGGCCTGATAAAAGTGAAGGGGTACTCCAGTATTCAACAGTAAACCACACTCTCAGCAAGCAGTAACAGCCATCCTGTTTCAGAAAGCACTTGTATGTTGTTTTGCCTGTAGATTATTCCCTCCAATAACTCACAAAGAAACTCCTTGTTGCATTGTCTCTACTCCAAGAAAAACCCTGCTGCTTGTAATGTGGGAAGACAGCTGCCTTCTTCTGTTTACTTATTACCTGTAAAACTTCTCAAAACAGTGACAATTTTACTGCGTTTAGTCTTTTCCCCAAAAGCTAAATGGTTAGAAGTGTAATCAAATAAAATGTCTTTGCAGTCCTTTTCATAATCTTTCAGCAAAGATTTTAATTTTTAGTAGACTTTTACCTTTTTTTTTCCAAAAACAAGAAGTATTTATCACCTGTCACAGAAAAAAAAAAATAGTTGAAAAGCTCTAACTTTAACCAGTTTATTGCTCCTCATCATCATCTCTGACCACGGCTGGATCTTGTAGTTTAAACTTTTATTTTATTTATTCTTTAAGCAGTCTGACTTCTTGGGGAAACACATGAGAGCAATCAAAACCAGGCTGAGAAGCACTCTAAATACATGACATTATATTCAATGTGCCTTTTTTAAAAATTTTCTATTTCTACTATCTCTGCCTTACTATAGAGCATATAGAGACTACATATTCTTTGCTATTTTATAAAGGAGCTCTTTGAAAATAAACAAACGCATAAGTCAGTTTTTGAGATGCAGAAGAGTATTAGCACCTGAAATTTTAATTTCCCACTGTAAGTCCACATTTCTTTGCAGCAGTTTCATTTTTCTCAGGGTTTCATCAGAGTACAGTGATAAACAGCTGTTGCATACCCCCAGGCTCACAAGCAGTTGAGTAAAAATCTGCAATTACATGAATGTACAACTGCTAGATTTTCAATAAATACACCGTGTCATGCAGCTGTATATAGCAGACATAGATAAGATATTAGCATTAGAGGCACATGACTATTATATAACTTCATTCTAATAATGCATTGCTACCCTGATTTATAGGAGCTTAATCATAAATAGAGACAAATTAATAAGTGCACAATAATTTTCAGCTCAGAGACCAGCACCTACTGTTCTGCACAGGGATTAATATCTTACTTAAAAACCACTCTGCACTGTAATTTGGAAGGAAATCATCTCCTTTCTCATGTTTGCATCTATCTAGGAAAAGGAAGCGATTAATGCTCAAGATACTTTCCACAATGAAAGAATCTGCTTCCTCCATACCTTTTGATTTACTCTCTCTTATTTTTGTGTTGTATTTTGATAAAGGACATTGTACCCATGCATCAGGCCTGGTCTTAATCCTTGTAACTAACCCAGTTCCCAAAGTCCTCAGGCTTCATGCAAACCATTAGTTCTTGTATACAACCGTATTACCAATTGCTCCAGACACAAAGCAGCTCCTTGCAGCCAGGCTACCCGTTTATATACCCTCAATATTTCCTCTTATAAGGAGAAATATAATCAAGACAAGGTGCCAGAATCCATCCTGCAAAGCAGTATTCACTGCATAATTTTATGGCAGTAGCCTTATTTCCTACCAGTTGCCAGTATACTGGATCACAAGTTGCTTTCTCTCAAAATCAGTACAACTGATTTTTTTTTTCAGAAGGTTTTCTGATACACCCAAGAAGAGGAGGGTCCCCTGCCCAGCGCTGCACAGCAGGATGGTTTGCCAGGGAGGGCTGCAAGGGGCAGCAGTGGAGGCACAGCGCTCGCCCTGCCACCATCACCACCCAGCCGGGTACCACCTCACTCAGGCACTGACACCCGCCCGGCAGGGATCCCGTCCATCCTGACTACAAGACCGTGCCTTCCTAAAAACACAAAGCACTCCCTTGCCTGTCCTGGAGGCTCACTGCACAGGAACAAAAATCCTAAACCTCCACGGTCCCCTTGGTTTTTTGCCCATTCTGCCTTCCCCTCTCAGCTATCTGTACCTAAGGCTATCTCAGCACACAGCAGCCGTGGCTTGTGTCTCCCACAGCCTGCCCTCCACACCCAGCCTCAGGAGAAAAGCCACCCCAGCAACCACACGGAGAGAAGCTCCTACCTGGAAAACAGAAACCCCATCCAGACCTGACAAGGCACATTTTACAAGAATGCTACCACCTGTTTGGCTATGACATCTGCCTAAATAAAAGTAAAATACCAGAAAATACCCAGTTTTAATGCTAATTTGAATATTTTTACAAACACTTGTTGAAGGGAGATGACAACTTGCCAGGAGCACAAATGCTCCAGGAGATACTGCATCCAGTCTGACTATCAGCATTTATTCCCTGCAGCTTATTGCTCAAAATGGGATAAATGCTGGAAAATCTTTCAACTGACAGCACATAGGAGCCACAGTACAAAGCAATGTTTGTTTTAGAAATAAGATTACAACATATACAGTGATTCATAAATATTTGCATTTTATAATTCTTTCTGCAAATGAGTTGGTAAGTCAATCCACATAGGAATGAGATTCATCCCCTACAAAGGGAATGAGCCACAGAATTTTAACTGCCTGTGAGGTCTGGTCACTTTCTCCCTCTCAGAGTTCTTTCCTCACTTTGTACAAGGGAGAAGTTACTAACTTTTCTTTTGCACATCTTCTTACTTGGAGCTGTGTGAGAAAGGCAGCCATTCCCAAAAAGCAACAGAAATGGCAGGAATAAAGCGACGGTCAATTTCAAAACAGAGCTGATGATTCAGTCACCTTCCTGCAGTTCCTTCCCTCTGTTGTACAAGGAGTGTAAATACTTGGCTGCCACAAAGTCAACACGCTCCAGCTACGGGGTCTAAAGAGCACAACCAGACTTGTAAATACTTTTTACAGTAATACTGAAGAAATCCCTAGCTATACTGGGGAAAGCAAAAGGCTAATTAGCTCTCAACAGGAATGCAGAATAATGCGCACTCTCAAGGATGCTTTTCCCAAAGTCCAGGTATCCAAAATGCCAGTGCCATGTTCTCTTCATCCTGACTGACCTAAGGATATGTGGAGGCTGGAGATCGCTCTCCAGGCTGATGAATGGCAAATCAAGAGTACATAGAATTGTACTGAATGGCTTCTCTCTCATTCCTCATACACCAGAGAAAGAAAAGGAGGGAACACAAAACATTAAAAAAAAAAAAAATCCAAGTCACAAAACATTTAAAAAAAAAAAATCCAAGTCACAAAACAACGATCACTCGGCAGCCCGAAAGCCATGTGGTCACCTACCAGTGCACAAAGCAGAGACAGCATTACATGGAGACAAAAAAAAAACACACCTAAGGCTGCAACTCACAGCCAAAACACCACAATACAGCCTTCCACTGTGCCTTGTGGGCTTCCTACTCAGCAACGATGTTGCTCTCCCAGGCCTCCAGCGTAAGGGTTGCCTCTCCCAGGAGAAAGAGAAAATGGCATGTGCAGGACTTCACTTAGGAATAAACACTCTTAAGCCCTCCTTTCCCCCACTCCTCTGCAGACACTCCCCTCCACCCAGACAGACAGGTATGCTCACTGGGCAGCTTTGCTCTTTTTCCACACCAGGCTGGACTCTCGAACAGGCAAGAAAACATAAGGCAGGGGTGGCTGCTGCAAACACGTCAGCTGGCGTGCCCTCCCGCTCTACCCAAGGGAGAGTGCTGCCTTCAAGACAAGCTTGCTTAGTGACTAAACCAGGCTGAGCAGAGACAACATGAGCATACCTAAAAGTGAGGGAAAATAAACACACTTACAAACATCACAAAGAAACTGTCCCTGTCTACCTGCCACAGGAACAGTCCTGCACCACTGAAACAACACGGGCACATGAGGAGGTCCAAATGTGCTTAACCCAGGCAACCAGAAGCGTGTTGCAAACCACACTGAGCCAAGTGCACATGCTTAATCTGACGGCAGTAGTGGTTCCCTTCTTCATTTTGGACATCGACTCTTTTCTTTCCTTATCTCGTGCACCTGGCAAGCTCTGTGAAATAACTCCCAAACTCCAGCAAATATACCAATTTCTGACCATTTGAATGAGGCTGTTGCTAAGCAACACCTTTTTCCTTTCTCTTTTGGTTTGTTTTTTGGGGTTGGTTTGGTTTGTTTGGGAGTTTGTTTTGTTTTGTTTTGGTTCAATTGAACTTACAAGAAAAACAAATTAAGATTAAAAATCTTCAATTTTTTTATGAAAACAGTACCTCAAAAAGAAGCTCACTTTCGTGGAGACAAATTGTATTTCCCATATTCTTCAAATGAAGTCTTTAAATGAAAAACAAGTTTCTTAATAATATGATGTTACTAATTCTTACTTACAGCCCATTTAATACTTTTGGGGGCTCCAGTGCTAATCAGCTTCCTCACATCCATTCTTTCCTTCCCACCCATACATCTGCTCCTCTGTGTGAAGGATGGAGGACTTTTTTCCCTAACTGAGTTAGGGTAAATATATGAAATAAAAAATCCACATAAGAGATGACCCAAAGCATGCAATACTAGTGGGAGATTTTCTTTTAATTCCAACAGATTTTGGATCTGAAAGGAGTCAGACCATTTATAAATTTCCTTGCAAACACTGCACATAAAATCATGAAGCTGTTTCTGTAAGCGGCTCATTAATTTAAAAGGGTGGCTGATCCCTGAAGGGAAGACCCACTTCAACAGGAAGGTTCTGATGTCACGCCGGGATTTCATTAGTGTACCGGCTAGAAAAAATGCTGAAATAAAATGTAAATAACTAACTAATTATGCATGCAGTACAAAATGGAGCGCCTCCAAAGTAATTAGAAATGTCCATACATGGCAGTCGGAACTGCAAGCTGAGCACAGAGGGTTCGTGCTCTCCAGCTATGACAACAGAGCGATCACGGAGAGTTTCTAGGCTGCGGTGGGGCAAAAAGAGATGGCATTTCCTGAGTGTGCAGCCTGTGACTAAATTTAAATTAACAAAATTACGGAGGATTGAACCATTGCCAAACCAAGACATTCTGGGTTCATCCTTGTCTGTCAGAGACTCGTGTTAAGGAAGGCTGAAATCTTACATTAGCAGAGAGACAGAACTTGATTGTTTTTAACAGAGCTGAACCTCGGTAAAGGCAAATATAGTTCTGTATATTGTCAGTGAAAATGGTGGGAGCTACACGAGAGGATGAACACAGCGACAAGTTAGGAACTAAGATGTTTCCCCTTCCCTTCACCAATTAAAATTTTCTTTTATTTTCATGTCATTATTCTACCTGTAAAACCAAAGGATTCAATGTAAATGCTTCATTATTTTTTCAGAACTCCTTGTTAGATCTTTTTAATCCTTGGCACAAAGAGATGTCATTTTGAAATTATTTTCCTTCTAATGAAAGTACCGTCTTTGCTAGGAGATGTAGGAAACTTTCTTTGTAGAGAATACAATTATGCAGAATGGCACAAATTTTGCTGTCATTTGTAATCCTAAAACTCCTGTGGAGCTATTGAAGCTACATGGGCATTTCAAAGAAGAATCTATTTTAACTCTTAGACACTCTGCTTTTTTACAGCAAGAGCTGTCACTTCCCACTCAATTCTTCTGCCAAGACATCACTTCTCCTCTGCTGCAATCTGAGCTGAGCCCTGTTCTGTCACAGTGATGTGATGCTCACTACCCAGGCCAGAGGTTTCATTCTGTAAGTCAGGTCACACCTGTAGGAGCATTATTAGCAGCCAGAAAAAACACCAGGCAAGGCTACTCAGCCTGTGGGTTTTCCCTTCTAAAGCCTCCCCTCCATTTTGATTTAGAAAGCGGTAAACTAAGGAAGAGTCTCTCATGTCTCTTGTTCTTGGCTGGGTGTTGTGGGTGCTGCTGATAGTCCCTTCTTTCTGGTTTTTTTGTCATATCATAAACAAGAAACACCCATCAGTTTTAAGGTTCTTTATGGTTCACACTATTGTCATTTCCACTACATTTCCTCCTATAGATCAGCTTTCTGTGCTTCATGCAAAAGTCTGTCTTCTTGTTGCTTTTGTCACTTCTATTCAAAACATCTTCTACTCCTCCTCCAAAAATGCTTCTATCTAGGAAAGCCAGATTCCTCCTCCTATCCTCAGAGTTATTTAAAGTATTACATGTTACAAGAGGCTTTCCAGCTCAACTAGCAACAATTTTACATATGTTCCTGTAATTCCTTAAATGCCACAGGTCTCTTATGTATAACCCATACCGGATTAGAAAGCCTTGAATCCCCACCTTCCCAAGGATGCCCTGTGTTTTACCTCTTTTGCACCTTTAGGTGAAAGCAGAGCATGGCCACCCTCCAAACCAAAGTCCTGCTCTGAAATGGCATTGGGTCGAGTTAGTAGGAACTCCAGCAAAATGAGAGCCATCGTCATCACACTTGGCACAGTAACCTACATTTTGGAACAGATGCTAGATAAAGTGCAAACTGCTTTTACTGCCTAGTTGCAATGTCTTACTCAAGTCATGTTTCTGATGTGTGCTCCTGGAGCAAGCACTGCTGTTCCCCTGCTCTCATCTCAGGTCAGCAAAGGCTGCTTAATTAATTAATAACTGAATTTAAAACCCAAATAAATTTAAGGCAAGTAAACATTCTTTCCCAAACAAAGAAAGAGCTGATTATCTGATATCTTACCAATGCCTTCTGGTAAGATCCCAAGATGATCATGGGATCGGCTGTGATTTCTGTGCGGTATTTTTTTAAAGCATGATGTTTGTTTACCTCGGGTGTTTAGGGCTTCCAACGCGGGGCTGGCGTTGCCATGTTTAAGGGAAGGAGCCTGCCCCTTGGGAGGAGCGAGGCAGGGATGGAGCTGCGCACCAGGCTGCACCTGCGGCAGGCACAGACCCCACGGTGCGGGGCCGGGGAGGGCTGGCCTCGCACCAAGCCCCAGCCTCACCCGTACAGCATCTCACATCCACAGCCTGGGGGAACTGCCATGGGAACCACCTTCTTCTCCCAGGCAGAGCACACAGAGGCATGCAACCCACCAGCTTGCTCACAGTAAATTACTGTTTTCTCAAGGGTTCAGGAACTTACGGAGGCACTCCTTCAGAAGTTGCTTGAAGCGTTATGAAGTAAACTCTTTTTGGGGCACTGTAATGACACCTGTGCCACAAAAGGCAGGTGTTGGCCAGAGAGAGAAGGGCAGGGGGATGGAGGTGCCAGGGGGGCAAAGGCAGCCCCTGCCTTCAGAGCTGCTGCACAGCCCTGGAAACACGGGGAAGCAGTTAAAGGAGGGTAGTCCTATGTAGAAAAATGTGTCATGGAAATAAAATTTCAACTTAAATATATTGTGAATATTGTGAATTGATTGATCAGTTATAGAAGACTTCAATGAAATCACTATTGTAAGCCCTTAAAACCCACAGGAGCTTTTTTAATAGCCTACAATTTAAAAAACCACCTGCAAGTTTAAAAACATACCTAGGTTGAAGCTTAGAATTGAGAACAGGGCATGAACAAGGTGAGTTTATTGTGGTATGATTATTAAATAAAAATAAATTATCTTTTCAAAGTTTTAGAAGTGAAAAATAAACAGTTTAATAATGCAGGTGCGTGCTATATATCCTTCCAGAATGACCAACAAAAAGGGTTAGAAATCCCTTGCGCACAGAACTTAGTTATCAAAATAGACAAATAAACAAACAAATAAATAAACCAAAATCAGTGCATTCACAGTCAATTACTTCTCTGCCTTAATAAACTCTTCAGAAATAAACATACATTTCTTAAACTAGAAATACTCTATTCTGTTGAAGTCAAGGAGTGAACACTGGATTCTGAAAAGACAGTGGATCCAAAGGGCAAGACACTCGAATTTCTTTGGGAAACATTTGCTGTGTGAGCAAAGCATTTACAACTGTCTATGTGCAGTCTTCGGTATTTTCTTTTTTTTTGTTTTTCTTTTTTTAGAAGATAAAGAAGGGGGGAAGGGGAGAGAACTGCTTCTGGTTTACAGGCTACAAGATGAGATTTGCAACATGCCATATTTTGTGTGGTCTAGCAAGCTACTACTGGTTCAGGGAGCATAGTATTTGCAACTGTTTTCCTGGATAATAACACCATGTGCAAGTGTTTTATAATCGAATCATATAGAAGGTTTGTAATCCAAATGTATAAATACTCGAATAACCTTGTGTTAAAGCAGGTAAAAAATGCCAGAGGGAAAACAAATAACAAGAAATCACGTTTGAGGAAGAAAACCAAACAAACAAACAAACGAAAAACAAGGAGAGTAAGGGTAGGTGTTACTGCTATTTTTCTCACGCGGCGAGGTGGTTTGTGAGGAGGTTTACATCCCTGCAAGATAACGTTAAATTATAACCATATTTTATCCATTTAAATCATTAACAAGTCGATTTAAACTATCTCCTACCGAGGACTTGATCTGGGGGTAGGAATACACAAGAAAGAAGAAGGAGCTTCACTGCTTGCTGTATTCTGGAAGTATTACTTAAATTATATTCAAGCCATCAGATAATTATGAACTTTCTTTTCCTTTATATTTATATGGAATATTTATTGAATTGCACAGTATGCTTTTACAATAAAGTGCTTTTTACGTTGGTTTCTTTGTTCATCCAAAATAAAACTGACAGTTATCCTTTTATAACCTATTCTGAGAACATTTTCTCTTCTTTGAAACTGATTGATGCACTGCTTTAAATGTTCCTGCAAATATCGTTTCAATTCAAGTTTCTGCATAATGTAATAAGAAGATAAAAGAATTCTATACTTCAACAAGAGACATTACAAAGCAACCAGAGACATTATCAAGGGCATTAACAAGCTCCTAATAGCAATAAAACCTTTTAACTGTCTGATGTAGAACATGCTCCCACCAAACCACCACATATTATGGTAATTGGCTCCAATTTCTGAATCTTTCATTGTAAAGTTACGAAGAGTTAGGTAGAACTGAAAAATGAACCTGGAATTCACAGTTCAGTTGCTTATCTTCTTTTTGTTATTGTTATGATGGTATTTTCTGTACAATACACAGAATCAGCATGAGCTCCAGCTGCAGCAGCACCATTTTACATTCTGCTCTAAGGTTCCCGAGTCTCATCTTATTCTCTTTTCTCAATATTTAAAGGTATATCGTTTTAGTCCTTCCAACAGCTTATCATGTAAAGACTATTACAATGTGTGAATTAGTCATATTTCGGCAACCTCATTTGCTCGTTCACTACAACATTTAAAGTTCAGAAAATGAAATAGAACTTAACTTCAGTGTTCTAATTTACCTTAGGAAACAACCTGGGGTAAGTTGCTTACTTTTCTTTTTTGGATTCTCCTCTCAAAAACATAAAGTTCAGGCTTCATCCAGGGTCCCGTGAAAATAAATACAAAATTCAGTAAAAATGAATAAAACAATAAAAATGAAACCAGAACCTGCAGCGGAGAAGTGGCATGAGGCTCTCTGGTGATTACCCTGCAGTGTAAAGCCATATGCCCTGCTGACCTGTCTGTCGCACCACACCATTCTTCACAGGCTGGCAACCTGTTCACTTGAGAAGGGCAATCCAACTGGTACCTAGAACCAAGGTCCAAAAAAGAAGCCATCATTTCATGTCTCTGGAACTATCCTGGCTTAAAGGACAAGACACCAAGAAACAATACAACGCAAAAGAAATTCCAAGGAGAAAAAGAATCAACCAACCAACCAAAAAAACTTACAGTGTTTCCAGCCCAAAGCCTGGTGTTCACCAAGACACCACAAAACCTGCCAGGCTTCATCTCCATTAAAATGACAGGCTTTAGGGGCAGATGTGCAAGGTTTAGAGAAGATACACACTCTGGAAACACCAAACAGGATAACTGGACTACACATAACTCTCTCTCAGAAGAGGGAGGAACTACCTCATTTCCGAAGTTCTGGCTGATGGCCGGAAAGACAATCACTGGGACTTCACTGAGATCATAAAAGCACAGCATGCAATTTCTACCTAGTCTGGAAAAGCAGTTCTACTATTTCCTGTAACATTTAATGGCACAAATCTTTCATTACGGTGTAAATTAAAGCAATCTTTTATTATTGCCATTATCAAAGGCTGCTTTAATTAAACTCAGTTAAAAGTTTGTTAAGGTTTTTGACAACAGAGCACACAACTATTACAGTTACAAACATGCTTTCAGCATGGTTACTGACAAACCTCCTGAAACCTACTCAAAAGTAAAACAAAACCAGAACAAACAAACTCCTTTTCCCCCAAAACTCTGTGATTGTGGTCCTTCTACTGCAGCTGTTGTAGAAGTTTGGTAGATTAAAACAAAACAAAATTAAACTAAAAAAAAAAGACTTGAGGAGCAACAGACCAAGGACACCAATTATGTAGGTGAAACATTTAATCAAAGTGTTTTAATTACCATGACTTCACTTTCAGAAAGCACAAAATGGAGTTTTTGCTTGACACCAGATTTTCTCCATAAACTCCAGTGAAATCTGTAAAGCCTTGCCTTTGCTTATTTCAATCTATTATATCTCTGGTGTTAACTCATTAACTATTACAAGTGAGAGATTGGCCTTAGGAGAACAAAAATCGCATTACTCTGTGCCATATTACCTCACACATGTCTGCGTTGAAGGAAAGCCTACTGTGGTGTTGGTCTCCATCACAGATCAACCTTTTGAACGGTAGTATTGCTAAGCCATTTTTGGGGCATTTTAGATTAACTCCATGGTTAAAACAATACATTTTCAAATCATTATTTTACAGAAACCGAGCAGAAAGAAGCCAACAACTCCAGAGCATGGGAAGAGGAATGAGCAGGCACCATGACACCGTCTTTGGCGTATAGCCCAGATAAAAATCGCGCTGATAGCGCCTCACGGAAGGGAGACGCGTGAGTTATCCCTTGCGAACACGTTCCTCTGCGATTATCGCTGGGGCTGAGCGACAGCCGGCCCTTCACAGCGCACCGGCGGGCCCGAACCCAGAATTTAAATCACCGCGCTCATGCCTTGGCGGGCGGAAAATAAAAAAAAATAAAATAAAATAAAAATAAAAAAGAAGGAAAAGAAAAAATATCGCGTGCGGCTCGGGGAATTAATTAATTACAGCCCGCATGGAGGGGCTGGCGGCAGGGGAAGGGTGCCGCACGCCGCAGGGAGCGGGGCGAGGGGAGCGGGCCGGGCGGAGCGGAGCGGGGCGCTCGGAGCGGAGCGGGCCGGGCGGAGCGGAGCGGGGCGAGGGGAGC